>JAGDYQ010000062.1:1816520-2099020 GCA_021962125.1 Bulinus truncatus
TTACTAGAATGTATACGTGGAGTACCCACCAAGACTAAGCCCATCTTTAAAATATGTTATTTCTGCTTTCTTTACATCCAGAAGTATGCCCACAACAACAGGCGTATATTCTTTAAAAGGTTTACAGTAGTATGTTGACACTCCGTTGTGATAAACAAATCCTTTGTGAGACAAACCCCAGCCATTGGCATCTTCTCCTAAGATAAATGATACAGTAAAACATATATTCTTAGTTACAGGGTAATGCAGCTTAATTAAAATTATATTGGCTAAGCCCTGGGTACAAAAATGTGTAATTGTCAGATTGTTTTGAAACAACATTATGAATATTTTAGCTAATCAAACGAAGGATATTTAAACACATGGCGATTCATAGCCATAACGGTGTGAAAAGTGTTAAATATATATTTATAAATAATAGCGGTGTGGGTTCTGCGTTAAATCGAAAGTAAGGAATTAATACAACAGTATTCCAGTTTAAAATCGTCAAACATAAACAACAGTAATAAAAATCATGAAAAAATAGGATATGTCCGAAACCAAAAATAACCTAGCCTACTGATCAAACCTACGGAAGTATAACTCTATGCAAAGGTTTTGCAGAGTACAGCTAGTTATATATAAAATGAAATCTTTCTACTGTTCATGTTTCTTTTAAAAAGAAAGCAGGCCTGATTCATATGGTTGAAATATCCCCCCCCAACCCACCCCTCCCCAAACCCATTTTATAATTAAGCAGCCTGACATATTTATTATATTTCGATGTATGAAGACCTTTCATAGAGCGGTCGACCTGTTTGTAGTTATTTCTTTTACTAAATGTACATAATTTAGCTCGGAATTTTTCTTTTTTACTTTCATTAAACTTTGTTTCTGCATTTTATCCTGGCACATCTATATTTAGCTATGTGAAAGATTATCTGTTTATTTTTTTTTTACTTTTTATTTAGCTTACTAGAAGGCATACATTTTTAATCTTTACAAATGTTTGTTACAATAAAGGTCTATTTATAACTGAAAATTGCAAGAAAATTCCAAATACTAATAACTAAGCCAAATCTGTAGCAAATACTTATGGGTTTTTTTTTAGAAGTGTTGATTTAATAGTAAACCTAAACGCTAGTGTAGCCTATGGCTGAGCTATTTTAAGATCTTGCTTCTATTAAACGTAATAAATTATGGCTTTTTTTCTCTCTCTTTTTTCTTTATCGATTTATGCCAGCTGTGAGTCTTTCATAGGTCAGGCCATTAACGGCTCAAGGTATTAGCCAGTTGTGGGTCAGATCAATGGACGCCTTTGTGTTACGAAGCACGTGCCGTGTGTATGGGAGTGAGACACACACACACGGCACGTGCTATGAACAAAGGCGGGCGAGTTCACTACATCGCTAGATGGAGGGGGGCAAATAAAGACCTTCAAAGCTATAGACTGGATAGCATTCACTGAACGAGGGGGTATTCGGGGAAAAAAAAGTAAATTATTTTCAGAGCGATGTCAACGCACGCCAGACGGATGACATGTTTATTGCCTTAACTTGTAATTGTAAGATCGCTCACTTCAGAGCCCAGACTAGATATGACTTTAAACCTACAAGTAGGCCTACTTGACTTAATTTATAAAAGTCACCTACATTGGTAGCACAAGAATTGATATTTACGACACAAACTTATAGTTATAAAAGTCACCTACACCGGTAGCACAAGAATTGATATTTACGACACAAACTTACCTATTAAATTTTTGAACTCATTGGACTGCAGCCTGGCTCTCTTCGTGGTCACTCCAAACATTAGACTGGTCCCGAACACCCTGTCCCCGACATGGATTTCCCAGTAGTTCACATCGCCCACCAGGGGGGCAGTCGCCCTGACCCCGGCCGTACCGTTGCTCCAGTTGGGGTGAAAGGTCACCGCGGTCCTCGTTTGGTCACACTGTAGTGACACACCGACAGTGCCCCCGTCCTCATGGCTGTCCTTCCAGTGCCAGCTCTCCGGGCAGCTGATGTTCCGCTGCCGTATGATTTCCTTGCTTTCGTCTTTCACACCCGCGCCGGGCGGCTCTGCACTTTCCTCCGACAAACACAGGGCTAAAATATATTCTGTTGCCATCATAGCTTACCCCCCTTGTTTTTGTGTACTTGCGCCTCCCATTTAATTCCTAACTATTATCGTTGTCAGCATTTATCCATGACTTTTATTTTGTGTGGAAAAAACGAATATTAATCAATCAAGATCATCATCTTGAAGATAAATTTTGAAAAACCATTGTGTCACTTGCTTTTAAAAAAAAGTGTTTCTATCCTAACTCGACGCCATGGGTGGGGGTCAATGCCATGTTAACCTACACCACTGTTGACTTTGAGCATGGCAAACAGACCTACGTAGTGAAACCGTTCATTGAAGAATTAGATGCCTGCTCTACAGTTTTAACACTCGGAGCTCAACTCGTCAGTTGATAGACAAGTCATATCATCTGAAATATAGAAGAAAAAATCTAATTATCGTAGAAACTGGAGTAAGTAGGTTACTAAAGTGCAGTATCAACCAATGATATAAAAAAAATCACAACCCCCACCCTCCTGCATGTAGCATATGTTGGTCATATAAATCTTATATTATGAAAATGGGCAAATAAGCTCTAAAAAATAGTTTTTTTTTAAATTCATTACTGGCATGAAAATGAAGTCAAAAAATCAAGCAGTCAAAAACTTTCTGGAGTAAATATTCATTTGAAAATCATGAACAAATTAAAAGTATAACGAAGGTATTAAATGAAAGAAAAATATCCAAAACCTAAAAGATTGCAATGAACTGTTGATTTAAAATCACACTTTGTTTTAATCATAGTATCATTATATTGAAAGCTTGGCATTTTCAAACGATGGCATTGTTATTTAGCGGGCAGTAATTTATATGACACCAAACTACTCATTTAGCTTACACTTACATGTACAATGTAAAGTATTTATCATACTCTCTACGAAAAAAAAAAGTAAAGTAAATGCCGGTTATTTGTACGGAAATCTAAAATAATTAAATAGTGGGTAACTCACTTGGTCCCGGCTTCACATTTTACAATAATACGTCACGCTCACACCAAAACAAAACAGAAATGGGCCCAACCTGACAGCGCTCACCGTGATATGAACGCACACACGAGCCTTATCGATTTTTTTGTACGCGTGCTTGTTTGTGTGTGTTTCATCCTCGCTTTCATCCCGTAACTGATTTCAGAGTGTTATTCAAAGAGACCACGAGGAACCGAGAAAACGGTGTAGCGGGATCGATATGCCATTCTCTGTTGCAACCATGGTTGCTAAGCAACTCTTGGCAGACGTTCACACATAAAGGATGCCTTTGTGAGCTGTCTCAGTACACACACAGCTTTGTTCTTACGTTAAAATATTGAAATAAAAAAAAAATAATAATAATGTGCACACATATTCAGCATTGTGTATGTCTAATATAGAAGCTTTAGTTATGATTCTTAGTTTGATATTTAGACTTTGGCTAGCAAAAAAAAAAATAATAAAGAAATAAAAACAACAGTCAAAAAGAACTATCCAGAGAAGTTGGTTTCTTTTTTTTTTGTTAATATGCTGAGAAATGGTGACGTTTGCAATAACACGTGTAGTGTTTCGTGAGCAATTGTTGTGTAGGTCCTATACAGTAGTGTTTGGTGAGCAATGGATGTGTAGGTCCCATATAGTAGTGTTTGGTCAGCAATTGATGTGTAGGTCCTACACAGCCATGTTTGATGACCAATTGTTGTGTAGGTCCTAGACAGTAGTGTTTTTGTCAGCAATTGATTCAATATTTACATCATTTGATCTTTTATCACAAAATCTTCTCTGCTCTATTGATGTGTTGAAATGTTAATGTACATCGGCTATAGTAGCGGTCGGTAAACTTTTCGAACCGCGGGCCACATTAGGTTCTTATATTTGACAGAAGGGCCGGACAAAGAGCAGATGGATGGGGTTTTCAAATGAAGTATATGCAATATTTAACTAAATGTAAAAGTGAATGAGCAGATAGAAGCATATTTCAAAGTCATATTTCGATCTTTATTTTACAGAGCGATATTTTCCCGCCATTCTTTCTTTTAATTCAATTGATCGTTTAGTTCACAAACTCAGTAACAAATCGGAACATTTCCTTTTGATGTACGTCACGGAATGTGCCCACCACTCACCATCTGAGAAAAAAAATTCTACAACCAAACTAAAAATTTTAAAAAAGTTGCTTCCTGAAAAATAATAGAACATGTTGTAGCACTAACTACACATCTGAAACAAACGTTTTTAGTATACTATATTATTTAATAATGAGGTCTTCTTATTGCGACAATTATCCGGCTTACATAATAAAAATTTATTACAAGTAACATTCTAGATCGTTTGATTTTACTTCTTATTTTTTAAATTTAAGAGGTTTTATATTTCAAGTAGTTAAAAAATAGCCAAAAACAGCCAAAGTATTGGCTGGGTGCTAATATGCCTCGCCAATGCCGAATAACTAATGATGCTCCTGATCAAACAGAGTGTTGTATTTTTCCCATGTCTGGAGAGTCTGGACTATAGGATAATGTGAATTCAGATATTATTGTTACAGATCCATAATGAAATTGAAACTAAATCGCTCCATATTTGTAACCTTAGTTATTAATTATTCGAGATATACATTCATAAACATTCCGTATACTTAGACGTTGTACAAACTCCGGAAACATGTATTCCCACAGGACAAACCAAAACCATTATTTTTTAGTATTTAGCTGTGTAAGTTAAATATACATCTAGGCTTGACTTAAATTACTTAGGGCAGTGTGGGGTCGGACAGAATAAATTTGTATCAGTCTGATTTGAGTAGAACTTCTCATACTGGGGGATCGATACATATATATATATATATATATATATATATATATATATATATATATATATATATATTTTATATAAATCTTCAGTAAACTATACGCTACACTACACACGTGTTCTCGTTTTACACATCGACAAACCCACAGCTGTGTCTGTGGTCCAATTAGACATCACACAGCTGTCAGCCTGACATTTCATCTAACAATGTAAAGGTCATCAGATTAATTTTCTCTAATTTAGGCAGACCAGTTTTCGCTCACGTTTTTCCCTTAGTAACTTGCTATACGTGTTGTAAACAAATGATTTGGGCATAACAAGGTTTTCGGTTTCATTGATGAGAAGTGTAGGCAATACCTTGATATATAGCCCAGTGACTGTATGCAATACATTTATAGGTCTACTCAATGATCATCTGATATTTTGAATAACAAACTGCTCATTACAACTGTAATCTTTACTGTGGTATTATGATTCAAATGATTGTACAGAATTTTGAGAACAAAAATGGGTCAGATCGTACCGAAAGGGGGAGAGGGAGGGGGCGAAATACTGGTTGTATATATTTAAAGCCTTTTATTGAACTGATAGTCTTTTTTCTTTATAACGGTAGCTTTAAGTGATACTATATATATATGCATATATATATAAAACATCAGTGCAAATATTTCCGTCTGTGAAATGTACAGAGAATGAATCTAACAGACTCTCTCATGACCAGTTAGTATTAGGTTAAGAATGTAAACCTATGTGAAGGTGCAGGTAAAAAAAAAAAGAAAGGTATGGTAAAGGTTGAGTAACACTGTCCTACTTCATGTTCTAGTGAGCGAGATGAATAAGAAGGAACAGGTAATGCTGGTGTGGGAGTGAAAGGTGGAGATACTGGCTCACCAGAAACTCTTGAGCTATATTTATATTTATCCTATGCATCAACTTGCTAGATAGAGAAGCATCTATGCTAAGCAAAGATTACAATACTATTAAGAATGTAAAAAAAAAGTTGAAAAAAATGTACACAATAGATGTGTTAATTATATTCAGTTATATGCACAATTATAGATTAATTATTGAAACAAAAATCTAATAATACAAATGTTCAACAGTTTTTTCGATATTTTAGTCATTCTATTTTAGTCATTCTATTTTAGTCATTCTATTTATAGAATTCTATTGCAGAGGTAGGTACACTCATTATGAGAAAACATCGAATTCTTTAAAATCAACCAGCCCCGTAGTGTGGAAATTCTACAGTAGGGGCCAGGCATTCTACAACAGGGGCAAGGCAATAGCAGGGTGGGCAGGTAATACATTTTACTAAGTAGATCAAATAAGCAGGGGGGAAGGGCCTGACAAAACGCAGATCCCTGTATCTACTCGGTAATACAGTTATACATAAGGTGCAATTTTACCATATTTAACTGAATTACCGGTACTTTTAAATTAAGATACATCATTTTTATTTGAAATGTTTCTATTGCTTCATGATAATGGAAAATAAATTAATGAATAGGAAAAAAAATGTCTAATGTACAACTAACCTTCACGTTCAATGTTGCCCTCCAATGTGTCAGTGGAGGTTCAATCAAACCAACTGAGTCACCGTGCACCAGATGCTCAGCCCAGGTAAAACTACTCACCCCGCTCACCTAGGCGTCTGGCACTAGTTGTATATAACAGGCAGCTGGGAAGCACGCGACTGACTGCGCGTGCTCTTTCCGCCACACGATAACTTTTGGATTTTTTTTTTTCAAAGGAGAGGTTGGGAGGCAGGAGGTAGCAATAAAAAAAAAAGAAATTTCAAAAACTGAAAAAAGTATTAACATTTTTCTTTTTGTTGGTTTGCAACAGCGGGGAAATTTTATAAGGTGAAGTAACTGGATTGGTTGTGGGAGTGCAGATGTCCTGACCTATATTATATTTAGTGATGAAAGTTACGACAATATAGTTTTTTAGCTCCTCCTTATATATATATATACATATATATATATATATATATATATATATATATATATATATATATATAGTCATTGTAAGTATTTTCTGATAAAAGCTAAACTACTGAGATGGGGAATGTGAGTTCTGTTCTCAATTTGAAAAGTGCTAAACATTTAACTGCGTTTTTTCGGCGCCCCTTCCTAGTTCGGCGCCCTGTACTGCTGCAAAACACGCAGTACCCTTCCCGCAGTACTTCCAACTGCGTCCAAGTATGATGTTTCTGATATATTCTGAACGGTCTTACAGTCTTTAAGTCAACAGTTGAATGCCATTTCTATGTCTTGTTTTAAAGCAATGTGTCTCAAAGTGTGGTCCGATGACGAATATCAGCTGCGTCGCGACGAAACGTAAAGGTGTAAATAAAGGATCAATCTATATATTTATACATACAATGCTATTTACTTTATGCTACAAAGCTATGCTTCTTCATATCTACAGAGTCTAGATATACAATCATTGGCGCTTTTATTTTTTTTCTTTGATTGTAGTTTTTATTTGAAGGTTGATCAAAGTGGGACGTGAAGTGAAAATGTTTCAGAACTAATGTTCTAGATTAATTCATACCCAAATTTGTTGAATTATAATTATTTATGTAGCTTGTGTTTTCCTTTAGTATGATCCAAATAGTGGAATTTTACAGCATGTTTGTAACATTTCTTTTTTTCAACTTTAAGATTATTACTCAACGACTGTTTAAAATGCTGTAAAATCGTTGGGATGGAGATTTTGCCAGGAATGCACATTAGTTCTTTTAAACAAAGCTATAGCCTGCATTCATATCTAAAATGCATTAATGTATTTTATTATTGTGATGATGAAAAAAAGAAATGAATGTAGATTAATAAAATGTCTAAAAAAATGTGTTTGTTCTTAATACTTGTTTTTTTTTTGTCTTATTGATGTTCGTACAGTTTAAAAAAAATTTTTTTTGTTAAATTCTTTTTTTCAAATATTATCAAGTCTCATTTTTACAAAAAATAAACTACACAGTTGTAAAGCCTACTCAAAGTAGAAAAAAATGATATATAATACATATATGGGCTATAAAGGAAACAGACATTATAGTCCAAAATGTTAGGACACTTGTTAGGTAATGAAAAATGGCCAAAAACCTGCCGTCGTTTAAGAGATAAACTCTACGGTCATCACCTTTGTTTATATCAGTAGACCTATAGCCTACTGCATCGCACAATTATTGCCCTACTGGGCTCGTGACCAACATAGTCGAGGGGGTAAATTGAGATTTTGAGAGGGCAATTAGAAAACTTCATTTCTCTGTTACATATTTTCAATATTTACTTCCCGGGTTTCTTTGAAGATTTCCTCGTAATTTTTTTTTCTTAAAAACTTTTCCATTTGTCTTTCTATCAAAAACTATAATTTAGATTTTTTTCAATGAACAAGTGCGTTCATTATTAATTAAGGTTATATAAATAGATGACATTCAAAATTTAAGAATGCTTATAGAATAAAACTAATTTATTTAATAGTGTTGTTTTTTCAACACATTACTTTTACCTTTGCCACGCTTTTAATAATAGTTTTATTTTATCATATCTGCATTATATTTGTTTAGCATTTAAAGGTTAGTAGAATTTAACTATCAATTTTTTTTTACCGGAAATTTTCAGTGTCCTAACGGCAGTGCCGTAGCGAGCTTAACTCGCGTCCGGGCACAATACCTTTTTAATACCTTATCAGCCCCCATCCCTCAATCGAAAACCACATAATATTATATGTAAAATATACCATTGTTAGTAGCGCCAGGGGCATGATGCCCCCCTCCCTTTGCCCACCCCTCGATACGCCTCTGCCTAAAACGGGTTAGAACATTGACTGATCAGATTTAGCGACACAGCAGTGCTGCTAACTATGATCTTGAAGAATTATCCAGAAATATGTCGACATTGTCCAGATTTTCCAAAACATACTACATATATAGCTAATAATAACATTTGTATGTCTAAATAATGAAATAAAATTATCTAGACATATCATTAAGTATAATTTGATACTGACAGCATTTCATTGTATCGAAATTACTCTAAAAATTACCAGAACTGGATAAAAAAATATCCAGATTGGTAGCCCCGAAACATAATCACGGTGGTGATAATCTAAAATCTAAGTGAAAACTAGGGTGAAGTAATTGGTGTCACCGAAGCAAATATCCATCATTCAGTCCAAATTAATGTAGACCTCGGTAATTTCGTAAGATAGGTATTATTACAATTGATGATTTTAGTATAACCGTAGACCTCCATTCCACTTTTTCAACGATTGATCAATAAACACTTTGAGAATCACTGAGGCTGGGGGGGGGGGGGGAAGACTAAACGGAAATTCCCAATCTGTGTAGACTGTAAATACAATACTCCTGTCATCTCTAAACAATAAATGGCTTCCTGTCTACTTTCCATGTAGAGCAAGTTTCAAATGACATTGAATGGTTGTTTTCCAGCTACGTCAGACGGGGGATATAAACAAAAATATTAAGTTAATTAAAAAAGAATAATGGGATACTCAGTCATACTCAAACACTTCAGACTCCGTCTTCATATAATTTAGTGACAGTGTGCTAGTAGCTGAACAGTGAAACACTGAAACTTTCAGTTAAAGCCTGTCAAGTAATGAACTGATCAATTCAAGGCAAAAGGTTGTGTTCAAAGAGTTAGTTATCTAAGCATTTTATTAAGATAAAGTATTTTCATTTAAAGTTAAAAAGCATCGAACTAGCAAAATTGAAATAGATGCTATTTAAATTGGTTTTATTTTTATGTCTATTAATTCTTTATTATTATGTATAATTGTATTAAATTCATTCATGATTTTGTGACATTGCCATAGACATGGCATAGCTCTGATAGCTATATAGAGTGAAAACAAATTAGTCGGATGACTGTATAGTGTTCCCCTGTCCCCTGTTAAACAAGTATCTTGCTTAATCATTAATGAACCATATCCTATGCTTTTTTTATTGCCATTTGTGGGCATTAGCTCAGTTTATTATTTTTTTTTTTACACCTTTTCAGATTCAGCCATAGTGGACCATCAGAGGCAAAGGTTTTGATATGATGATATTGCTTGTTGTGACTATACAGCTGATTTTTATTCCTCAGCAGTCACTAACTTTGTTCTTCGCAGATGTTTACAATGGTAAGCGTTGACGAAAATTTGTTGTGATTTAAATAAAAAATGTCATTAAATTGAGGCACTAATGTAGGAAGGGTTGTGGGCATCAAATAGTAGTACCCTACATTTAAAAAATGTCCACCCTCTAACCGCATTTGAGTGGTTTTCCATAAACATCTGTGAACTGTTATCACACTTTTTACTCTTGCACTAGCATAATCAAAATGACATTTTGCTGGTGGTCAACAGTGTATAGCTATATTGTTCTAGTGGTCCCTCACCTAATTCCTTTATATACAGTTGTTATTCCTTACGAAAAGAATAATTGTTACATGTCCGCTTAAAGAACTATGCATTAATTGATTTTTCATAGAAATCTATAAATAACATGTTATAAACTCTGCGCAAGTTAAGTAATGCGAAATTCCATTTAAAAATCTGTTGCTGATAATCACCTGTGCTAAAGCCAGAAAAATAGTTCAGTAAATTCTTTTTGCATGAAAGATGTGTATCTGCAGTTAACTAGTTTGATTATTTTATAGAATTAAATTTCTTGTAGAATTTGTCATGTTTTAGTACTAAATTAAAAAAAATAAGTGGTGTTTGAAATTAATAGTATCAATCGAATCTTCAATTTATAGTTATAAAAATGTTTTATTATTGAGAACCAGTGATGGGCAAAGATTATTCACAAAGGGGCACCAAATGGTATATTTTACATATAATATTACATGGTTTTCGAATGTGGGGGGGGGGGGGGCACTAAAATTTTTTAAAAAGGTATTGTGCCCAGGTGCGAGTTAAGCTCGCTATTGCACTGAATAGAATGCACAATTTACACTAGGTTTTGTCTTATCATCCTAGAGAAAATTATAAAATGGCTAGATGGAGCTCAAGTAGGCTATGTTACCAATAACTACTATGATGGGTGCTGGGTTAAAGTTGAAGTGCTTTTTGACACTTGAGATATTTGTATTATTAAGAGATCAGCTTTCATCATGTGGAAAGGGAAGGGGGAAAAGGAATACATGTGCATTACTACTAGTGATTGCTCATTATAATGGGGAATGGAATTTTTTTAATGTCTTTTTTTATAACCGTTAATAAATTTTTTATTTTGCATTTGTGATAAGAAGGGGGGGGGGGCTAAATTGTGATTTTACGAATCTGTATTAACTGGTTTTTTTACAGACTTGTTTGATTGGTCATGACAATAGTAGGAAACTATTCCTTTTATTTACCTTGAAAAGTATGAGACTTAGTAAATAACATGTTCAGTTAGTCTTATAAGAGATAATTATTTTATTACATCAATTATTTTTTGCAAATTTTCAAATTTTGCAACAATAATAAATTTTACACTGTACTGTTAGATAATTACACATTGTACATGTACATTGTTATTATGCTTAAATGCAGTAGGGCCATCAAAGGGGACCTGAGTTCACTGTAATGGTATAAGGGTTAGTGATGCCATCAAATATGGATATTAATTATTTGTTAAATGATAATTTTCGTTATTCAATGAATATATTTTATTATGTTTTGATATGTAGTTTCTGAATTGTAAAGTAAGTAGCATTTATTATTTCATTCTCGTCAATTATTAAAAAAATTGAAATCAAATTTGCTATTAAAAATTATCATTGAACAATGCTGCTTTTGTAACAGGTTTGACCATAAACCTGAACCCTAATAGCTGCAGGCTCTTCAGTGAGTTTTGTGCGGCTCCCAAATGTTCAGCTTTTTCAATTATTATTTAATATATTACTTTTATTTACTAGATTTTAATATGTTGACTTAGGTGCTCCTCTTAAAAGTAATTTTACTATATAAAAAACCAGACTGCATATGTCATCAACTTCATCAGTGGCCAACCTCATCTTGTATGCATATTTGGTTATAATATATAGTGTAAAAAAACAACTGTATTATTGAATTGTACAAGAGTACAAGTAAATTCTTAAAGATATTTTACTTGTTAAAAGACATTTCATTTGACAAACTAATCAAGACTTTATGCTTTAGAAATCAGCTATTGTTGACGTCTACTTACCTTCACCAGTTCCCCCTCCCTCACGTCAAAACTTGTCAAATTTTTTTCTCTTCTATTTTGTTCATATAATCAATGGACACCCCCAACTTTCAAATGTTTATTTTGAATTAAACATGGAGCAATGGTTCTCAAAAAATGGAGTGTTGTGAGCAGATTTGGTGTTTCTTAGGAACAGTACTTTACAGTATAAAAAATATAGAAAAATGAGTCTGAAATAGACATTTTTTAGACATTTTAAGTTAAATTTAATATTTATTTTTATTAATAGCAATACATTTTTTATTGTTTGGAAATTTATGCCTTAAAATTAGGTTGTACTTTGAAATTTGGAGACTCATCACATAGCTTATTTGATTTCATGTGTGACAACCACTGACATTTACTGCCAATTAAAACTAGTTAGCATTTGTTTGTTCTTTGACAGGTGTGAAAACTGGTAGTAATTATTATCTGGTAGGAGAAGACCTAAAATTGAATTGCACATTATCAGATGATCTTTTGAAAACATGGAAATCAGACAATTTACATTTTGAGAAAAGGGATCAAAGTGTTGTATGACTTTTGATTAAAATTTTAAGTAATAAATAACATTTAATATGTAACTATTATTGTGATATTTTTAGCCTCATTAAGTGTATCTAAATTCATTAGAAAGTTTAATATTTTATCAAACTTTTATTATTAATGTGACATTTTTTTTAAACACTGATGATTTTGTTAAATTTCCATAAAATTATTCAGGCCAGTGGGACAAAGACATGCTTTCCTACGGATCATATTACCATAATTGATAATTCAACAGCTGCTCTGACCATTCAAAATATAACTGTTGATCGTGAAAATGTATATTTCTGTCAAGCTGGATGTTATTCTGATTGTGAAGACTGCAGTGAAACTGTTGGATATACAGATGAAATCAAAATCCAATGTAGCTATATGTTTTGAACATAAACTAAACGCCCTTTCTTATGTTTCATTTTAATGACATACATTGTACTTTATTTTTTTTTTACATCATAAAGAAAAAATATTCCCTTAAAAATCCATAAAGACTATCACATCTTTCAAGTAAACATGATACTCTGGAGTTGTTGGGATATATTTACTTATTTATTAAATTTTCTAAGCATTATTTTACTAACTTAAATGTTATATGCACTTAAGTTTCCTATAATGTGCAGCCAAAAATAATCTGGTACATGTATCATTTATTTATCAAGTATGCTAATTAACTTTGATTTTACTAAGTTAAATTTAAGATGTACCAAATTTCTTTTATGAGTACAGTGGTACCTTGTTATATGAATTTAATTTTTCCATAACTTTGCTCTTATATGAATTTGGTCCTATCTCATAGCAATTTTCCCAAGTGAAATTAATTGAAATGGCATTAATCCGTTCCAGCCCCCGAAATTCCACCTAGTTGTTTTTGTTACGTATTTTAAGTAAGGAAAATGTATTTATAAATGACAAACATTGTATAAAAACCTAATAATAGAGAAAGCAAAGAAATAAACTGCTTTTATTAAGTGTATTTAGTCGACTTCATCTTACGGAAGATGCTGTTGGAGGTGTTGAGTGGATTAGTAGGTGGAGGAGCTTAGAAATTATTGTTACGCCATTAGCAGTGTTATACCCTATATCGACTCCTTTTGTTTAAGCACAGTACATATCATTTAAGTACTCAGTCACTCGCACACCTTGCTAATGTTTTTCAATGATTTCACACTTTAATTCAAAAGAAATCATCTTCTTCTGAGCACTGACCTTACCACTCACTTTCTTCGGATCCATGGTTATAAAAAGAAATGTGATGAAGTACTGTAAATGAACAAAAAGCACTAAATGCGAGCACTAAATGCGAGCACGAATTATCAAAGATGCTTTGACAGCAAGGCAAACAAGCACACGAATGAGGCGCGGGACAATGCGAGATGCATGAGGTATGGTAAAATGGGTCGTGAGCATCCGGCCGACCTGCTCGTATCTCAAATTTTTCTTTTATTACAAAGCAAAACATCCCTTGCTCGACAGCTCGTATCTCAAATATCTCATATGTCGAGGTACCACTGCACAACCAAAAAGAAACCATTCAGTGACTCTTTTTTTTTTTACTATGTATGCCAAATAACTTACTGTTTTTATCGTTCAGATGGCCCTAAAAATGTCACCAATGTAACTTGTTTTATTTATAATTGGAATGATCACATGAACTGTAGCTGGAAGCATCCTGTCAAGTACCAGGATTATGGCGATACGTCAGTTAGCGTCAGCAACAGCAGGTATTTACAAAATAGAGTGAGAAAAAGGGATTAAGTTAATCATTATTTATATTTATGTAAACATTCATTTTTTGATTATCACAATTTATGTGTTTGCTTGAAGTCTTATATGATGCTAAATGAATTGTAGCACAGAATTATTTCTAAGCCTTTACAGAGTTTGGATGAAATTTAACGTCCCTTCTATTTTCATTCTAATGCCCTGTTGTTATGTAGCTAACGTAGGTTGATATTTATTTGTACAGTTGAATTTTTTAAGTTTCCAAGTTTTATTATTCAAAGAATAGGGAGTCTAAATCATGGGTCTTAAACATGAAGAGTTTGAACATACAGTGCATTTTTTATAAGTTCTCGTAAGAACGAGATGTTTATGTCTTAGATCCTTCAGGCCAACAATTGTGTGCTCTTTATCGCACACCAATCCCCAATATTGATGTTATATATTATTTTAGTTTGCAAAGTTTTTAAAATATATTGAAAATAAAAACATATAGAAACAAAGCAATAAAAAAAATTCCAAGTCAAATGTTTAGATCATCTATACTCTACAGTTAAGATAACTCAAACAAAATGTTGGACAATTAAAACATGTACATGTATTGGTATGAAAAACACTTGAAATATGAATACATTTTTGTAACTGCTTTGACTAGAAGTTAAATATTTTTGAATGACTTTACAATAAAAATCTATTTTCCTGCACATGAAATACTCAAAATATCAACTAAAAATTATAAGCAAAAAATTCTTGTACCAACATTCCTAGTAGCTGTTTCATTTTACTTTGCATGGGTAAAAGCTCTAATATACTTAACAATTTTTTTTCAATTCTGATAGAATATTGAAGAAGCTTTTTATAATAATTGTGTAATATGCTACTACTGCTTGAATTTTTTTATTAAGATTAAATCCATTTATTTGATACAATTTTAAACATCAATTTCTGTGTGTGTAAAGAATGGATGACATGTTTATCTCTTTGATCCTATATATAAACCACTTATTGGATGCGCTCTTCTTTCCTCCCCACCATAGGCGATAGTGTAATGGCCATAGGTGCCCCATGGGAGACAGGTAGATGACTAGACATGCCAGGATTTGAACCTGTAACCCATAGCATGTAAATAAGGATACAGCATGTGGATCAGGTTCATCCCCAAAGCGCCACCCAATCAAAGGCATTTCTTTCTGTACTTGATAAGCTACATACTGAGAAAATCTGATAATAGTTATTTGGGCCTGTTCTTTCAAAGAGTTAGGGATGTGTTTGTTAATTTATACTTCAGTACTATGAAATCTCTATATAGGGTTGTCCGACATTTTGGTTATGTTATCTGTATTGGAGATATATAAACAACAGCTGTTTAGCAATTAGAAATGATAGACTACTCAATTTATAATTTAACTAACTAGCAATAAATAATGATGAATTATGATTAACATTGTATATGTTATAAAAGCTTTGATGCTTGTTTCTGTGGACTTACTTGTGGCTTTTCTCATTGAGTTCTCTGCGCTCATCATATAAATGTATTTTGATTCTTATTTGATCAATAGTTGCCAAAGATGAGTAAAGGAACCATAAGTGGCTAACTGCCAAGTCCTGAAAAGCCGGGATAAAGGTTGTTGGGGATATGATGGGTCAACAAAGATTGTTGCATACAATCTTCCATCTGAACCAATTCAAACTGTTATGGGTCTATAAAATTAACTTTAGAAAAAAAAATTGTAAATAGAGATACAGTGCATGGATAATCTTTAGCAAAACTTTTATTTGCTTTTACAACATGTGAACTTACCAATGACTGCATTAAATATTTGCCCATAAAATTGTCAAATGTTGGAATCTGAATTCCAAACTTGGCAATTAATTTCTTATATTCTGTCACAATTATTTAGCTTTATTAAAATTTGTAGAACACCATTGATTTCCCAAAAGGAGAAACTGTCATGGGAGCATTATTATTATTATTATTATTATTTTGGTCTGTTTTAATACCTTTTATGTTTAATTGGTTATAGATTTTGGGTTTTTACACTGAAAATATAAAGCATTTTTTGTAAAAAGTTCTGTTTCACCTTTCAGCACAGTATTTTGTGAAGGTAAACTTCTAGAAAACTGTACATGGTCAGGAGACAAATTCACGGTCAGAGACAAATATGCAGTAAACATCACAGTGATCAATACTGAAAGAAATGTTTCAGCAAGCCAGATAATCATTGTCAATAGAAATGAAAATGGTATTCACATTTAATCTATCTGAAAGATAGTTAACATTTTTTTTAAATACATTTCATTATTATGTTATTTTTATTTTAAATTGATCACTGGATATTCCTAGTAACAATTGTCCTTATAGACTTTTGGTCTTTATATCACAGGACAGAAAATTTGAGACATAAATTCACTAGTTTGTTCATCATATTTTTTCCCAACGTTCAAAGGCAAATGAAATAAATATCTAATGTCTCTTGAAATACAAACATTTCTGATCACCAAGAGTGATCTGAAATTTTTACCCTGCTTTAATCGTTCAATAACCTTATCACAAAAAACAACATAAAATTTTTTACTATGTGAACATTTTTTACATCGAATTGAAAAAGTTAAAAATAATGAAACACACACTTAGGCTGTAGGTCTACTTTATTTTCATGACATTTATATAAGGATGACATTTATCTCTTACATAGGTCACCATATTACATGAGGATAACATTTTCCTCTTACATAGGTCACCATATTACATAAGGATGATCTCATAATGGAATCTGTCTTGTTGAATTTGATGCATGCCTTCACTGGTTAATGGCTAACCTAGTGCACCTTATTGTATATGATTCTCAACTTTGCAGTTAACTTCTTAATATAAAAGAATACTTTTTTTATGACTTTGTTTCTCCTTTAGTTCAGTTAACTTATAAAATATAACTGGTTTTACAATTTCCAGAATTTCTCACTTTTGGAATAGTGTTATTACCTTTATGCTCTACTTCCAAACACACATGTTAACCTGTGTCCAGTTTGCTGTCAGTATAGAATGACCTCTCAGCCTCTTCTATTTTCCAAATATTCTAACTAATATGGTCACTGTTGTTGGGTTGATGTCACTATTGCACAATAAACAACCATCTGTATAAACCAGTGGACTGTGTTTATTTATCTCACTTATGAAAATGTATTCATAATTGTATAGCCCATTGATTATTTATTTTCAAGTATATTGTTTAAATAGTTACATTGTTCACACTTTACTCTTTAAAATAACAATATCTTGTGGGTTAGCTAGTTTTTAAAATACTGTGTCTTAGCATTTAAAAATTGCTAACTTGTATATCTCACAAGTATGTATATTTTCTTTACTCCAGAAAACATAGCTTTCCTATTTTTACAGGTTCTTGAAAAAAAATGAGTATATTATTTGCATACTTGTATCTGAATTTCTTAAACATGGTCTTTATAAGAGCAAATGTTTTTTTAATATATACCCCTGAATTGGGCTCTTTAGCATGTTGCAAATTATCTTCAAATTTGACAAGTTTGGTACATTCATAACTTCTTTAAATTTTGCCATACATCAACAAATTTGGTATGAATGATCATAGAATGACCCATATTTTGTAGCAAAAGTGTAGTAAACTTAACTATTTGAAAAGAAAGAATTAGTTTAGGTGCCTTGTAATACCTGCATTTTGATGCTTTTTAAAAGTAAAACCTGCCCCTGTGACTGATCTGAAAGTAGAAGAATTACCAAACAGTTGCTTGCTTTTATCATGGAATCACACCTCTTCAGAAGATAAAGTTTTTCAAGTTTGTTCTCCAGAAGCTCAGGGAGACTTTAAGGCTAGTGTTTGATATTTTAATTTAAAATTAAAAAATATAATTTATTCTTTATTATTTCATCACTTTCAGAAGAGCTTATCGCTGTATGACAACCAAAAATAAACTTATTAGAGCTTATTTCTGATGTATTGAGTTTTTATTAGATATTATTAATTTATTGATTTGCTTTTAATTATATACATGTATATATAAAATGCTTGAGTCATGGATATCTAATTCTTATAAAAAAATTGAATTCTATATCCTGTATAGAATAGAAATGGCTGCTTAACTGCTTCTGAATTAGAAAAACCAAGTTGAAAAAATTTCTGACATTTTATACATTAAGTCTAAAAAATGTAATATTGCCATTCAAATTAATGCTATTGTTTTTTTTGCAAAGTATTGCATTTTTAAATTGTAAAATGACAACAATCATAATAATAGTTCCTTTTTAGACTTTTTCAAAACTAAAGACACCTGCACTCATAACAAATTACATTGCTAATATTATGTACTAAAATCCATTTTAAAAGATGATATAATTTGAAATAAATTTTCAGAATATGCAATCATTAAATTTTTTATTTTATATTTTAATTAAATACTTTTAATTTACAAAGTAAGTTAATCATCTATCACTCAAAAAAAAAAGGTCAATTAAAATATGTATACTACCCTTTTAGTAATATTTAATTGTACTTAGAGTAAAAAATTAAGCAAATTGGCATAAAAAATGGTTGTATAGGGAGGGATCAAGCTGATAGATTTTAGGCAATTAGTAGTAAAATGAGCAAAAAGTTATTTTAAATTTTCTATTCAGTTTTTAAAACAACAGATCTGTTAACCATCTTTATTACTTGAGTTGGAGAGTTATTCCATTAGTTTCTGACAATTTGGGTTTTCATCTCATGCTAAGGTATATAGCCATAAAATGGTCCTGTGTTTATTGAATATATTTAGCATATTCATTGATAATAAAAGTTTAAATGTATATAATATCAGTTATATATAAATTGTATATGTTGTTAGTCCAATACTTTATACAAATATATAGATCTTTGTTTGTTTGTGCTTTGTATATAGCATAAAAACATCAATACATTTTTCTCTAAGAGTTATGACCAGCAACACTTACGCCTTGTCCCTAGTGTGTTTTAAAGCATCATATTCCTTACTTTTATCATATCTTTGAATATTATCAGCAGCATTTTCAATTTTCATTTGATTTTTAAGTTATTGTTGTGTATATAATTACTGAGTAATCGATTGGCAATATTTCTCATTACAATTAGCTCTTTCAGTCTTTTGTAGCATCATTTTATCTTTCATTGGCATCTTTCTCCCAGGGGCATCTTTACTTCCATGTCATTTTCTGTGTAAGAAATTATGCCTCTTTCCTTTGAGCTTTGTAAAAATAGTTATTGTGTAGTTGAGAAACAGCAACCATTTTTTTAAGACCAATAAACATGTTAAAAGTATGTGTAATACTATTAAGCAATTATAAACAAATTATTTTAAGCAGTTACCTGGAAAAGAAGATCAAACAAAATGAAACTCTGATTTAATTATTTTTAGTCAAGGGCTAAAGAT
Source organism: Bulinus truncatus (assembly GCA_021962125.1). Taxonomy (NCBI): domain Eukaryota; kingdom Metazoa; phylum Mollusca; class Gastropoda; family Planorbidae; genus Bulinus; species Bulinus truncatus. The sequence goes on from JAGDYQ010000062.1 coordinate 1,836,279, forward strand.
GGGAATTTTTTTTTTTATTTAGCATTGTAAATGCTTTGTATAAGTACTTTGTATTGATCTTTTTTTCTCCTGTTATTTTTCTTCTTAGGTGCTGACCTCTAATTTAAATCGATCATCATATAAAGAGTGCAATATCAAGCCATATACATTGTACACGTTTTTTGTTAGATGCTTTCCTTCAGGAGCAAAAGGTTACTGGAGTGATCCTATATTTGTTAACATCACAACAAAATTACTTTGTAAGTACATTTTTAAAAATTAATGATTATGAAAAATTCATTTGACTGATTTCATCTATCAATGTCAAAATTTCAGATTCATTTCCTTTACACAAGTGATTGGACAATGACAAATTTGTTTCAGATTCTGATACAATAACAGATTTTTCTCAACACTTCCTATTTCATTTTGATTCTCAAATTCTATATCTAGTACTAAAAACTTAATGGAATGCTCAAATTTAGGTCACATTGGAGTCATAAGATGAAAAATTGTTTGTCAGGTAAAAATGATCCAATTCTAATCCAGAATCCAGTACACTAAAATTGTTTGATATTTCCAATGCCTGATTCAGGCGCACATTTCCCAATCACTAATGTTTGTGATCCTATATTTGTTAACATCACAACAAAATTACTTTGTAAGTACATTTTTAAAAATTAATGATTATGAAAAATTCATTTGACTGATTTCATCTATCAATGTCAAAATTTCAGATTCATTTCCTTTACACAAGTGATTGGACAATGACAAATTTGTTTCAGATTCTGATACAATAACAGATTTTTCTCAACACTTCCTATTTCATTTTGATTCTCAAATTCTATATCTAGTACTAAAAACTTAATGGAATGCTCAAATTTAGGTCACATTGGAGTCATAAGATGAAAAATTGTTTGTCAGGTAAAAATGATCCAATTCTAATCCAGAATCCAGTACACTAAAATTGTTTGATATTTCCAATGCCTGATTCAGGCGCATATTTCCCGATCACTAATGTTTGTAATTTCTGATTCTGGTGCACATTTCCCCATCACTTATTTCCTGGCTGAAATATTCATCCTTATGTATCAGACTTTGCAAAATGAAAAAAATATTGTTTTTTTTTTTATGATAAATTTCAGTTCGCCCAACAGTTGGACCAAAAGTAACTAATAGCAGTTATGTAACATTTAAATGTGTTAACAACTCTAAAGCAATCCAAATTTACTGGCAGGTATGTTTGAGACATTGCATTGAAAACATCTCACTGTTTATTGACAATTATGATTTTAACTTCACTCAAATAGAAGAAAAAATTGAATACATGTTTTTTTTTTTTTTGCACAGTCAGTATTTAAGAAGTCTTTGGTGTGTTATATAAATATATTTATTACAGATTTTCGGTATACATTATGTAAAATAAATTGATTCTTATATGATTATTATTATTGCTTCATGCAGTATTATTATTTCAAATGAGAGAATGCAAGCTGAATTGAGTACTGACTCCTGGAGTCTAGGAATCAGTTTTTTTTATTAATGAGAATAGTGCTTTAACACAATGCATGTTTGAATTTCATTTGTTAAAGTTTAAAAATGGTTTACTAAAAATATAATGGAAAAATGTATTATTTTTATATTTAGATTTAATTGAATACTCCTGTTAATCTTTATAGCTATCATAATTCATAGATAAGGAGATGGTACTGTAATAATTATATAAAACACTTATTGTTCTGTTGCTTTCTTTTGTTCTATATTTATTTTTTTATTTTCCATAATATATTTCAAGGTATTCATTCATTTGATTGTTAGTTTTAAATGTTATTTTTTTATTTTTATTTTTTTGTATCTAAAATTAGTTTTCAAATCCATTTATTCTTTAATATATTTTTTGTTCTAATATATGACCTTATTTTCATTTCATTCTTAATGTTCTGTTTTCAAAAAAAGAATAACAAGGAATAATGCTAATACAAATAGTGTTACAAAAACTGACACATTTTTTTTTTCAGAAACAGAACCCTGACACCAATACTGTAATAAACAACTATCTTATTAAAAAAGATGGTAAGATCTTGAGAAATGTTACAGCTGATTATTACACAACAACAATTCAAATAGAGTGTAATAGCAACAATGTGTGGTTGGACATTTTAGCTGAAAATGCTATGGGGCAGTCCATAAATCCTTCATCCATGTTAATTCTGCAAAACTTTACAGGTAATAATATAAGCTTTTTTTCAAAATCAACACTGTAAAACAATAATAGTATGAGATCATCGAAACTGGGATATAACTACAAATATTCTTATATTGCAAAATGATGAATACATTTTTTTTTAATTCATTGTAAGTATAAAGTTTCCTTAGCACTAAAGGGCTATCGGGGCAGATGATGTGCAGAGTTCATCTGTTTCTGTAGCCTCTGCATACAAGGGGATTGAGTGTTTAGCACAACACGCAACCACTTCTACTTCTCCAACTTAAGTCAGGTACACATTTAGAGCTGAGTATACTTGAAGGACTTTTTACTAACTTTCACCAGGACATGGACGAATTCCCTTGGATTGAAGCCAGGATCCTCATATTGACAGTTGAGCATCTATACCAATCAGCCATCCATCCCACCAATCAGCCATCCATCCTACCAATCAGCCATCCATCCTACCAATCAGCCATCCATCCCACCAATTTAATGAAGTGTAATTTAATTGAATCCTTGTGTAGGTTTTTTTCTTTAAGGTTTTTCGCTGTCACTAAAAGAATCGTTTTCTCACCACTATTCTTTTTGTATGGCATTAAAATGGAACATATTCAGGGATAAGTGCTTTTGCCTTCTTTGAAAGGATTTTTACTGAAATGTGAATTGCCATTATCTTATATAGATTTATTGTTCACACTATACATCTTACTTGTAAGAGATTTCCTACATTTTACACACCTCACTAATTACATCTGAAATGAAACATTTTTTACTCTTATTTTTCTTTGTTATCTCAGTCAAAACTGTTGTAACAATTTATTAAACAGTATACACTCAAACAGATGTTAACTACACAAGACAAGTAAGGATGTAAAGTGAGTGAGCATGTAAGCTGTAAGCTCAGTAATAAAAACATAAAGCTTAGCCAAAAAAAAAAAAAAAAAAAATTTGTTGCACACACTATTCATACTGCAAAACCTCACTAATTAGAATTTCTTGATATAATTTGCTAGTCTTGCAAAAGTATTGCTCCTTTAACAAGGCAGTTTAAATATTTTAAAAAAATGTATATCTGCAAAACACTCGTAAACCAAGTTACTAATAACTGAAGTTGACTATACTTTATGCACTGTTAATTATTTATAAGACTACTCTTTTTGATTTTGTAGCACTTTAGGATCATTTTGGCAAATTATCAAATCCCAAGATTTTACTGTAAAAAGGATTATAACAAATAACTAAGCAGTATAGTCTAATTAAGAGGGACGAGTAGTGCAGAGTGCTCATCTATCAACCTGAGATTTGATCCTTGATGAGAACCCAGGTAATTTTTCCATGCCCTGACGAAAGGTGGTGAAATGTTCCCCAAGTTCACCCAGCTTTAAATGGGTACTTGACTTAAGCCATTACTTCAACACAATCCTTAAAAAGGCCTAGGCTGATGACTTCTATACTCAATAAGCCCTGATGGCCCTTTAAGGCTAAGGGAACTTTACTTTATAGTTTAATTAATCTACATTCAAACGCTTTTTTATTTATTGATTAGACCCCTATGTATTTTTATTCTTGGCCATTGATTTTAGTTTCAATATTTTAAATCCCTCCAAGTAATTTATTTCTATTTCCTTTTTTTAGGGTCAAAAATTTAACTTAATCAGCTGTTTTTTTTTATATTTAAGTTCCAGCAAAAGTAAAAGAAACCTTTTCTATTGAATGGAGTGAAAGCCTGCAAGCTGTTTGGAGTCATGACAATAGCAACAAAACCAGTTATATATTATATTGGTGTAAAGGATATTTTCCTGCAGTTTGTGAGGTAATTTGCTAATTATTAATCTACCATAAGGAAGCTTGCATTTTGCAAGACATAACTAGTGTCAGGAACCACAAAAGACTGGTCAAATTTATCGACCTAGACTCTTATCTTGACTGTAAATGTTTGCTTTGTTTTTTTTTCCCCACAGGAATTAATAAAAATAATGTCTGTAACTTTGTCTTTTTTTTTTTTCAGAATCAGATTGACTGGGTAGTCATATATTACTCTGTTACTAACTTCTCCCTTCCTAGATTAGATGATGATCCAACCAGATATTTATATGGAATAAGTGTTTCTAATGATGGTCATTCATCAGAGATTTATTGGACTGACTGTTTGTTCAAACTGAATCCATGTATGTTGTAAATATGAATTGAATCTTCAAATCTGAATCTATGTATTTTGTAAATATGAATTGGAAGCTGATTTAAAATAAATGATAATTTAATACCATAATGACTTAAATTATATGCATATTGTTCAACATTTCAGCTGAAATACCAGCACCTTCTGTTGAGATCACTTCTACTGATTATTCTGCTGTCATCATGTTTAGTATGAAGAAATGTTCGTATCATAATCCAATAAAAATAACAAGTTTTTTTATACAGTATTGTGAAGAGCTGCAGTGTAATGGTAAATCATGCTTTTACAAATATAAAATCAGTATATACATGTAATGTGGGATGGATGGTCGAGTGGTGTAGATACTTTATTGTCGACCTGAGACTCCTGGGTTCAATCCTCTGTGAGAACCATGGGAATTTTTCTAGGTTAAATTTTTTTTTAAAGTCATCCCACAAGTTCACCCACCTTTAAATGGGTACCTGACTTTAGTTGGGGAAGTAAATGTGGCTGGGCTTTGGGCTAACCACACAATTGATTCATATGTGAGGTTATAGAAAAATATATTCTACACTTCATGTGCCCTGATGGCTCTCTTGGGCTAAGGGAACTGCGTTTTATATACATGTAGTACTTCCCTTGTCTAAATTTGGCCAAAAAAAAAAAGGATGTTAAATATATATTTTTTAATATATTCTTAGGATACAATTTTTTGATTAGCTTTTGTTTTAAATAATCAAATACACTGTAGTTCATAAACTGAAATTGATTTTATGGAATTACTAGCATTGTGCCTGGTGATGCCCAGGAAGTTTGAGTTCCACAGGATACTTCTAATATTTCTAATACACTGTTAGGTAAACATTGGTGCTAATTCATACCACCTACCTAATATGTAGAATCTATTTACCTAAAAATTAATGTTTTTTCCCCAGTTTAATAGTCAAAGTATGCTTTGTTTCATAGAATAGATAATAATTAGTTTAATTACACAAACAGAACAAAATGTGGTACACTTTACTTAACATTAAGTATCCTGACCTGACAAAACAAATACCTATGACTTCTGCACTCCATTTAGCATGATAATTTCACATATTAACCATAAAAAATTGTAAGTTTTGACAAGTAAAATGTATTGTGTGACGGATGAAATGTGGATTATTTCTACACATTAGGTAAATGGATTTTTCTTGAAATATATCATTGTATTCATAAAAGACTTAAATATCTGGGGACGTCATTTGATTTATAATGGTGTTTCAGTTAAGAAAACACACATTGTTAAAAGTGATACATACAAGTTCTCAATAAATTAGAAAGAAAATAGTTTTCTAAAATCAATCAAGAGAATGTCAATAGAGAATTGAAAATGCTAAAAATATATTAAATTCAACTATTTAAAAAAAACATATCTAGCAACATGCATTCACTAGGTCAAGAGGATTGTATTTTTCGGTTCAATGATGTGGATTTCTATGCTCGACAACTGAACATACATACATCACTGGTTAGATTTTTATGTATAAAGAATTTAACAATAGTCCTCTATAATTCCATTTAATATTATACATTATTTCTGCTGATATTATTTTGAAAGAATTTTACCGAAATATTTTTTTTTATTGTAATTTTTTTTATTTTCTCAGTGGGAAGGGTATCAGAGTTGTGTAGAGTGCTTAACTATCGGCCTGAGAGTACTGGGCTAGATCCCATAAGGGAATTTTTTCCAAAATTAAAAGTCCCTCAAGTCCACCCAGCTTAGAATGGGTATTTGACTTTAGATGGGGAATTAAAAGCTGCTAGGCGTTGTGATTACCACACAATCCCTTTCTAGGCTGTGATTACAGAAAAGATGAATTCTACACTTCATCTGTCCCAATGGCCCTTTAGGGTTAAGGGAACTTTACTTATTTAATCAAAACATCGCTTACTTAATTCATATATTTTCATCTTTATCAATCATACTGCAAAATTACATTTGGTGGCTATAAAAAATCCCCATATTCATTAACTTATTCCCTTCTGAAAAGTCTTATCTCTGTGAATGATTTAGCTGAGTCTTATCATTGAGATATTTTCCCCAGATACAAACTATATAATGTATGCTTCATCTGATACATCTGAAGTCTCCCTGTCTCTGAATCCTGCCACATCCTACTATATTTCAGTCCAAGGGAAAATATATGACAAACTGGGTGAACCAACAAAGAAAACATTCAAGACTAAAGATGAAAGTCAGTTAAGAAATAATTATTTCATCTCTGTTTCCTATTTCAGTCCAGCTATTGCTGTAATAAAAAAATATATTTCAGCTAATGAAATGCTTATTAGGATTAGATCTTTGATTAAACAATTGATTCATTAAGGCGTCCCATATCATTTTTTCCTGTAGGATTTATTGAATGTTGCGTTGTAAAAACTGTTTAGATTTTTGTAAGCAAAATAATAAATAAATTATAAAAAAATAAATAAATTTTACAGTTTGCTCTATGGCTTCTTCAATGCCTATTTATTTTTAATTGAAACACTTGAAGTGAAAAAAAAAAGACCATAATGTTTATCTTTGAATGCATTATATTTTTCCAGATGTGGGTGTAAGAAGGACATGGATCATTGCCGCTGTTCTAGTTCCACTATTGGGTTTTATCATAACATTAACTGTTGCATGCTTAGTCAGGTAAGCTTAACTGGTAGGCTTTTTTCAAAAGTTCTTAGTTTTTTTTTAAACGGAATTTATTGATATTTCCATTTTACGATCAGATGATTTACTCTAGATTCTTTATTTGGCAAGTACTAAACTGACTAGGTTCACAACTTAATTCTCACTAAGTCTTTTGGAAAAAAAAAAACCTATGCTGGCTGTAAGTTTCCAATTCAGGATCGTGGCGTAACCAGGGGGGGGTGGGGGGGCGGCCAAATCATCAATACATAATTAATGTTATAAAGTTAAAAAAAAAAGACTGTCAAACTGTCTTTTTTTCTTAATGTGAGAGCCCCCAGCATTTTTTTGCTGGTTGCGCCACTGGATCTAACCACTGTTGTTTTATATTGTCCTTTTTACACCATTGCCAAGTCTGCTTTATCAACTGTATTGCATACTTAGACAATCTATAAACTCTCTGTTAATAAAAAGAAGTTCAAAAAGCCTCAGATGCAGGAGATTTAAAGGGAGTAAACCAGAATAGCTGGGATAAAAACATGTAACTTACGCATCAATAGGGCCAATAACTTAAGCATCACCCAGACACCTCATAAGTTTACATTGATGTTAAAATCATAAATAAGTTTATAATTTTTGTAAGTTTTATGTTGTACAAAATGAAAACATGTTGTCTACACTTATCATTTTTTCATAAATTAAAATATTTACAAAACAAAAAATGTGTATGAAAAAAAATGTGGCCTATTGGTTTGTAACTGATAATTATCCTAAACTAAAAGGAAAAAAATTACCTTCAAGAATTTTATATTAAATCATCAGCTCATAAATTATTACCATTAGTATTTTAGTTTAATATACCTTTCCTTAACAATTTTACCTATAACAATTTTAAATTCTGAAACAAGATATGTGTTTTCCACTTATTATAGTTGCTTGTTTGGCACTTTTCTTGTTTCTCAGTGAACTAATAGTAAACACAAGAAGAAACGTTTCATCAGAAATAAAAAAAAATTAAATTTGTGATCCTTAAAAACATTTTTTTTTGTCTTTGAAATATGATAAAGCTTTTATCAGTATTGTTTATTATGCAAAATAAAATCTTTTTATGCTAATTGTCCCTTGCAATTAGAGTCATACGAGGAATAAAAGATGGAATCTGATGGATGTTTATAGTTTAAACATATGTAGTTTAATCATTTATAATTTATTCAAATGTTTAGGAAATGTCATCAGTCTCGACTGAAGACTGCTTTCTACATTGATAATATGGAGTCTGAGAATGCCAAAGCGGTAAATTCATCATCATATTTGGCGGTGACTCAGTACTTTAATCTTCTGTAAGAAATGAAACATAGTTATTAATTGGGGATGGGAAAGGGTCTTTTTCTTTTTGAAGAACCAGATAGTAACAAAGTACGGAGTCACCTTATGTCATATCCCATTAACTAGTGGAGATTATTTATTATTAGGGAAAAAACTCAAGTTAGATTATTTTTATATTATTTTATTTGAATATCTTGCTATCTTTGCTTTTATAAAAAAGACTGATTATAAAATTGCTGTAAGCTTCTTTGACAGAAATTAATTTTGTACTGCTGTTTTACTCCTTAGTAATATAAAAGAAAATGGTGATACAAACTGAGCACAACTATATGATTTATTGGTCTTTGTAAACATTTTTAGACGAATTGTGTTATCTTGTTTTAAAATGGCAGTAGTAGATATAAACATCAATACATGTAATAGTGTAAATATCATTTTTATTTTAAATTGAGACTTATAGTTATTTTTATTTCTTTGTGTTTAATATTTAAGTATTTATTTCATTCTCACAATCACTGAAAAATATTTCTTGTCTTTTATCCTATGCTCCTCAGTCAAGACATATATTTGCAACTAAAGATTCAATGGTAATCAAGACATCATTAGAGGAACCTGAAGCAACTTCACCTTCTCAGTATCCTTCCAGCACAACCATAAACAATGCTTCTGAAACATCATATATAAAAATGTCCTATTTCAATAAAAATACCCAGGACAGTGATCAGTGTGACCAGGATGGTACGGAGTTGGTCGTTCTTCAAGATTTGCCCAAAAGTGATACATGCAGAGAAAATGATATTCAAGAGCCCAGCTTAACTACTGTCCAGCCCCAGATGTCACAGGACAAGCAGTCTGAGATGATAGAAAACAATGTAGAAATATATCCAGTTTTTGCTGATCAGCCTGTTGAAATAAATAAGGATAAACAATCTTTCGTACTGGAAACTTCTCCATGTAATGATTATGTCCATCAGATACACTAGCTAATGAAATATTAAAAAAAAAAAAAAAACTCGTCCTATATCATTACAGAGTAGCTCACAGTACTTCTTTATGAAAAAACATTTTACATGTAGTAACAATTAATTTTAAAATTTTTAAACTGATATTATTTTACTTTTATTGCATTATTGTTTAATCGTGATGTATTATTGTCATTTTTAACATAGTTTTACAGCTTAACTGTTCATCAGTTATTGTTATAACTTTCAAATTATTGCATTGTCCTTCTGTCAAAGAAAAATCTATTCCATATTTTTTTAATTGTGTAAGGTTGTTTTTTTTTTCACTCTGGTATTGTCATAATAAAATTTTTTTTTTTAATTTTATGTTTATTTCATAGTTAGTTAATAACCTAGATTAAATGTAACATTTCTTCTATGTCTACATTTTACAAGGATTCAGTCATTTTTATTTAATTTTTTTCTTGTAACAAAGTCACATGTTATGGTCTTCCAAAATAACTAAACCAGACCCTAAGCTTTAGTTTGGATATCATTTTCTCTATCTGTTTCAGTTATATTTCAGAACATATGTTGCTTTTATTTTTCTACTTGAAATACTCTCTGTAATTTTTGTTAGACTCACATAATGTTTTTTGCATAGTCGAGTTCCTTTTTTTCCACTGTTGTTATTAAATAGCAAAATTACCAAATTGTAAATCTATGGAGTAAAATATTTTTTTCATTGACGATATAAGTTTAAGATTCTCTACATCTTCTATTACAGTGAAATTTAAACAGCTACATGTAATAACTTATTCTGTAACCTGACAGTTAGTGTGCATGTCTCTCATGCAGTAAGGATTTTTTAAAATGGCTTTCAAAAATCTTAAGAAAAATTAATTGTTGTTAGTTGTTTTTTTTTTTACACCAACTGTTAATGTTGTAATGGCTTTGTCACTACATTTGACTTTGATAGTCTGTAAGTAGTTTCTGAAACTGGCCATGATATTATTTGTAAAAGCACAATTTTCATGTAGCAGTATTTACAAATGTTTTCTCGGCATTTAATTTTATAAATCTGGTCGGTTTGTAGTGTTTGCAATACTCACTTTCAATATTCACTTGCAATGCTCATTTTACAAAAAGAAAAAAAAACTTGTGCAGATTTGATCATCCAAGCTCATGTAACCATATTGCATGATTTGAAACCTGTGTTTTACAAGCCATTTTAAACATGGTGAGAGAAAAAACAGCTGTCTCAGAAAGGAGAAGAAAAAGGAGTTGTATATTTAAACTATTGGTTGTTTTTATAATTCTCTACATTTTCATGGGAGTAAATACTGGTTATTAAATCTGGTAAAATGTTTTTTGTATATAGAAATCGTTGTTTTATAAGTTTTTATCACTGTGTACTTGTTTTACTAGCAAAACAAGATACAAGTATGTTGTTTATTTAGTTAATCTTATTAATCATAAAAGAAAAGTATTATTTTTATTTCAAATACTTAAATCCTGCAACATATTTTATACATGTAATTTTTTTCATTTATTTTTACTTATATTTGTGTTCAACTCGTGAGACCATTTGAAAACTTGAAATATACTGTCATATCTATATATACTGTTATATGTAAATATACTGTTAAATATATTTTTTTCATGTAATATTAAGCAAATCTAGCCTATTTCTAAATATTAAAACAAGGCTGAACAAAGAATACACTTCCATTTAAAATGGTTTTACAAATTTTTAAAATAAATTAACATTTTTTTATCATGTCCACTGACATTTGTGTTCCAGTACTTGATTTTGTTATTCATAAAATTTCATTGACAGTGATAATGATGGCAAGTTATCTTAAGAGTCATTGTTAAAAAATCAAAATGTTATCATCATTGTAGCTAGTGTAATTTTACAAAAATCTTTTTTCACACCACTGAAGAAAAAACCAAAAAACTTTCTATTTTATACTCACTTTTCAGCACATTATAATATAATCACCTTTTAATTATTTCCCTTTGATTAATCCTGATTTTTATAATAATTGCTGAAGATATTGATTTGATCTTTTTTATATAAAGTTACTACACAATGTGTGCTGCTGAGTTATCTCCATTTAAATTTGTGATTTAAAATTTTAACGCAACCCTTAACTGTGTACATTAGACCCCAAATCTGTTACATTGGAGTTTAAAAAAAAACGGTTCAGGAGTGGTTAAGTGGGGACAAAATGTGACAAAAAAAACAAGCCATTAAGCCTGTTCCATTCTGGACACAGGACGTGTTAGTGCATTTTCGTGTTATGTATCAGTACGTTTGTTAGCTTTCAGTAAATATTTGTAAATTTTGGAATTGTTTATAAATTCAATTGTGTAATGCATATCTATAATACAAATTTTACATCATATGTTCCGGTTTCCGTCTGTCATCGCTACTTCCGTCTGTCATCCAACATGGCGGCATAAACAATTCAAAGATGGCAGAAACATTTACTGTTTTCTTCTTAACATGCATGATCCGGCTACCAACTGGCCAGCCGAGTAAGAATCAACTCCTACATGGCTGCCAGAAATGACATTGGACCAGCCATGTGTTTAGTGCCGAGGTGATAAAACACCGTACACTAACATCGTGAATGCCAAATGGCAATCACAATATAATACTGTTTTCGACCTCCTCAATCATTACCAAAGGGCAATAAAGCGATCTTAGGAGAGGTAACTCAAAATCATGCCAAAATATTCTGTTTTACTCTCCGAAACAAATTCTAAAGCTAATCGTCATTCCATAGGTCTATCTATATCTCACAGTATCGTAATAAATTTATGGTTTCAATTTGTTATTAAATGAGAAGCTATCATAAAAGAAATATTTACAGAAATCGTTCAATTAATATTCTGTGTTATGTTCCACAATTTAAATTTTAAACCATAATTATGGATACCTCAATATAATGTAATATTTATATTGTTTAAATTGTTTTTATTTCTAAAATATGTCTATTTCTAATGTACAATTATTTCCCTTTATTACTAACCTAAAATACGTCACTTTTTTTCATTTTTTGACTATTACGTCACATGAATGAATTGAATAAGGGTTGAGATTGAGTAGCGCCGTACACAACGTTTACAATGCAAACTAACCCATTTATGATGGGGGCTTCACACAGAGGGTGTATGGAGGGGGCCCAGTTTGAGGAGGGACCCCAAAATATTTTTTAAACTAAATATTAAGTACATTATCTCATGTCAAAATGTAGCGGCTTCCGAAGATGCCTAAAATCCCTTGGTTCGGCATTGGCTTCACAGAACTATAATGTTGAAAGCTTTGATATGTCTTTCTTTTTTAATGTTTTCTGCGTCTGCGGCCTCAACCGCATTGATGGAATACTATGTTTTTAATTGAAGGTCAGCTAAAAGCTACACAACGATTCTTTCTTCTCGGGACCAAGCTTGAGAAGCGTCAAAAAATAATCCCATGTCAAAATTCAGGGGCAGCCCCCAAAGAGGCCAAGCCACCGGGCCCCTAACTCCCTAGGTTCTGCACTGCCGGGTCGGCAATTTTTCTTAGTTAATTGTACTATGCTACGATGTGTATAACAGTAAATAAACCACCTGTTAAACATGTAGCGTTTTGCTTAACACAAGCACTCACGTCTCTCTTTTTTTTTAAAATACGCCATGTTGAACATCATAAAACATTAAATGAATAACTGTTTGGAAAGGAGTCCATTAAAATATTGTGAAGGAATATGATTTTAAGAGTTGTTGTTTATGTTTACCCATAGTGAGGATTATTTTCTTTGGGAGGAACTATTTAACATATGAACTTTATTTGATGTATTATTAGGTGTACCAATTCTCAAATGTATTTTGGCTACAATAATCTGTTCATGTCCTTGGGGCCACTGCAAGTATATAGACTGATTGTTAACGCGCTGAAATATATATCACCATTTTCAACTCCAACTGTGTGCCTACTCGCCGGTCCGGGTACCGGGCCTTTGATAGCTAGTATCTGTAAAAAAAATATTATAAAGACGTTTCTTTATATTTGAAAAAAAATATTTTCTCTTAAATCTAACTACAAGTGGTTTGTGGTTACTGGAATAGGACTCATAATTGAAAACATTCGAAATTGTAGTCATTTAATCGTCCGAAAACTCCGTCAATTGTTGCATAGCTCTGATACTTTCAATTAAACTCAGAACACAAGCTTACTATTTCATTTGATGAGTTTCTTTATAAATCTTGGTGAAACTACGTGCTGCAGTATTTCGCACCAAATGAATGGGTTATTGAACGTACAAGGTGTAAAATGGCGCCATATATATAATATATAAGCCCCTTAGGAGCCCTGAAGCTTGGCCCTCAGAGGTCCTATCGCGAAATGAACTTTTGATGTATATTTGGCAGGCCAAGACCTACAAAATGATATATACATCATGGGTCTAGGACTTATGGTTGCTGAGATATAGGGCGCTCATATATTAATATAGCTTATATAGTAAAAAACGGTACTTTATAAGCCCCCTTTTACGGCCCTCAGAGGTCCTATCGCGAAATGAACTTTTGCTGCACACATGGCAGGCCAAGACCTACAAAATGATATATACATCATGGGTCTAGGACTTATGGTTGTTGAGATCTAGGGTGATGACGGACAGACAGACAAAACGGGGACAGAGCATTTTTTTTCGAAAATGCTCTAAAAAGCAGTAAGTATTAAGTGAACAACCTAGTTCTTTATATGCTGTTAATAAAAGAATAGGATCACTGGAACTGGTCTTTATTTAGTAGACATGTGGTAATGCCTAATGGAACTTTTTGTTTATTTGATAGAATATATTAACCAACTTTTTAATACAAAATAAAAATGAACTCATATGCATCTATTAAACTTGCATTAATTTTGATCACAAATTGTAATAATGCTTTTACTTCTATCAATTTTCTAAAAAAAAACAGAAGCTCAACACATAACATACTGTGATCTTGTCATATTTATATCTATCACTCACTTCATCAAATCTGTATTATTGTTGTTGTTGTTTTTTTTTTGAAGATTTAAAAAAATCAGTGTGCATATAAACTTGAAAACTTGATTTTTATAATTGAAAATATGTAAATATTTCAGCCTGTATTTGTGATGTTATTCAATAAAAAAAATGTGCATACTGTCAATTTATTACTTTTTGAAATTTAATTGTTTAGTAAAGGATTAAAAAAAGCAAACATGTAAAAGATCTTCTTTTTGAGGTCCTTTAATAAGTAAAGGTAGCATAGCTTTGTCATTTTAATACGTAAGTCATGTATCATAGATTAGAGACAGCTATTTCTCTGTATTTTGTTGATATATGCCTTTTTATCTTTATTTTCTATTAAATAAATACATCAACAACCCTATGTTCTAATGAACCTATCCAGTCCAGTGCTTTTTTTTTTCCATACATTTATTATAGTATGTCTATTTCAAACAATTAACTAATATCCTTGATCATGGTCGGTTTTATTGAAGGCAAACAATTAACTAATATCCTTGATCATGGTCAGTTTTATTGAAGGCTGTCTTAAGAAAACCAAATGAATTAAATTGATATGGATAGCTAAAATTTTTAAAGTATGAAAGTGATGTAAAGGATTTTAATGTATTGACATTTTTTATTTATACGTTTAGTGAAACATAAGTGGATTTTTTTATAAGTTTATTATTTTAAATATCAAAAGATGAACTAGTCTAAAACTTTGAAAATAGGGGACAGATTTTCAAGAGGTGTGAAAAGCAAGCGACTCTTGGTCTGATGTTCCCAGGTTAGATCTCTAGTGAGATCCACAGGATTATTTCAGTTCATAATGAAAGTTCCCTTCATGTCACCCATTGCACCTCCATGGTCATTTGCACTGTCTGCAATGATGGGATGAAAGAATCGTGTAACAAAAACCGTTTCGTTGGTGGCATATGGGATCTAAGAGATATGCAGCTCTTCCTTACCTTACTGATTGATATTATTAAAGATGGATAGCTGGGGTGGGGGGGAGTAAAATTTGATTTATCTGATGCATATCTGTAGAATTTCTTTTTAAAATTTATTTAAGTGTCAGTGCTTAAGCTCATTCTTTAAAAATAATCAAAATAAAAGAAACTTATCATATTAACAACCAAAAGATATTTGTTTTAAATCCTGTAACAGTCATGACTAAAACAAAAACCCCTCTTTAGAAAAAGTATATTCACTGGAGGAGCAATTTTTGTCAGGATTTTTTTGTATGCCTGCCACCTTGTATAAATTCTTCTAAAAAAAATCACTGCACATTTTTATAGTCAACTATATAGGATTACTCAACTGTAGCTTACAGGAAAAAACAACACAGACTCATTTATTGAATATTAATTTAAAATGTGATCTGTCATAAATGGTATCTCTTTTCTAGAGTATGATGGAAATGATTAAGCTCATTCTCTTCTGAGAAACATTGGACACTGGGGTAAAAAATTTAAAACAGGCATTATAAAAGTGACCATTAAGTGATTTTTGGCTAAGAAACCACAAAATGTTAAATTAACTATGCATTTCTTTCTTAATTTTACTCTACTTTCTCCATTTTAAACTTACATATATGCAAACAGTAATGTTTATCTATTAATCTATGTTTATGTGTTTACCAATCAGCCACACTAGACTGAAGCACTTGTCCAGCCAGTATAATGAAAGGAAACAACCTATTCAAGGTTGAGATGATTTAATTCCAGATTAACTTAATGTATGTATGTTGGGAAAAGATAGTATAGTTTTAGGGCCAATAATTAGTGAGAATAAAAATAATTAAAAACATTATTTTTCTCTTCATGGAGGACATCTTAAATTTATTGCGTAAGGTAACTTTTTTAGCTTCATCCATTTCATGGTCTAGGTTGAAGTTGACGTTTTAAAATTTCTTATTAACACCAACCATTCATATATGATATACATAATAATATAACAATCTAAATGTATTCTTTTTTCAAGAGGCATTATCATATACTTATAACTTTAATTGAATACTTATTTTAAAAAAACAATTTGGTATTAAAATAAAATGTCTGAAAAAGGATTTTGATCAAAATTACAAACTAAAACTTCATATATTTTGTAATGTATTCACAGATAATCTGGATTTTGTTGTTTCTATGTACAAATGTACAAATTAAAGAGTTTCTGCTGCATTAGTTTTCTACTGGTGCATACACTCACACTGCTTTCTAATATTGGAACTGTGTTGACTACTATGAAAAGTTCTGATCTTAAAAAAAATGTAGAGACCAAGGCAAAAGGTATATACATATATTTGTAATATTTGGCTTCTATATAATTTATGTGTGAGAGTGTTTCTAAACCACTGAGTATAGAACTGCTTTAGGCTTCAATTTCCAGTTCTCAAAATTAACATGGACGATTAAAGGAAATAGCAGATGGATTTTTCTTACATTTTTATGGATTGTTTCTTGATTATACTCAGCTAAAGCACTTTTGTTAACAATGTTTTTAATATTATTTTAGACAGAGATATAATTCTGAAAATCGAAACATCTAGAAATGGAAGTGAACTCTTTGTTGGAGATGAAATCAATGTGACTTGTTCTCTGACCGGAAAACTTTTAAATTTAAACTTGACAGTCAAAGACCTTCGCTTTGAATTTCAAAGGCCTCATGTTGTGAGTCTCACATTTGTTGTTCTTTTTTTCACTTTAAATGTTTGTCCATCGTGTGGCTGTCAAAACTGAGAATCAGAGCCATTCAATGGAAAGGCAAGGCAGGCAACTGCTTAGGGTCCCTACAACATAAGAGGCCCACTTTCATTATCATTTGCTTTTTGAATCTTATGCTAAGAGGGCTCCAATTGGTACTTCAGTCTGAGGCCCACAAACATCTCTGGTAGTCTCTGCCAAGGGCCTCCAAAAATCAGAAACATTTGTACAAGTAATAATATGTTTTTTTTATACTTTTACTGTTCATATAATTTCATTCAATTAAGCTCTTTCTTTTTATAAAATCTTATTAAGGAAATACTTTTACAACAACTTTCTAATGATGACAATAGAATGTATTTCAATTATTTTTTTTCTATTCAGTTTTGTTTGCATCATTTCAACCTATATGTGCTAATTTTAGGTTAAAATTATTTTGCTTTTTATAAGCCTTAAAATAGTTTCACTTTGTGTCTGTGTGGGTTTATGTGTCTTCAAATCTTGTAACTCAGTTTTGGACCTTTTCTTATTCAGTGAGAAGGCTAAAATTGGGCACAATTGTAAATTATACATAACAATACCCAATTTTAATAATTTTGAGTCCTTAAATCAACATTTTTAAGAATTATGAAGCAAATTATTGTTAAGTAATGTTTATATTTGCCTTGAGATTATCATGTCAAAATAAATATTATGCATAGCATGGATGCAGAAGAGCAACAAATAGTGAAGCCAAAATTAGGAGAAAGTGTGCAACTAAAGATTTTAATTCTTTTCAAAACTTAAAAGTATGAAATAAAGAAAATATAAAAAAAACAACAACCTTTTGAAAATAAGCTTTTATAAAAATGCTCTCAAAAAGCAAAAAAGAATTAAACATATCAAACAAATATTTATATAAATTATTATATCTAAAATTAAAAACATGGGTGATTAAAATATAGAACTAATTATGTTTTTACATTTATTGATAAGTAGCAATAGGTAAATAGATGATATATGTATATATATATATATATCTAGATGGGCACACAGCCCTATAATAAAAATATGATTTTAAGAAGGTTTTTTTTTATTATTTTGCTTTTATTTCATTGGTCAGAAGCTATATCTACAGTGCTTGAGATTCTGTTGTTGACACAAACAGTGGAAAAGACAGTATCTACAAATAAATTTATCTAGCTCTCTAAAGGTTAAGCCCAGTGCATCTTACTTCCAAAGAGAGCTTTATATTTTTCTCTCATAAATATTTTTAGTTCATCTTAATGGTTGCAATCTACATTTGTTTGTTTTTTTCTAACGAGGCTCTCTAGAATCTGTTTCATCAAGTGTAACAACTTGAAACAAATCTTTGCTTACTTTTTATTTTACATCAGTTTATTTTGTTGTTTACTTTTAGTGCTTCTCTCGCTCACTCTCTATTTTTATCCCTTTTTCTTTCATTATAAGTCATTCTTTGAATCCACTGACTATATTTCTCTCTCTTATTGTTTGTCTCTCTCCATGCACGCCTTTTTGCTGCCATTCTCCTTTCTCTGTTTTTCATCTTAACTCTCCATAAATATGGCCTTCCTACTGTCTGTTCTCTTTCTCTCCCTCAGGTATGATCATGAACATTTTAAAATACATTTTGCAGTTTTAAAGATTGTATTGTTGATTTTTCTCTTAACTTTGACTAATAAGAATTTAATTCAAAGTTTTTTTTTATAACTCATGTTACCATTTGGCTAATACTTCATTTTTATGAATTCACAGCCTAGAAATGATGGCCAGTCTATGGATACAACTCATATTGTGAACACATCTACAGCAGTCCTAACAGTAAACATTAATTATACAGGAACTTACTGTTGCTATATTGATCGCCACATTGTACATTTTTCAAAAGAATTGGAACTCATGGAGTGCACCTATGACCTGATGGACATTGATTGTAAGTGGTTCTGAGTTAAAACTATGGAGAAGGTTCCGAAGTACAGTCAGTTGTAGTTGCATAGAAGTTGAGTGTATTAATTGACAATAATATCTAAACTACTGGTTGCCATATGTATGTTTACATGGTCACCAAATTAATTCACATAATAGATACATTCTAAATATTTTAATAAAGATTGTTTTTAATCTTTTATTTAATCACTTAATTATATCACTTAATTATATTAAATCAGTACTTAAATATGATTTTTTTTTTCAAACAGGCACACATTTTTTTTACATATCAATATGTATAGAATGATTTTTATAAAGACTTTTTTAGTCTTGAAGTGATAGATTGAACAGTACCCTGGTATGAGATTCCTTTTTTTTTTAAAGATTTGCCAGAAAATGTTGTGAATTTCAGCTGCATATACTTTGATTGGTTAAGCCAAATGCATTGTTCCTGGAAACATCCCATTATCTATAAGAAACATGAAAATATCATTGTGGTGGTAAAAGAAGAAGGGTAGGTAAATGAAAGAATGTGTGACCTTTACAACCAGAAAATGTAGACTTTAGTTTGTAGTTTTCTTCCAGTGTCATTACTTTTTAAGAAGATAAGATGTTTTTGGAGCATTCATTAACAGCTAACTTTACTATTACAGTGAATATAAATAAATTTCTTTCACTATTTATCATTTGTTTGATTAATCCATTGAATTAAAATTAAACAAGCATGGAAACTTTTATTTTTATCTACAGCACCATTCATTGTAATCAAACATTCATTAATGGGTTTGACTTCTGTCAGTTCAATGCATCATATAAAAAGTTAGAAAATTTGACTATGACAGTATCTGTAATTCATAACAAAGCTAACACCAAAGCTGATTGGATATACAGAGTCAACTTAATTGATATATGTAAGTGTAGATGTAGGGCCTCAGTAGTTTTCTGTAGGCTTTAGATCTCTATTACTTAAATTAAACTATCTGTATAAAACTATTGTTTAATGAAAGCTGACATTTTTCATATATTATTATTCCAGTGATGTTCACTTTCATCTGAATGTTTACTTTATACATTGTTAATTAAGGTGAATTTTTAGCATTTGGAATTTTGTGGTAAATTGAGATTATTTAAATACTCACAATGAATGGGTGTGCTTTGGTTGCTACCCAGATCTTCATGCTGTAGTCCAATCTTAATGCTTGTGTTATGTGCTCACCTCCTGGCTTGTTCAGCCATCTATCTATGTCTTCCATGGTGCCTCCATTGAATTTGCACCATCAGCAAGCGTAGTAATAAAAGGAAGACAAAACAAAATCATCCCATTAGTGGCTTGTTGGAACTAATAGATAAGCACATCATCGTTTTAGGGACTTGACAAAAAAATAAACAAAAAAAGCAACAACTATTATTGTTTCAATAATCATCTAATGTTCTGATGGGAAAACTTTTTTTGTTTTTAAAGTTAAACCTCCACCAGTTTATAACTTGAAAGTGAAGTCTGTGTCTGATGATTGCCTTAAGTTATCATGGAACCATTCCAGCAGGACAAAAATGTTTTTTAGAGTTTTACATAAGAGCTCAAGATTCTCACACTTCAAGGTTTGTGTCTTATTTTCTACAATTTAACTCAGATATGGAATAGATTCTACAGTGTTGCAAATAATGTTGGCCTTCAAACATTTTTTTTTGGCAAAATAATTAGATTATGTTTGCTGTCTGAATTGTTCCAGGCAAGCAGATACATTTATTATAATACATATTTAAAAAATTATTTTATGGTCCTTCCAGAAAAAATGTTGGCTAGTGCCCCAACAACTTCTTAGCTTATAGGAGTTTTTCAATGATCAATTTCTTTCAAATTTACCTTCAACCTAAAGATCATTACTAGATTTTATTTGTTTTGCCTCTCTCAATTGCATTTAGTCATCACAGTAGACATTCACTCTCATCTTTATTTACAGATTTTAACTCAAAATGTTACAGAAACTTCATTCAAAGTCTGCAGTGTTAGTTCTTATACTATTCACAATTTCTCTGTGGATTGCAAAGGATCTTCTGGTCTCAGAAGTGATTCAACATTTACTAATTACATGACTCCTGAATCTGGTATTGTGTCCCTAACATTCTCGTATTAAGTTACGACAGAATAGTTTTAATGATTAATTATATTTTTGTTTGAAAATTTAGAAGTAAGTTTACCACGCCAAGTATTATTAAAAAAAAACATCAAAAAATCATTAAAAATTCTTTAGCATAAAAATCTTTAGCACAAAAAGTACATTGATCCAAGTTAATTTAGTTTATCATTGATTGATTTTTTTAATTTGATTTTTTAAGTTCATAAATATTTTTTCTCATCCTTTTTTTTTGATTACCAGTCTCTATGTTGTTAGTTCACAGTTATATTAAATTGTGAATAAACTTATGATTTTTAATTTCTTTTTTTGCTCAGCACCATTAGATGGGCCAACAATAACTGAAGGTAGCTACAGCATATCACCCAACTGCATCAATGGTTTACAAGATATCACACTTTACTGGCAGGTCATTTATGTTGTATGAAAATATTTTAAAACAATATATGTAACTGTTTTATGTCTGGTAACCACTTAGAGGTGAGCTATTTAAGAGACCTTCCACAGGCCTAAGATAAAAGTCCAAATACTAATACTTGTTATTGAAAATCACATTGCCAAATGTATAGGCTAATATTTTGTTTTTTTTAATCTGCTGTAAAATGTTGTGCCCTATTAAAAAGTTTACTAAATGTATATAGTTTTCTTCTTGGAAAATTTTTGAACTGAAAATTTATTTAGGCCTATAAAATACTTTTTTATGCAGGATGTTAAAGAAAGTGCCCGGAATGGAATTATTCTTTACTATTTAATAAGCACAGAAAATGAAATCTTGGCTAATGTGACATCTGCAGATTATAGATCCACTATACAAATCAGATGTAATATTTCCAGTTTTGAAATATATATTTCAGCACATAATCATGCTGGAGGTTCAAAAAAGCCTAGCAGTTTATTTATACACAAGAATTATTTAGGTATATTTACATTTTTTGTGTGAAATTGAGATTCATAACTTGCAATTAATTTTTTTACTTTGAATTGTACAGTTTATCAAAATAGGCTATACTTTCAGTTTATTTCAAAATTATTTTTGCATTACTCATTTTAGTTCCAGACCATATTCAACATTCTTTCTCTGTAGTCTTGTATGATAATAAGACTGTAAAAGCTGAATGGAAGATCGACACAAATTATTTTAATTTCACTGTTTTCTGGTGCAAAGGAAGCTATAAAAGATGTCAGGTACTCAACAATATCTAAAAATTACTTTAAAAAAATAATTACCTTTACTTGACAGCCTACTACCCTAATTTATCTTTTTCTTCTTTGTTAAAATATGGAGAGCTGATCCACTGTAAAACATATGCATGTGATAGAAAATATGTATACTAACACTGTTATCATTGTCAATTAAAAACAATTACCAGGAATAGGAAAAAGTATACAGCATTCTACAAAGTAGCACATTTAAAGCATAATCATGAAGTAGGGAAATAAAAGTGCTTTTAAAAATAATATTCAAATAAACATGATAAATATCATGAAATACGAAAGTTTAATATTTTCTGTAGATTTGATTAATTAACAGTCTTAATTTTAAAAAAAATGTTTATTAAATCATTACATCAAAATAGAATGCTGCTCTACAATGTTTAGAAATCAAGAGTTTCATTTGAAATATTCAAGACTTGATATATAAATAGAGATAATTAAACCTTTGTGAAAAATTCAACTTTAATGCTACCAGTAAATTTTAAAGATCGGTTTATTATGAATTGTTTTATATTAATAGGGGCACATCTTTTGGAGAGTTGTTGAAGGAACATTTTTTAATTTTCCTCTTGAAATTGAACACGCAAAAGAATATTTATTTGGTATTTCTGTAAAAGATTTCCCACAAAGACAAGCTACAGGAATTTATTGGACAGAGTGTATACATTTCAAAATACATTTCAGTAAGCAGTTAACTATTGCTTATACTACAGTTTATGATAATTATAAAATAAAACTCAATAGACTTCTAGTATTTTTTTTCAGCCGGTCATCTTTGCTTTGATTGTCTTAGCTCAAAGTTTTCTTTCTTCTGTCTTTTATGGTTTTTAATTTTCTTAGTAATAATTTGGATGTGGCTTTTTTTTACTTTCTTGTAATCACTAGACTTTTTTAAGGATCTGTTTATATATTTTAAATCTTTTTTATGTTAGAAATATTGCTGTAATATTTTCAAGTCTTGACATTGATTACCAAAAGGCTATTGATATTTATCTTTCTAATTATATGTTTTATTCACAATTTTTATCTTATTCATTAAGAAGATCATTATTTGCTGTCTGCACAAATCTACCCTGATGAAGAATCTGCAAGAATTTTTATCCCTCCAGTAAAATGTTCATACAAAACCTTAATTAAAGTGACAGATTATGTCATAATGTTTTGCCCCAAGTCAGAATGCTTTGGTAAGCCATTAGTAAGTTAAAAATAAAATTTGCATCAAAACACCTCTACATTGAAAAACAACAACTTTTACTTATAATACATGTATATAGATATATTGATATTTGATTGAATAAGTAAATGTGTGATCACTAAGGCACTGTAATATGTGCCGATAGTCATAAAATATTTTTTATGATTTAATTAAATGATAAATGTACGTTTCTATTCTCTTTAGGACCAAATGCTAGACAGCTGAAAGTGCCAACAACATTGTCAGAATATAAACTTTCTCCTATGCTAGCAAATATTTTATATTGTGTGACAATCAAATTCTTATCTGGTGATCATGAAATTTATCAGAAATCTTTTAATGTGATGCCCAAACCAAAAAGTTCGTTTCAAAATCAAATTTAAACTATGTGCAAAGTTTCATATACATGTATTTTTTTTTTTTGTATTTTGAATAGTTTTCAGCAATGCTTAAAATCCTGTTATCTTAAGGAATTAAGTTAGCTATCAATTTTTAATGAATGTATTTGAATTATTTTAAATGCCCATAGATTTCTTTTTATATTTCCATTACAAATACAAGTACTAGATAATATTTCTGATTTTTTTTTTGTTCCTTCAGCTAAAAGTTTTATGAATAAAGTTTTGGTGACTTCAGTTGTCATTTCATGCCTGATGCTTGTAACTTTTGTTTTCATATGGATCATTGTGAAGTAAGGTTGTTTTGTTTTTTAAAAACATTACATCATTAGGGCCCTATTTAAGGCTTTAAAGCTCAGACAAAATAAAAGCAACACTAAAGTGCTCAACTGAAGAAATAGTGATCCTTAAACTAGAAATATTTTTTGTTGCATAAATTCTAATTGGAGCAAGTTTTAAGTCCATCTATATATACACTATGTAAGAATTTTTTTTTTCCTGTGTTCAAAGTGTGTTTTCCTACCGATATGCCTAAAACAAACAGAAATAGCTATTGTTCCACTAAAGCTTTGGTTCTGTGATAAGGATAAAGATATATTGAAATTCTTATGTTTTCATGACAATTCTTCAATAGCATTCAATACTGAGAAGTCTTCTAGAATATTCTTTAACTGCCAGAATGGTCTGTTTCTGAGAAAATTTTGGTTTATGTTATTGCGGAGTAAGAGAAAAACGAATCATATTTAAAGAGCAATTATTGATTTAGATAGCATCAAGAGAACCATGAACTTTGCTATACAGCAAATTTGGCAGCTACTTACTGACCGCTCAAGCAACTTCTACTTATGCATAGTGGATCCTAAAAAATGTTGCACTGGCAAGAATGCGCTTTAAATCATTTATCCAGACATTTCTACTTCCATTGCCCCAGTACCACACTACCTTGAGCTGCCTGTTCCCACACCCTGAAGAGGGATCAGCCATCTTCAGCAGATTGATTACAATTTGATAGATGTGGTTGAGGAGAGATGTTCATACTTCTCTTACCAGAAAAATGTCAAAAATCTGATGAGATACATTGGTCCAATGCTGAGCTTCTGATATCGAGGCTCAAGCAATGGAACTTGTTGGATAAAAGCGTGCAAGTCAAGGATAGCATCACTAAACATTTCCCAACTTCCTCAGTCACTAAACATTTCCCAACTTCCTCAGTCTTCAAGATGGGCATTAAACTGCATAAACGAAAATATATAAATTTTCTTGTTTTGTAACAAAAAAGGGACAACATTTTTCTGGGCTGTGGTCATAAAGTCAAAGTTTGTGCTGAATTTAGTCATTTTTTGATAGGCTTTAGACATAAGCAGTTGAAATATAACAGTTGGAAGCCAAGAACAAAAATTGTGTCACATAGTGTTATCTAAAATAAACCTGTGAAAGTTGTTTTTTATTTAAAATAATTTTTGTTATAAATTATCTAAGATAACCTAACTAAGAATTGTATTAATTCTATATTACTATATATATATATACTAGTTGCAAGTACCCGGCTTTGCCCGGGTTTGAATTAGGTTTTCTGTTTACCTTCTGTTTTCTCCCTACCCCCTCTCTCCCTTCCTCTCTCTCTCTCCCTCCGCCCCCTCCCTCCCTTTCTCCCTCCCTCCCTCTCTCAAATCTCTCTCCGTCCCTCTCCCATCTCCCTCTCTCCCCTCTCCCTCTCTCCCCCCGTCCATCCTTCTCCCTCCTCCTTCCCTCTCTCCCTCCCTGCCCCCTCTTTCTCTTTATCTCTTCCTCCCATTTCTCCCATCCTCTCCCTCTCTTCTTCCCTTTCCTCTCTCTCCCTCCCTAACCCCTCTCCCCCTCCTTTCTCCCTCCCTCCCCTTTCCACCTCTCTCTCTCCCTCCCCCTCTCTCCCCCTTCCTCCCTCCCTCATTCCCTCTCTCTCCCTCCCTGCCCCCCTCACCCTTTTTTATCTCTCTCCCTCCTCTCTCCCTCCCTTGCTTTCTCTCTGCCTCTCCCCCCTGCTCCCCTCTCCTGCTCCCCTCTCCCTCTCTCCTACTCCCTCTCCCATCTCCCTCTCTCCCCCTCCTTTCTCCCCCTGTCCACCCCCTCCCTCCTCTCTCCCCCTCCCGCCCTCCCTCCTACCTTCCCTTTTCCTCTCTCCCCCTGCCCCCCTCTCTCTTTATCTCTCTCTCTCTCTTTATCTCTCTCTCTCTCTCCCTCCCCCCCCCCTCTCTCTCTCTCTCTCTCTATATATATATATATATATATATATATATATATATACTTATCCTATTATGGTTTCACACTTCTTCTAAAATCCTTCTTCATTCCTTTACCTTCCTCAAACTGTACACATCAGAGAGCATGAAAAAACATCAACAATTCTTTGCATCACAGCAAGGCACATTACAGCACCAGCGCGCAAGTTCTATTCGATCATAGGGAAATGACGTCACTCGTCGAGATTACTTTAATATAGTAAAACACTAAAATAAAAAAAATTAATTACAATTAAACTACCCATCTCTGTCCTATAACCCCCGTTATTTGTTTGTCTGGATCTTGAGTTATAAGGGAACAGACAGACAGACAGACAGACAACGAATGTAAATCTCTATAAGTATATATATATATATATATATATATATATATATATATATATATATATCAATATTACTATTATAAAGTATTACTGAAATTACTATAATTTTTTTTTTACTAGAAAATGTTCTCACTCCAAAAAAAAAGCCCTTGATCTGGTGGACAAAAATTTTAGTATTACATTTTAAAGGTAAAGTCACTGTGATATTAAAGTTTTGTTATTGTAACTAATTTTGATTATTCACACAGACAAATATAAATTGAATAAATGCACCTTCATTGATAACAATCATCTAGTAGTTTGTATCTATGCTGCCATTAATATCCTGTGTTTTTTTTCTTTCAACACAGAATAGTGATGGAATAGTACAATTTTGTTAGAAATAAAGAAAGGATAATTACTGGCTATTTCCTTTCACTAAATAGGGGATGATGTCACTCAGTCGACATGAATTTACCTTAAAAGAATGGGAAAAAACCAGATGGTCATAAGCAAATAAATCAGATGGCTGTAAATGTTTACAACTGCTTAATCTTTGCAGTGTAGTTATTTTCAAATGTATATACCCAACTACAAGCACAAAGTTAATTGTACACTTTATAACATTGATGTTTGAAATGTTGCTCATCTAAAAAAAAGATTGCATTTCCAAAAGTACACATTTTAATATGTACTAGTATTTAGAAAAAGTATTAATAAAACTTGAGAAATCTTAGAAAGATTTTTGTTTATTGCATTTGTTTGTTCTTTTTATTTAGTTTTTCTTATTTCATCAAGTTCTGAGTAGTAATATATAAATTTACAAATCATATTCAGTGTTTTTTTTTTACTTAAATTTACTTTTACTTTAAAAAAATCACTAACATTTAATATCATGCCTAACAAATACATATACAAATTATAGTGCTAAAATGTATCTGTATAGATAAAATTGTTTGTTTTCTTAATTCGCCAACTTACTTGGTATGTGGTATGAAATAAAAAAAACACCTAAAAAAGGTCTACGTTTAAAGGACAAAACAAGAAGCAGATGGGTAGATGGCTTTGATAAATGAACAGTGGAGGATATGTGGCAGGCCAGAGCCCTACATGGGATGTAGAGCTAAAGAAAGATAAGTTTAAAGTTGAAAATTTTATTTTTTTATGTTTCCATTAAAAAAAGTATTTAACATTTTTTTTTTTTTAATTACATTAAAACATATACATATATTGTGTTGAAAGCGATTTGAAGAAAATATGGTCTAGAAATCTTTGCAAAAAGCTTGCCCACCCTCTAATAATTTTTATTAAATATTAAAACTTTAATATTAAGCCGATGAATGCCTCTTGAGCCCATGTAAATTATGCAACAAGCCTAGCTGCTAATGCCTTCTTTCCAAGAAAGTATTTAGGGCACCTTGGCCATATGTTGGATTACAGAGACTCATTTCAGGCTTTCCTTAGACACCACATAATAAGGGCCACAGTCGACCTATCTTGTCTGCTCTCAAAGAACTTTCTTTTAGCTAATGCCCTTTTGAAAATATCATGGTGCTAGTGCTCTGTCATTGCAATGTTTATCATCTGTTAGAGTACTATGTTTGAAAGACATCAATACCTTTTTTTAAACAGCTTTTAAAAACAATTTCATTCTATTTCTAATCAGCCTTTTAGCCATCACTAGTTTTAGAGGCAAATATTACAGGTGGTACCTTATAAAATGAAAAGTTGTTGAATGCATAAACATATATTTTACTTCCAGAAAGATTTCATCCTGAAATTATGTAAAAAATAAAAATCTACACCATATTTTTGCTGAATTGCTGTGACATTGTCTCATTACAAAAATGTTTCATTTACAGTAAATGTAATTCCATGTTCCTATGATCAAACATATCAAACCAAAGATCTACAATTTTACGCCCCCATCCCACTTTCAGAAAAAAATAATTTTTTGGCCTATTTTGGTTATATATTTTCACTGAACAGACAGTAGGCCGATATACCAGGAGTGACTTCATCAGGTCAAAATTAATTTAACAATAGTTAGTGATAATAAGGTTAATGAAATAATAACTAAAAATAACAAGAACCGAGAATTACACACATCTCAATAAAAAGCCACATGTGGTTCTAGTTTCAGTGGCTCAACCAGAGCAGTGCCATAGTGAGTGTTAACTCACACCCGGGGTAATATACCTTTTTGATACCTTTTTAGCGCCCCCCCATTCGAAAACCATATACTATTATAGGATAAAATACCCTTTGGCGCCCCTTTGCGAGTAGCGCCCGGTGAATGATGCCCCCCTTGCCCACCCCTCGCCAGTTCAAAGTAAGCAGGGGGGCACCTTTACTTTTTCTTTATTATTTCCTCTTTTTTAAGCGGGGGGCACTGCCCCCTAGTGCCCACCGGCTACGGGGCTGCCCCTCGCTACCCATCTGAACCAGAGGTATCCAGTAGATTTTCTCAGCCTTTGAAAAGCCCCCCCCCCCAACTAAATTTTGTTTTCCCATTAAAAATAACTCCAAATTTTGGCAATTTCGCTGCTTACGTCTCTCCTATTAGGTGAAAGTAGGAGCTGGGACAGTAGGAGTATGACTATATACTACTATGGCCGTAAACCAGAGGCGGCATTTCAGTCACTTCACCCCACAATAGATGATTGGTAGTTTAGTACCCTTCTGAACAGTGATGGGGAGACATTTTTAAAATTGCGCCCTGGACGCCATCATTGCTAAGGTATCTCATTAGGTATCTCATATTTTTTCAGTAAAATCCACCAATAAATTATTAGGTTACGATTGTAAATTTACCCCCACCCACCTCAGTGGCGTCACTAGGGGGTGCGGGCCGCACCGTGTGACTCTAAACAACATTGGGGGGGGGGGGGATATAAAAAAATGAACAGTTCATAATTTCATAGTAGAAAGAACTCAACAAAGTCGGCTTTATAATATATCATAGTTAAAATCATGAGCAGTTGCACAGGGTGCCACCATGCAAAGCGTCTGGAGTTTAGGTAAATGAATACAATTCAAAGCTGTAAACGTTCTAAAAAAAAAAAGGAAGCATGTATTCGCGTGGTTTCGTGAAATTGGAAACGTAGTTTACAAACTCAGTTTAATTAAAGGAATATAATTCATCTTTCTGAAATACAGTCAGTAATACTATCGTTTTTATCGCTACATTATTTTAAAACAAATTCTTCAAGGTCGTGTGCAGGAAAATTTGAAATATGTTCCCATTACTCATGACAGGTATCTTGAGGGAGTGACACCAACCGTAATGACGCCACTGACCCACACAAAGAGCTCGGTGACCCCAAGGCCATGGTCCCCCTACTTTTATCAATGGTGCAAAGAGAATATATGTGTTATATTTATAATCTGTGGTCAGCCCCGTAGCGTGAAAAGTCTACAGGAGGGGCCAGGCATTCTGCAACAGGGGCCAGGCAATAGCCGGGGGGGGGGGCAGGTAATACATTTTACTAAGTAGAACAAATAAACAGGGGGTGCCAGACAAAACGCGGAGGGGGGGGGGCTGGCCCCCCCCCCCGCACGCTACGGGCCTGTCTGTGGTGCTGCTGCGTCTACCAGACCACATTCGCGAATCATTATTTGCTTATAAAAATATTTTAAATAAGTTGTGTCACAATCAATCTAATCCAAAGGTCTAAATATATAATAATAAATTACGACTTTAACTGTATTCATTATATTTGAAAAAGTTAAAAACTCTTAATGACTTTAATGCTCTTTTTACTTGTTTTTTGAGTCAATTTTTTTTTTTAAATTACTCATTAGAACAGTAAAATACTTCTGATATTGTGACATTTTGCGTTATATAATATATGAATCGAAAGTTGATTTAACTCTTTTGAACGAATCATTTCTGCACTAACCTAGGTCCTAGATAACATACATGTTCTGGGAATGTAAGAAACTGGGAAAGTGTTTTTCTAGGAAACTATGGCGATCAATATTTTACGCGTCTCTGATGGTGGATGATGGCGATTACCAACAGGTAGTGTAGGTAATGTAGTATTTATTTCCTGAAATACACTTGTCGTATTATTCAAATAATTATTATTTATATAATTTCACTTATTATCAACTAAAAACCATAACATTAATACTAATAATACTACTATTAATTTAATATTGTAAGTAATTTTTTTCCAGTAATGATTAGTTGATTACTCACCCTGACTAGTCAACAGTGTAGTGTCGGACGAGTGTCTTATATCCTAGGCATAGTAACTATGAAATGATTCATAGATTTAAGCCAGTCATGCAGTACTTATATTTTTAATAGTTTTTACTACATACATCGTTAACATAATTAACATAGTCGTAGACTGACATAGACATGATACAGGTTACTAAAACTTCTGATATCTAATTAGACTATTTATGTAGCTCAGTCTTAGTTTTAATCCTTTGAAGATATGTTGTTACCAGGCCCGTAGCCAGGTCAAAGTAAGCAGAGAGGCACCAATACCCAGCAAGGGGGTACCTTTACTTTTTCTTTATTTTTTCCTCTTTTTCTTCTTTTTTAAGCTACTGGGCTGGTTGTTACATTATTGACATTATTAAGACTGCTTTCAACAGGGCAGTGACAAATCACAATTGATACCATATAAATATAATTATAATGTGTCTTTGAGAAGCCTACCAATTTTTATATAGACAAAATTAGTTTGTGACTGTGACAGATAACATTATATGACTTTGCTCATTTAAACTAAGATGTTGGTGTGTTATATGAAAAACAGGCATTTCCCCATCATTGGACACTGCCTTAAGGGTAGCATCATTTTTAATAAAAAAAAGTTGCTTTAAATTGAATGTCATTTTAAAATTCGGTTAGTAGGCTCTGGTTTTCTGATTTTGTCAGGAGTTCACCAAGTATTGATGCAGCATTTTTTGGTGGCCCTGGATACTATTATAAACATAATTAATAAAGAAAAGAAAAAAGGGGGTTATCATAGAAATAAATATTTTCTTTTAAATCTTAATATATTTCATCTTTGGTAGAGAAACATTTTGTAATATTATTCTTAGCTAGCAGAACAGCCTGCACAACAGGTAAAACTTAAACGAAATAGATCAAATCATAAGTAATGAAGAATACGAATAATGGATTGGAATTCAATAATGATCCAATTTTCAAATAAGACAAAACAAAAGAGTGAAAAACACAGAGTCATGAGTATTTGTACATTGTACCAATCCTCTAAAAAAAATCTCACAAAATATTAAACTTTTAATGGAAAAAACAGTTACTTTTCAGCCTCTAACTGATTTTCACACAAACATTTAATTCAACTTGCTATCAATGCAGATTTGGTTTCGTAAAACCCATAAACATTCATGAGCTATTTTTTTATGTTAACTTTCACAGACATTTGTTTTCATTAATTAAATTAAATTAAAATCATGTTTGCTTTTGACTTATCATGAGTTAGTGTCTATAAAATGTGTTAATTTACATGTGGGTGAATTTTTTCAATGTAAATGTTGATATTCATTCACATATATATTTCCTCAAATTATAAATAACAATTTAATGAAACAGAATTTTCTACATTTATTTCTACGAAAGTTGTTGACATGTCATTCTTGCTCTTTTATAAAAGAGGTGATACTCCATTACTCTATCAGATGCCAATTATAAAGCAAGTTAGAATTTTTTTTGGCCATGCAATTTTTTCCTTTTACAAGTTGTATTTAAAAGAAAACATATTTTATTGATTTAAATTTTTTTTTATTTGGAGTGCCAGGAAACTGATCTGGCGTGACAGGTTTAGTATGCAACATGCATTGCTTTGTTCTGTCGAGCTGCTTTAAAATTTTGAATAAAAATACATTCTACAAATATCAGATAAGCAATAAAATATATTTAATTGCATTAAATAAATATGACAGTTTTTTTTTTGTATTATATATTATAATAATGTATTTTTCTAAATTTTACTTTTTTTTTTTGCCTTTAAAAAAAAAAGTTTACTGACACTAAGTGACAGATTTTCTTGCTTCAAACCTCAGGCTTCTGTTAGCACACATTTGTAGTCTTTTGTATACCCCAATATACTTAAAAGGTTATAACCTTGAGTTTCCATGCTGTTTGGGGCAGGGGATAATTTGAGTTGAAGATTTCAGAAGCAGAGATCATGGTGATGTGGCTTTGACCTTACTGTAGTTCAAGTTTTCTTAGAGTAGTGCTAATAATTTTTTATTTCAAATACATGTATATGTAGAGCAAACACTGTGGTAATAAAAAACTTAGCCACATTATTTAAGAACCCTTTCCACATTCTAAAGTTTGATAAATTTGCATTAGTAAAAATAGTAATTTCTTTTTCAAGGGACAGTTTGTCAAGGTCATGACTTTTTATTTTGAGATGACTGAAAATTGATGAACTTTTACACTATAAATAATCTATGGAACCAATATATGAACTCATTCTTTTTTTTATTTTTATAACATGGTTTTTGAAATTCATCATGTTAGTGCTTCAACTTCATATTGATTGGTACCTCTATTTTTATGTTGCTTTTGACTGGTATTGAGGTAGTGATCCCTCTTCCATACTTTTTACCTTTTACATATTGATGGATTTTTCAGACCATAATGGGCCGGGGCCTTTTTAAGATGCATCTAAAGGGCTTAGGGTTTGAATCTAAAGGGTATAATAAAAATCTAGAGGCACACTTCATTTTTAAAAGGACTTCCATAACAAATGAAACCATGTTTATATTATAATTCATTTTGCCTTTGTATTGTAATATTGTGGATGAAATGGATAAAATGTGATGTCTTTCTGTCCATATAGAGGGAATGCTCTCTCTCTCCCTCCCTCTTCCCCCCCCTCTCTCTCACACACACACACTCTTTCCTTACTATAAACTTGTAGAACATTAAAGTTTAAACAAAATAAAAAAAAAAGTTCACTCCAGCTATGTAGTAACATGGAGATCTGGAAGTTGAGAAATAGAATTCTTGCTGCATGTTGTTGTTGGCTTTTCTTTCTCTGTCCCAATGTTTGCACTGCTGAACTGTCTGTAGCTGTGGATTTCATTGCCTGTCAAGTGATGGCAGTTTCTAACTTGTTTTACAGATGGCTCATCATTTTTAAGTAGTTGTTGCATATGGTATATCATTTTATTTTAACGCATGTGTTATACATGTGGTAAATCATTTCAAACTTATGCAGTTATGTATGGCTCATCATTGCTAACTGTATGTGTTATTTATAGATGTTATATCTGAATATGTTGCCTAACAAGTCACAGCTTGTTTGAGGTGCACAAGTTGTGTCTAATAGCCACAGTGTTGGAGTAATGCTCACAGTAACATTGTGGAGAAAAAAAACAACTTACTATGTGCTTTTTAAGGTTTTATCTGAAGTTTTTTTTTATTATTATCAACACAGATGGACACATTATTGTCTTCGCGCGGATGTGTTTATCATTCTATAGATTCTTTTTATCCACCCATAGAAATGTAGTTGTTTTTTGTTGGCCCGTATCTTCACCGTGTATTGTCGTATTGTATAAAAAGGGGGCCTTGCTGATTTTACCCGGGGCAGTGCTCGATTTAAGAAAAAAAACAGTGCCTGGGATGAAAAAAAAATGTCTGTAGAGCCGGGGATAAATGTCTATGGTTTCATCTCCGGCAGGGTATGTATTAGTTAAAGCAGAGCCGTGTATGACGGTTCTCAGTGCCGGTGGATATCCCCGGCGGTAAATCGAGCCCTGCTCGCGGGGGCCTTGAGGTTTACGTTGTATAGAATGTGAACAGTCTCTCCTTCTCAAGCAGTTCAACTTCATGTAGGCCAAAAAAAAACACAAGCTGTAAATCATTGTGCATGCCAATTTTGCCTCTTCTGTCAAATTAACAAATGAAAGTCTCACTGTTTTAACTTATCGAGGTGCAGAAAAATAACTTCAGCTCAGATTTTATAAAAGTATTGCCGCCTACATTTACACAGTCAATTCTGTCTAAGAATACAGATTCGGATTTCTTACTGAAAGCTTTGTTCCTTAATGCAAATGTAGGGCCGACAACTTTGCGTGATCTAATACAATTATCTGTACATTGATATTGAAAGTGTGGAAAAAAAATAATTAGAAAATGTTACACTTTTTTTTTGTTTTAAATTAGTTGAAACTAAAATTTTGTTAAAGTCAGTGCACATCACTGAATAAAAGGCGAATCGGTTAAATACCGAGACTTCGCTGTTTTTTTTTTTTGTTTTGTTTGTTTCACAAATATATGAATCAAAAGTTTTTAAAGATAACTTCGCTTCGACATAAATGATAACTATACAACTCGAGATAAAATTTCCCCATGACTCGTCTTTTCACGTTTCTACCCTCCCTTCAGACATCCATCCGTTCTCAAATCATAAACAATGTATTAAGCAAAGTAACGTTAGTGTCTAATCAACTGGGTTAAAATACGTTGTAACAATGCTTTATCACCTTCCATTACAAAATCTAAGATAGGGACCACTCACTTAGCCTATTATATAACGCTCGATGGTGGAATGCAGGGTCGGGTTTCTATAATCACCCGTTATGTAGGGAGTGGTGTGTCAATTGATGCCCGCGGTATAGTGATGGGCTGGGTAAATTATACCCCTTTATATACGGAGGGGTGGCGCAATTTATGCCCGTTATATAGGGAGGGGTGGGGGCAATTGATGCCCTTTATATTGGGACGGGTGGGGCAATTTATGCCCGTTATATAGGGAGGGGTGGGGGCAATTGATGCCCTTTATATTGGGACGGGTGGGGCAATTTATGCCCGTTATAAACGCATGTAAAAAAAAAAAGGTACAAAAAATCCGTACATATTTGTTGACGTGGGTGGGTTGGGAGGATGCCAATGTTATAAAATTAAAGGCGTTAAAATTGGATTAAATAAGACGTAATAGTAATTTCATATTCTGTAGTGTTTTATCATATTATTTACAATCCCTGTAATGGATGAAAAAAATGTCGTGTATTTTAATGGGCCATTTTTCATAGAAAGAATACCCCGTTTCATTGAAGACTGGAAACAATATAATTATTTAGAAAAAAAATCGGATGGATCAGTGTTAAAACAACAATCAACTACATAACTATACATTCAATAAAGTCAATATTACATTCAATAAAGTCAATATTACTGAACGATAGACTTATCAATTCGCCTTTGCTCTTAATATAGATATACTGATGATAATCTCCCCCCCCCCATCCCCCCAAATCACTCTCCGATTATAATAAATACAAACGAACGTGTAAAACTAGCCACTTGTGTCTCAACAGTGTCTACAAGCGCGTGCTGAAGGTTTTTTTTTTATTGGTTGTATCTTTGAATAAAACTGACAGCATTAAGAGAGAAAAAAAAAAGAGCGCCCTCTCACAGAAACGTTCCAGTACCTACCGACCACACATAAATTGTTAAAAATAAATATATATTTTTTTTTTAGCTTTTTTTGTTTCGTCAGGATAAAAGAAAGAAAATCTCCGTAGTGCTCAGGGCAATGCTACTCAAAACATGGGACTCCCAAACATTTTATTTTTTAAATTTTCCTCCAAAATCCAAACGTGTTTTGATATCACCCGCGCCCCCAATGTGTATATTTATATATTTTTGACTCGCGAATGGGTGGCATTTTTAAAGACCTCCCCCCCCATCCCCCAGGGACTGTAACGCTTCTACCCCCCCCCCTCAGGCAGTAGTTATCAATATGTGCACAAATTATTTATTATCTGAATGTGTTAGCTAAATGAAGAGGCTCTCAAAATTTTGCCACCGTTCAACCCTTGTATAGTTCATCTTAGCGTTATCTTTTCCCCTTGCCATTTCACTCACCATTTATAAGTGAATAGTAAAATAAGCTTAAGAAAATAAAAAAAAGGTTTTTTAAAGACGTTAAGGCTACTTTGAATTAAATTTTAATCAACTGCGCATGTGTAAAATCATGATTTTTATACTACCTGTAGTTTTTTTTTTTAATGCGAAAGTAAATGCTGGCAGAGGTTTGGGAACTCACGATTATTGGCGACCTTCAAAGGTGGAACTGCTCCCGGTTCGGTGCCTGGGTGAGGTAGGGCGCGATTGTAGCGTTGTGGACGGTCGTATCTTACGGTTACGGCTCTCCTATCCACATACACAACTCGCTTAGAGTCAATTCTACTAATATAGCCGCCTTTGTCTTGATTTGAAGTATTTTTTTTTTGTACCCTAAGCCATTTGCTTCTTAAATCCGTGGTCCGTGGAGAGGGTTCCATAAAGCAAAAAAAAATTACGCGGAAAAATTAAATAAACATTTTTGAAAAAATGTCAATGGAACCGCTCTCCTGTGTTGTTTTTTTTTAATCTTCAACGGGGAATTATTTAGAAGGGCATTGTTTTCGTTGCCTTCATGATTTCACTACCACTCATTAAAGTAGACTCCTTGCACAAACATTTAAAGCTTAATGTTCCACGAAAAGAACATCTAAAGTCTGTTAATTGAGTCCACAGCTTCAAAGAAGTAGAGAACCACCGCTCCAAGCAATAATCTTTAGATTTGAACTATTGGTCTGGATGTATCGCGCACGCATTTAGATGATCGTTTTAAATTGTGCAGGCCTGCACTCAGTTTAATATTGGTATGTTTTAATTCCTGAAATACTTCTACATGCGTGTAATATTTCTGTATGGTTTTATTTACTGTGTACAATGTGATGCGTGAGTCTTGTTTCCTGTGTAAACATTACACTGCATACAAGTGATTGTCGCTGATGTAAATCAGTTGTTGTTTTGTTGGCTGTTGATAACAATTTGATATCTCAGTGAACACATTTTGATGCAGCATTCATTTGTGAGGACTGGCTACAGATATATATTATAAAGTTCTGCTATGTGTGATGACTGGCTGCAAATATATATTATAAAGTTCTGCTATGTGTGATGACTGGCTGCAAATATATATTATAAAGTTCTGCTATGTGTGAGGATTGGCTACAAATATACATTATAAAGTTCTGCTATGTTTAAAGGCTGGCTTCATTTTATGTTCCGATGTACTACCGATTTTCAACCGTTTTTTTTTTCTTCTTATCTTTTTTATTACTTTTGCTGCCAAAACATATCAGTTAAGTACTTCTAATTCAGTAATAAATAAAATACTTGAGTCCTTAAATAACTACAAATACTTAATAGCAGCTCTTGAGTTGAATGAGTTAGTCAGGAGTCATGTAGATCAGGAAAAGTGACTTATAAGTAATTCAACATGGCAAGTCAGACTAAATAGAACAAAGACCATACAAAAAGCCGCTTGTTACTTTTCCGGAATTTGTTTCATATATGAAACCTATAAAAAATATTATTGATACGCGGGTCACGGTATACTTGTGACGTTAAAGAACATCTGGTCGCTGAGGAAATTTGGAATAAGGAAGATTTTTTTTTTTATAGTGCTTTATTGACAACTGGTGACTTATAAAATCATGTCAATATAATAATCTTCGCTGTCCTTGAACATTAAAGTTTTCCCTCTTCTTCACCATCTCTAAACTGTTACACTTCCTTATTGTTTCACCGAATTCATAACCATACCCATACAAACGTAGCGACGGTGCACCAATGACAATCTCTTTTACTTTGCCTGGGCCGCGTGCAGGGGAAAGCACGCGGACGACATGTCTCCAGACCCCCCTCGTTCCACCATACTTTCTGTAGTGCATATGCGTTATACGCCATACGCTCTGGGGTGGGGGGGGCAAATTACATTCGTTGACTCCGCCATCGTGGGGGGGGGGGTCCCTCGGAAAAAATATCTAAAGTACGTTTGCTACAATAAAAGACGGAAATCGATTACAAAAAAATTTCAAAAGACACTTGCCTTCATAATATGTTCTTAAATAATAAATACGCTGTAGCACCAAACTATCAACCGTCATGTAAGAGGAACACACAAAAAAACAAACATCAACATTATCTCGGTCAACACTAATTCTTGCTTTCAATATGCGCACGCTGAAAATCACCATTCTTACGCGTCATTTATAACTAAGACGCATTCACCTTGTGTTCAATACTCACATAATATCTGTGACAACATTCATTTCCCAGGATATTTAAACACAGTTTCAATCTACAGTTAGTCTGACTCCGAAAGCAGGCCCTTAGCTTGCGGGTGGGGGGCGCCCCCCTACGTTTTGTCTGGCTCCCCTCTGCTTGTTTGCTCTACTTAGTAACATTTATTTCCTGCCCCCACCCCCCGCTATGGCATGGCCCTGCTGTAGAATTTTCACGCTACGGGGCTGATCTGAAGGTCGCTAATCCTGCGAGTGGTGAAGGGTTAGACTGTCGATCTGAAGGGTCTCGGGTTCGGTCATCGCCGAGAGACTGGATTTTTTTCAGGTCCTCGTAAAAATTCCCAAGGTCATCCAAATTAAAATGGGTGTCTGAGTCGCGTGTGCACGCCCACAGCTTAGACTCTTGAAGCACCCGCGGCCTACAGGTAGGCAGTCGAGTTCTCTGCTTTGGTCTACCATTCGACTGCCAGAGGTAGGCAGTCGAGTTCTCTGCTTTGGTCTACCTCTCAGATTCAAGAATTTCTGTAGCTTCCCAGGCCTACTTCTAATAACGTTTGTCTACGTTGGGTTAAATTATCATGCCTCTCTATTAACAGTTTAACCTCATCAGTGAAAAGACCATAAATAAGGTGTGGCACTAGTCACTAGACTTTATAATGCAGCTTTCAAATCTTAAATTATTATTTTTTTTCATCCTTGCATAACAGCTTTGATGTTTTGAATCTTTAAAGATTTTGGTTCGGTTGTTTTGGCAAGTGTCTATTAATATAAGAGACCAGGAAATGTTACTCACATGTGTCGAGCTATTGTGACTAAATAGAACAAAGGCAAATCTTAACTTAGTTTTGTATCTATTTACTTCCTACTCACTTAAGCATGAAGTTGGACTTTGTGGGCCCCATCCTCCACCCCATCAAGAGAAAGCAAATGGTAACTGAATTCAAAACTTTACACCTTTAGGCATAAATCAGAGTATCAGACACCATCTATAGTCATAAATCAGACACTGACAACTGCTTTTTTTTGTGTGGAAATAGCAACATTAGAACTGTAAGTTAGTTGATTTCGTTGACATTTAAGGCATTGTTAGTTATTGATTGATAATTGTTAGAATATGAAATAGTGCAATGGATACTAATGTTTACTGATAATAGTTGAAACTAACATATCAGCATGTTAAATATTTATATTTGAGACTGACAATAATGCTTAATGGTTATAGTTGAGATTATCTAACATACCAGCAGTAATGTTTAATGTCTATAGTTGAGACTAGATAATCTGGCAATAATGCTTAATGTCTATAGTTGAGACTAGACAATCTGGCAATAATGTTTAATGTTTATAGTTCAGACTCCACATACTAGGCCCTATACCATTGTAGATATGTCATTGTTGTGGTGGTTTTAGATGCCTTTAACATATTCTTCACCCATCTCCCAGACAATTAAATTTGTGTATTTAGTCTAAAGTGGGGTAAATTCTCTCTCTCTCTCTCTTGATATTTATATACATGGCTGGCTCAGGACAACCCATTTAGCTTTTGATCCAGCCCACACTCTGCTTCCCTCCCTCAAAGATATTTTTATTCAATTAAAATAAACAAAATATCCATCTGTTCTCAGTCAGGCCCTTCTATCAAATTTAAGCACCCATTATGGCCTGCAAATGAAAAAAAATCTGCCCTTCCTGATATATATGGTAATATTTCAGAAAGATTTAAATCATTTCTTTTTTTTTTTTTATTTTTATCTTGGATAATTAAGTATTATTATTTTGGTCTGCTTTTAAAAAGAAAATCTTGCTGCTCCATTACACGATTTACAAAATATAACTATATCATTATTTTTTATACACAGCTGTCTTGTGTTGTACAACTGTATCACATGGAGGATAAACTGGTGTTACTGTTGTGCTCAGTCATCTTTCTTCAAGCCAGTGCAGCTGATGGGACTGACAACAACCTAAATGCTAGTGTTATCTTAAACCTTTCAGGGGTAACAAGTATGTGACTTAAGTTAATTTTCTTAACATTATTTTTTTAAAACTAGCTGTGCCCCATAAAAGTTTTGCAACACCTTTCTTTTATATAGATTAATTAAATTTTAAAAAAAAAAAGTTTCTCTGGTTCATAAACAGTTCGTAATTTATTTATATAAATTTTGGCTATTCAATAAAATCCTTTTTGGCATCCTTGCTGTGACATGTCACCTGTTTTATAAGTTATAAAGTATGGTTGTTATGGTGTGAAAATGGCAACTTGCTGTCAACTATTTATTCAAAATATTCACAATACGTAAATATGACAACCTTATATAAAAGGATTGTGTGCCTTTCATTGTTGGTCTTTTATCAACGTGTGTTCTTCTTTCAGATTGTACAATTAAAAAAAACAAACATTTTCCCTTAACTTTAAGCAAAGCTCTCTGATATCATCCATGACATATTAAATAAATTTTGTCAGTTTTTAATAATCATTGTATGCTAGAAGCACTGTCGATCCATCTTTACTTTCTTACTTCGAGGTACCCATTTTGTATGGGCTCTAGTAAAAATTTCATTAATAACAGTTG
Source organism: Bulinus truncatus (assembly GCA_021962125.1). Taxonomy (NCBI): domain Eukaryota; kingdom Metazoa; phylum Mollusca; class Gastropoda; family Planorbidae; genus Bulinus; species Bulinus truncatus. Next base: position 1,877,396 of record JAGDYQ010000062.1, read on the forward strand.
TTCCTCAACACATGACTGAAATCTCCCGTGAAATTTCCTCATGTTATTATCCTAAGTTTTTTTTTTACAAATAAAAAAATAATTCTGTTAAAATAATACTCTTATAAGAAAACATTCAACAAACAAGGAATGAATAAATATCCTAATCTACACAGGTAATGCCGTTAGTGGACAATCATATCTGTATGTCGGTGAACGGTTACAGTTATTCTGTACTTTGCCGACAAAGTTTGTTGAACGAAACTATGGGACGAAAGATATTAGATTCCAAAAATCAAACCCTTTAAAGGTAAGTTTTTAGATTAGAAATACAAATTATATCCTCTAATTAAACTTTTTATGTCTTTTTAAAAACATCTATATTTTTGTATTGATTTGATTTTAAAGATACAATAAATTAGTCTGGATTCTCAAATTTGCCCCAAAGTAAATAGGCTTGAGAGGAGCTAGAGCAGAGTTTTAACTTTCTTATTTGTTTGCCTGTGAAACTTCTATTAAAACATTGGTATTTAATTACACATTATAAGTAAGAAAGAAATATGAATTAAAAATTAAGGTAGCCAAGATTATGACTGCCATATTGTGTTTTACATAATAAAACTTCCCCAGTAAGCATAAGCTTAAAAGTATCTGTAGCAAAAATTTTGTTATCTGAAATACTTTTTTTTTTTTTTACAAATGTCTTTACACTGTCACTTTGTTGGAAAATAAAAATAGAAATTATTCTCAACTTTTTATGTAAATAAAATTTAAAAAGAATTAATTTTTTTTTTATTAATGTATGCTGTTGCGATATTCTGATTAAATTTAATTGTAGGGGGACGGGTGGTCGTGCGGTGTAGAGCGCTCGACTGTCGACCTGAGAGTCCTGGGTTCGATCCTCGGAAAGGCCCATGGAATTTTTCCAGGTGAAATTAGGTGCAAAGTCGTCCCACAAGTCCACCCAGCTTTAAATGGGTACCTGACTTAAGTTGGGGAAGTAAAGGCGGCTGGGCGTTGTGCTAACCACACAATCCCTTCATATGCCGAGGTTATAGAAACAGATGAATTCTACACTTCATCTGCCCCGAAGGCCCGTTAGGGCTAAGAAGGGAACTTTACTTTTTTTTTACATAAAAAACTGTTCAAGCTATAAAAAATATTATATCAAAACCCATGTTTCTAGATAATTTAAAGAAACCATTTTCTGTTATTGTACTCTCTTTGTTAAAAAATGATTTCAAATGCATTTTTTTTCAATGACATAAAAACTTTTTCCACAATAACATTTTTTTTTCTTTTAAAGAATTTGTTTATATAAACAATAACATTAAAAATGAAAATGATCAATGTATATCCCAACTCTACTGCTGCTCCTCTCCTTGATTTAAAAAAAATCTATTTGAGGCTTACAAATTCTTTCATTTTTTTAAACTTTTTTTTAATGCTGTATGTATTTTTATAAATTTATCGAATATCTTTCTGGCCAGTTGTCTTCATAGATTTAATTATGTTTTCCACCATAATGCCCACTTGACATTCACTATCTGTCAAAATCACAATTGATTCATTATTCATGAACTTCAAAGTCACACTTCGGAGCATATAAAACTTTTATTTTTATCATAGATGAATTAAATCAATGACCAAAAGACCATAAATCCAATGAGTGCCTCAATGATATTACAAATCACTTTTAAAGTAAAGATAACTATGAATTTAAGTACTATTTTAATAGAAATATAAGTGTTACATTAGCATATACTGTGATAGAAAAGGGAATGCAGGTAATCAGTATCAAACAGTCAAACATCATCACCACTTCAGAAAACACTAACAAAAGTCCTCTTTATATTTAAACACAATAATAATTTAATAAACAACTCCAAACTAGCTCAATCTGAGATCTTCCCAAAAAATGTTCAGCAATGTCCATCATTACTTGTTTGCAGTACTTTAAATACTAATGTATAGTTATTTGGGATGAGTTATAGAAACTTTCTCAGATCAATTATACACTTCAGGCTCTTTTGTCAAAATAGTTTTTTTTTTTTTTTTTTCAGTCGCCTCAAAACTGGATTTGTCTTGAACAACATTACATCAGTGTAAATAGTACTACTGCAACATTGACTATTAACAATATTACAGAAGAAGAAAGTGGATCATATTTTTGTATTGTAGGAGATTGTGCAAATGAGACTTCTGAAAATTTGATTGGAGTTTACGACGATATTGAAATACAATGTGAGTTTTCTTTTTTTTTATAAAATTTTTTTAGCTGGGTGTTAATTTCATATATCTTTTTGTTTTTATCTGTACTGATGCAACAACTTAGGATGCACAACTTTAGAATTCTTGGAATTGTATGTCTTAGTTGTTTATGGGCTTATTGAATCATAGAGAAATTGTTTAACAATAAATGATGACTATCTTGAGGGCTGTAGAAAGTTTAATAATCTAGAAAATATATACATTTGAATAAAGGGTCTTAGACATAATTTAACGAAATCTGCTGCACCAAATAGAAGCTAGAAGCTCAGGTGGTAGTTAGAATGGATTGCTATGATATGAAGAATGGATTGCTATATATGATTATAAAACAACACACATGAAAAATATGCTCATCAATCAAATTTAAATTATGAAAATAGTAGACACTGCCAATATAGCATAACACTTAGAAATACAGTCATTGCAACATCAACAGATATCTTGATAAATAATATACTGAATTAGTGTTGTTTTAGTCCCAGGTCATATTTTAGTTTCAGTTTTTATTTCGTTTTTTCTGTAATAATTTTAGTTTTCGTCTAGTTTTAGTCTTGCTTCTAATTTTAATTTTAGTTTTAGTTCTCGTTGACGAAAAGTCAACATTTTCGTTAACGAAGGTTTTAGTTTTAGTTTTCGTGAACGAAAGCAACACTATTTTAGTTTCAGTTTTTATTTCGTTTTTTCTGTAATAATTTCAGTTTTCGTCTAGTTTTAGTCTTGCTTCTAATTTTAGTTTTAGTTTTTGTCAATGAAAACAACACTATACTGAATGTTGTCTTATATTTGGTTTACATTAGTAGTTCTCAAAGTAGGCTAAATCATCCAACTATTGTTGTCATCTCACTCTACAATGATTTTAGTCCTTTGCAGTCAGTAAATATAACAGAAATTTAGTATATACATTTAGCCTTTCATTCTTCTTTATTAAATAAAAGGGGGCGGGGGGATATTTTTTTCCAAAATGGAGGTGGAATGTGAAAAAAAATGTTGAAACCATTGGTCATCATCTATTAGGACATCAGTTGTACTTATTATTTTGATATTATCATTTAAAGATCAATTATTCTTTGGCTTTTATTATTTCTTTTATTTTCTGTCTGTAAAGTTATTTGTCAATACTACCTGGAATAATTCATCAACTACATTGAGAACATAAAGCCTAACATAACAGTTTACAAACTCTAAGTTTGTGATAGGTCTTGTTTAATATATATTTTTAAACCTATAAAATCCGATTATGGATGAGATAATTGTATTTATATATATATATATATATATATATATATTGTTGCGAACTTCCAAACTCTCTCTAGGTAGGCACTAAAGGACACGTGGGTTCGTTAGATAATAATAAGATTTATTCACAGTCTACAATGTACAGGTTATAATAAGTCTAGGCGGAAACAAAACAACAAAGTCCATTATGCGTACAACTAATCCAGTTGAAACGAGTCTACGTGTTATTGCTGGCGATGTGCTGATAACGAACTCGCTGCATCAACAGACCTGGGGTTCTCCACTTCTTCTGTCCGCCCCCTCCGTCTGGTTCATTGGATCTCCTGTTCTCTCGTTGTCCGTCGTTCCTTGTTCGTCCTTTCAGCAAAGGCTGGAACAGTCATAGAGTCACTTATTGTTACAATATAAATGGAAAAATATTAAATAAAATATGTTAAATCTAATTGCCTTAACATTAAAAATGCTGGAGAATATGAGTAAGTTCAGATTGGTGGAAACTAATAAGTAAAGTATAAAAGAAGACATAAAAATAATGTTTTATTTTGGTAATGTATTATGTATTGACATTTGACTTACTATTCATTATTGAATCAAATCACCTTTAAAAGAAAACATTTAAACTTATATTGTCATAACACATAGTTTTATTGAAGTCTGAGTTAGATTATTTGTAGATTCTAAACACGATATTCAGATTTTCAAATAATTCCATTCTATCTTGCAGATAAACCACACAATGTTACTAACTTTGAGTGCTTTGTTTTCAACTGGAATGACTATATACATTTTTCATGGCAGCATCCAGTAAAATATTTTGAAAATCTGAAAGACACCAGTGTTTCATTTATCTATAATTCAGATCCTTCAATGTAAGTTTCATGAGTCTATCTGTGGAAAAAAATTACTAGTTATAATAATAAAATCAGATAAAAGATGAATGAAAAGATATTTTTTGATGCATAAATTAGATAGATGCTAACTATAATATGATGCCTTGCTGATTGGAATTTTATGTCATTGTTTCTTTGGAAGTTTTTATTAAGAATTAGTTTGATGACTAAATAAACATTTGACAACATTTAGTAGATTTTAAGAAATTTTTTTTCATCATGCTCAGATCTGAATATTTTTATTGCCCATCGCTGACTATGACCAGTTGCACCATCAACAATTCACGTATGGCTATATATACTGTAATCATATCTGTTACTAATAACAAAACTCAAGACACTGCAAGCAGTATTTTTTATTGTACATCACCTTACTCAGGTAATGATATTTACTTTTTAACAGTTTAATATGTCTGACAAAATTCAGTTCACATGAAATAGTTATAACACCTTCTTACTAATAAAAAGTTTTTAAGCTTTAAATAGAAAAAAAAATGTAATAGTAGTACATAAGAAGAAAGTTGTCTATTGAATATAAATGAATTTTTTTTTTCCTGTTGAATTTTTCAGTGAAACCAGCACCAGTTCTCAATTTAACAGCTAAAGACTTAAAAGAAAATGGCTGCTTCAGTATTAGTTTTGTCCATAATGCCACCTATTGGAATAAATCATTTGATGTTTATATTCAAGATTCAAACAGTAAGGAATGGAAGGTACTTTTTCTGGTCACTGTTTTATAATCTTGAATTGTCCTTTTTTTTTTGTTTATTCAATTTATATTATATTTTGGGTAACATGTTTTTTTTTCCGATCACAGAGTCTGCCGAAAGGGCTCTTTTTAAAGTAAGGTATAAGCTTAATTTGTAATAATTTTTTACTAAAACTTATTATTATTGATATGGTACTGCAGTTTTCTTAAGAAATTAAAATACTCATTGAACTTGTATTATCACAGTTCCCAACATGAGAGCATTTTTATTTTCATAAAAATGTTCGCAATGAAGCAGGAGTTAACAAATTTTAAAAAAAAAAATGTCCTATTCGATAAAAAAATACTTACAGCTGTTGGCTCTGCTAAAACATGGTGTCATTATTTAGCAGAATCATTATTTTCTTTCACAATGTTAGTATTTACACACAACAAAGAAATCATTAGCTAAGCCTCTTCTGTATATTGATCTGATTTGATGTAGCCTTTCCATAGTAATATGTATTAGTTTCATTTTTTTTTATTACTAATTTCCTCTTTTTACCTGTTACAAAAGTCTTTTTGCCATGTTATCTTTTTCTATAAGTAATACATGTAAAATGTCCATGTTTGTGTTGTACATGTAGATATTTTGGTAAGTTCTGCATGTTAATCTCTCTTTAATGCACACATGTTTAAGGAAATCTGTGCAGAAGGCAAATATTTATCAATGTTTTGTTTTATGAAAATCTCATTTGCAGTGTTTAATTTAATTGTCTTATCTGCATATACAGCTTTACAGGGAAAATCTCACAGATACAAATTTGAAAGTGTGTGATCTGATGCCGTACATTTCTATCAATATCTCAATTAAATGTTGTCCTGCAGGAATATTTAAAGGCATCTGTAGCGATCCCTCTAACATTTCTTACATGACACCCCAAATAGGTAAGAATATCAAATGCTTGGAGCTGTTATGATAAAAATAATATTTATTTACATCTTTGTTTCAAAATGATATCCTTTATAGGAAAAGATGATGAAAATTAAATTAATGTTTTGATTTTTATATTCTTAAATAAGTGGCTCACAACCTCAAAATTTTTAATCTATATTTAAAATATTTTTTGACATAAAGTCGCTCTTTAACCACATGCTGTTTTAAACAAAGGACATATTTTATGTTACAACTGCAACTATTTATTCTTGTTCTCTAGGTCTTATCAACATCAACTAATATTTAATCATTTTTTAAAATGCATATTTTGTATTTAGAAAAACTGTGTGATACATTCTTTCTCTCTCTCTTTCTCTCTCTTTCTCTCTCTCACTATATATATACATGTATTTATATATTGAGAATTTTAAATTGAAAATAATTAGCTATAAAAAGGAAAAAAAATTATTCTGTTTCATTAAAGAGTAGTGCTATGCACTCACCATTCTCCTCACTGAGACCCAGACATTTCATGAAAAATCCCCCCACCCACCAATAACAACCTGAGCCATAATTTTTATTTACAATGATATTATTATTGAAAAAATTAAACTTTTCACAAATTATTTTTGGTCGAATTGTTAGATTGCATTTAAAAAATACAGGATTTCAATTATGACTTTTATCATTTATAATTAAAAAACCAATAATACAAACATAAAAATGGAATAACAGCGCATCATCCCATTCTGAAAAGCATATTTGTCATAGTCTCCTTTTTAGGCAATTGTCTCAAAGTAGGCCTTGGTTGACCTCTGGTAGGATGCATGAACAACACACATATACAATAATAAAATAAGAAGTAGCACCAAGACTCACATATTTATTTTTATTACACAATGAAATATCCAAATAAATCCAAAAAAAGAAATAAAAGCTATTTAACTAAAATTACTGCATAACTCCTACTGGCTGGTATGGTGTCTAGCAGTTCCTCTAGTAAGATGTTTAAAAACATATGTGTGCTCTTGTCCTGCTGTGTACCTCGGGTTTTAACAGCTACCTGATTCGATATTCTTTCCTAATTGCATCTTGTAAGCTGTGTGAATCTGATTGGGTGACCCTCAACTGTTAGTCTACTATTGGTGTAGTTGGAACATCTGACAAAGAAATGGCTAAAATGAACTTATCTTTGAAATGTTTCACGTTTCATCATGTCAAATGATTCTTAAAATAGACATTAATGAATAACAGTATTAAAGTTCTTACTTTAACAATTAGAAAAACAATATTATGACTAAAAAACAAGTAGTCAGTCTTGGGCTTCAGCTCCAGGGCATTTCTACATAGGATAAAAAAAACCAACACAAAAACACAAAATTTTAATGACTACCATGCCTTAATGCTGTTTGACCCGATATCTTTTATACAGAGCTGAGTGGTGTCTCATATAAAAACTAGAATTTCGCTTCAAATAATAATTATTTATATATCTATTACTAAGTGGTAATAGTTTTTATTCAACAGCAAATGCATCGTGTGGCCATAAAGTTAAGGTAATTTTAGATGCAAAATGCAGCTTGGGTTAGGAAAAGAGTTAAATTAAGTAAGAATTATAAAAAAATTATTTATGAATTTTTATATTTTATCTAATTAATGTAGCAAAATATCATTTCAGCTCCATCATTAGGACCAATGTCTGTTAATGGGACCTATAGTACAGAAAATTGTATCAACGGAAAAGACAGAAATGTTACTCTGTTTTGGAAGGTACATCTTAGTAAAATTTTTTGTCTTAAAAAAATGATCTTAAAATTGACAACTAGAAGTACTAAATAAATTTTAAACTTTTTAATTCAAACAAATTGAAAAATATGTCTTTCTTATCTATTTGAAGGATGTCAATAAAGCAGATTTAAATGGATTATTAAAAGAATATGAAATAATATACAGGGACAATGTAAAAAAGACAAGTAAGGAGGCATACCAAATAACTATTCAAATTCCATGTAACTCTGTTGAAATGGTTCATATTTTTGCTGTTAATGATGCTGGCAAGTCCATTCAACCCACTACTCTTGTTATTGCACCATATTCATTTAAAGGTTTGTTTCACAATACAAATTCTTCTTTTATAATTTGGTGAAATGATTTCAGGTATGCTAAATTTTATGAGCCTTATTAAAAAAAGATTTACTCTGAAAACTGACAATGTTATTTTGGTTCTCTTGCATACAATATCAAAATGTAGTACTCTTGATAAAATTCTAAATGTAGGCCTTGATCAGCTAGATGAAACAGTCTTTTATTGTGTTAAATACAAAATTCAACATAAATAATGACTGTCAATTGTTTTATTATAAAATTTGTGTAACAATGTTCATCGGCTTGATAATAATGAAAAATTTAATTACAACCAAGGTTCCATTATCAATAATTTGTTCTCTTTTATTTAGTTCCAGACATTGTTGAACAGTCTTTATCTGTTGAAGTGAGCGATACAAAAGCTCTATTACTGTGGAAAGAAGACAATAGTCAGTCTCTGGTTAAAACAGTATTTTGGTGTGAAAGCATGAACAATAGAGGTTGTGAGGTAATGTCTGAGATTCACTTACATTCCGTAGCCTAATATAATAGACAAGTTTTAAAAGTCTGTTGTTTATTACAATGAAATGTCATTATTGTAAACTGTAGTGTAAAACATTCAGTATTGCAAATTTTTTCCCCTTACCTTATAAATCCTCTGTTAAGAGATGTCACTGTAGTGAATTACATCTTTCAGTATTGCATGAAAAAGCCTTTTGCAGATGTTAGCCTGAGCATGTGAAAATCAGCTTTTATGTTTAACTTATAATGAGCATGGAAGGGTAGGGAGATCATTATTAGCTGGCTAGGACTTTGTAATTTACAATCAACTATTTAGTGTTATTGTTAGGAATATATCATGTGAGGGAAAAAATTATTTTAGCCAGGCAGAGGTCAATTGAAGATCATCAGGAAAAAAACATACAATTTATTTATGATACTGAAAAAGTGGGATTGACTTTAATAAAGATGATAGGTAGCTTACAGGGTGAGTGATGGGAAAATGGGGTGGGGGAGCATCTTCTTTACTGTGTCTCACCAGGAAAAAAATGAGTAAAAGCCTTGTTCACATATTGAGTAAATTAAGTAACACTGAAGTGTTGACACACAAGGAATGGCTAAAAGAAAGTGCGGGGGGAGGGGAATAATAAGGGTTACATAATAGGTGAATGACCCTAAACCATTTACCAAAATTAAATTTACTTAACTGAACAGTTTGTTGCACAGGGGAAGAGAGAGGGAGAGAGCTTTAAAATGACAGATAGCATTACTAACCAAGTAATGTGCCATATAAGGTGGCTTTGACGGTGATAACTATTGAAACCATTAAAGATTGATAAAACTTGATCACATTGTTTGGGATAGATACTTGAAGAAAACTGATTATTGTATTTTCAATATTGTGCAAAGAGAGTAATTAAAATTCAGTTAAAGAAAATATTGATCTTTTTGTTTGCGTTATGTAAACAATAAGTTTTGTAATTTTCCAAAAGTGGTATTTAATTAATTAATCTGATATTGTTTAAAGAGAAGAATAGTAACTGGGATCTAAAATACTGATGGAAATGATTTTTAATTTACTAATATTAGTATGCATTTACTTTGAAACATTGTGGCATATTACTTTTTTTTAAAACATAAAAAAAAATGCATCATGTTTGGTATTTGATAATTTATACAACATTTTCAATACACATTCAAAATTCTAATGCAAGGGTGGTAATTCAAGTGTACAAACATGTAAAGAATAAAGAACTAAATCATTCATGACCATCATTTTAGTTATAAAATGTAAGGCGATCATTAGTGTATGTTGGAGCTAAGTAAGTTCACTGGCATACATTATTTATCTGTAAGCTGTTTTAACCATTTATCAATTGGCTTGTTTTTTGGAAAATAGTACGCATACCTTGTTTCATGAACAGAAGTAACTTAAGACCATGCTTAACACTATAACTATGCACATAAAAAAAACTAGTATTTCTTTGGTTTTAATGTTTATAGCAGCTAGAAATTAAACTGTCATGTAAAAAACCAAGTTTCATCAATCTAGGTCTTTATATCTATGCAAACATGTTAAATTATGTCAACTCCCAGGTTTATTTTTTAGTGTCACAAATTTTCAGTATAATGAATAAATTACAAAGTTCCATCAATTTCATTATAAAAACATTTCACTGTATAAAGATTTATTTGGCTTATTCAATTCAATCATTTTTAAAGTGAAAAAATAATTGAAAATTTTCAACAGCCTACATCATTATAATACAAAAATGCTTCATTCAATTAGTTTTTTTTCCTTTAAAAACTTACCTTTTGTTTATTATCTACTGAACAGTAGCTTATTGTTATTTATTAATTATTGATGTTAATTACTTTATTAAAAATTTTATGACTTAATTACTCTTGTTTACAATGCAATTAATGATTAGTGAAATTTTTATAGCAACATAAAAAAGTGAACGATTGGCATTTACTCTTGAAATTTTCTCCTCATGCAGGGTAAAATATCCTGGCAATCAGTACCTGAAAATCAAACATCTCAGACAATTACAGATATAAATCCACGGAGGACTAACTTTGGTCTTACTGTGTCAGATAAAAATAAGACACTGACATCTGCTATTGTTTGGTTTCAATGTTATTTTGATCCACAAAAATCTCTGCGTATGTCTCTTAAATTCTTCTAACCATATATTATGTAGATTAATAAAATTGTACTAAATGTTTCATCTTTGAACCTTACTCTTAAATTTTCACTTACAGCACAAATTAATATCATGAAAGTGGAACCAGATCAGCAATCAGCAATAATCATTTGGGAAGTGATAAAATGCTCTAAATCATCATTTGTGAAAGTGACCGGTTATTCAGTAAAATACTGTGTTAAGACATTGTGTGAAGGTATTTTACATCTTCAAGATTAAATGGCTCATTTTGCTGTCATTCATAGCTTCCTCACTTAAATTTTTTTTAAAATATTTTTTTGCTTTAGAAACATACTGAATTGAACACTATTTATTTACTGTTATGAGGAGTAGACAAAGGTCACCAAAATCATTGTAAAGGGTATTCGTCCTGTGCTGTCTTATTAACTATATTTTTTTTAATAATTGTAATTTTGGAATGAATTTTTATTAGTTTTACGTGCCTGTATGCTAGTAAAAGAAATAATTTTTAAATAAGTTCAGTGAAATGTAAGTATTCCAAATGCCAGTAATGAATTTTTCAGTATAACAAAAAACATTTTCGTCCATTTCCTTTTTCCCTCTGCTCGTGTAACGAATTTCTTATTTTCATTACTGCATTAAAAAAAAACCTTTTGCTGATATTTTTTTTCCCAAATTAGAAAAGTTTTTAAAAGTTCACCTGAGTTCAGCATGCAAAAAACAGATAATGAGCGATGTAGATGGGAATTGGGGATCTTTTTTTAGGTGTATACATTAAATTCTGAATGTTAGACAATTGTATCAAAAGTCTTCTTTTATAATAATGTTGGAATTATTACAGTTACTTGTATCTATTTTTTTTTTGTCAACAGATTATGCAAATATTAAATCCGAAGATGTTCATCAAGATGAATCATCCTATAAAATATCAAATATGATTGCAGATGAAACTTATGAAGTTGCGGTAGCTGCTAAATCAGGGAATATTACTGGACCTGAATCTAAATGGATGCAAGTTCAACCTGTATCTCCTCAAAGTACAGTAGAACATATTTGTTTATCTCGCTTAAAAATAAATAAAAATCTTTTAATCTGAAAATAAATATTTATCAAATTGTACAGCCATGTGTTCATAATATGTTCTGCACATCAAATAGCATCTTACTATACACATTGCAGGCATATAATCAGAAAAGTATGTTTAAAGTTGAACATGCAGCTAAAATTTGTAATCTGTATCTGAGTTCATAAATTAGTCATTTAAAAAAAAAAGGGAATATGAACAAAAATTCTCTAAAGCATGCAAGACTTAGAAGAAAATCTTATTGTTACAATCTTCTGCTTCATCTTTTGGCTCTACAACCCATGCTGTAATTCTCCTCTCCACTTATCTCAATTGATGACTATGTTCTTCTACTTCCTCACTCTATATTTTTAAGGTTTTTCTTAACCTCATTGACCCCATCTGCTTCTGGGTCTGCCCTTCGGCCTTTGTCCTATAAACTGCCTTAGTACCTCTGTTTTTTTTCCCACAACATTAAGCTCTATTCAAAATTTAAAAAAAAAAACAAACTTTCATCTTAATATAACTTTTGGTAAAATTCTGTTAATTTTTTTTCCTTTGAATAGAGGAGAACAATGTATGTGTTTTTTTTTTTAGAATATTTGAATTTTGGTAATAACATTTTAGCAGTTCATCTAGATCTAAAAAAAAATATCTATGAATGAATCTAGTAATGAGCCTCAGTTTTTAGTTTTAAAATGATCAAAACTGATTAATTAGTTACACCAGGGTGGCACTCGAATAAGTAGCCCACCTCAAATTATCTTCTCATTGAGGAGGGCTACCTTTTTGTGTGCCACCCTGTACAATTAAAAAATGAAATAATTTTCACTTAGTTCAGAAATCATTGCTATCCACAAAGTGATACATTTTTTTTATATTAAGTTTTTAATAATTTCTCTTGTTAATAGCGTAAACTTTAATAAATGTAAAATGACACACTTCTTTAGGTTGGATAAAAGGTTGTTTCCTTAAAGACACTGATTAATAAAATAAGTTGCCCTAAATAACAACAATCTGTGAAATTATAGACACAAAGTCACACAAAACTTACTGAAGAGCCCTATGACGCAGAAAGAGCCACATTTGGACACATTAGTCTTTGGAAGCCAATGGCAAACTACACCCTGCTGGCCAAATCTGGCCTGCTGGACTAATTAATCAGCTTGTTTCAGAGTGAGGCACAGTGCTAGCCTTTTATGATATGGCCTTTACATTTAATTTATATTAGCTACGTTAACACTCCATTTTGGTCTTGTCCGCCGGTTAAACTTATTAACCCAATGTGGCCCTCAACTCAGAAAGTTTGCTCATCTTTATGAAAATTTTCTGAAAAAAATTTTTTTTTTCATTAAATTAGATTTATTGTTGGTCCCTGTAACAGTATCAGTTTCAACAGTTTTTGTACTTTTAATGGTGGTACTTATTGTATCATTAATCAAGTAAGTCTATTTCTTTTTTTTTTTTCTTATAATTTCTTTTAAGTATTTAAAATATATTGGACCCAATTTGCTGACAAGTTAGTAAAAAATAAGCTAAATACTATAAAATAGGTAAAATATTTTGGTCAGAGCTATTCATTAATTACTGAAAAACATTTTTTTTTTAATTTTCGCAGCAAATGTGGAAAAAGTAAAAAGAAAATGGAATCCTTGATTATTACACGGGTAAGAAACACTGCTTTTAGAATTTGCTTTTCAAATGTAAATTTGTTTATGTGGCTGTCTACAAAAAGGCCAACATGTTTTTATGTCTGTATATACATGTATATGTTTACTTGCATTGATACTCTTAGCTATCTCTTCGATATAGAATTTTATAAATACAAAGAAAAAAGCTGTAAATTGTTTGATGTTTTTTAAGAGTGTGTATATCTTAAATCTTTAGGATGAGCATTTGCAGAACAAATCATCAGATTCTCAGAGTAGTTCAGAAACATCTGAGGCAATAGTAAGCCATAACTTCATTACTATGTGATAACCTTTATACAAGATTTTTTTAAATGTTCAAAATATATGTATAACTCATAAAATGATAGTCCTTTAAAATGTTTTCAAAAAAATGTATACTATATTTTTTAAGACTTAATTACGATAGAAAATTCATTTAAAAGTAGTTTTTTTCTTTCAATCTTTAAGAATATAATTTTCAAGTAGCTCATGAATATCTGGCTTTCATTGTATTTGGCCTATTTAAAAAAGTTTGTAAATTAATAAGTTATTAGTTAACTTAGATGCCAAAATGGACAAGCAGTAGTTTTTCAAAATCTTCAAGCTGTCAGATTTTTTGTGCATGCTTTATTTATTATTTAAACATGCACCTATAGTTTTTTTCAATTGTGTAATGTTATGTCAGTAGATAAGAAATAATTTTTTTTACAAATGTGGGTGAAGCAGACAGAGAGTGAGTTTCTGTAGAAATAAGATTATTCAGCTTTTTAGGTAATCTGGCATACTCTTCACACAACTTTAACTCTTTGTCGAGATTTTGCTGTATTTGTCAATTTTATGTGTGAGCTTTCTGTAGAATGACAGCTGTTATTTTATATTGGCAGCATACAAATTTGTTATAAATTGTATTGGTTTTGAATATGTTAACTTTTTGGACATATTTGAATATTCAGTTTATTAACAGTTGTTTACATTAATACTTGTCTGTAATATACTAGTTGCTGTATTAACTTGCTTATTTTATTTTTCAGTATCCAGAAGAAGCACAGTTTTCCTCTACTTTGTCTGACTTATCTAAAACTGGTCAACATTTTCATTGTGAATCATCTGATTCTTCAGGGGGGTCTGATGACAACAGCAGATGCAAATTAATCCCAAAACTGAAAGTACAAAAACAAAAATTACAATATAAAGAGCAGGTGGTGGAAGAAGTTGGAATATTTCCCAAGGATTCTTCTGTTGGCCAGCACATCCAGACACATACAACATTAGATCTTCTTTCTCATCCATCCACAGATGAACATAAACACTCGGCTATTTCACCATATTTAAAGTTTCAGTTATCAAGTTCTTGTGAACGGAAATCTGACACTACATTATTTATTTCCAATGTGGGTTCAGATGAGAGTGAAGAAACAATGAAGTCAGATACAGCTGAAGTTATTCCAGAACCTTTGAGAACAAATTCATGTTCAAATTATGTAGTAGATAAACATGAATCTTTAGCCTCTTATCTCATGGAAAATCTCAATCCTATCTCAACTGAATCACCTGTTGATATTAGTCCAAATGCTTCAAATTTGGAAAACTTACAAAATTCTCATAATGATTACATGGTAGTAAATGAACATGGATATTTCGCCTACAGGCCTATGGAAAATCTGAATTCACAAAATGTGCAGGACGTTTCACTTGAATCACCTGTTGTTTTAGGTCAGAATTTCATTGAAAATGTGCAATTGAGCAACAACTTATCACAGAGGACGGATTCAATCTTTCGTGTTCAAATGTCTCATTTACCTGGTCCTGGATTGAATAGTTTGCATTCACCTTGTGATACACAGACTAACTCTCCATCAGCCGAAAGCTCTGATGTTAAGCCTGATACAGAAGCATTGAATAGTTTAGACACTCATCCCCATGACCACACAAACATGATGACTGACTATGTCACCTCGACATCCAGTAGCCCATTGGTCCCAGACATAAACTCACATGATTGGCTAAGTGCAGTGCAACATTATGATGAATCAAATGAGACTCAGTCATCCCCAAATTGTAGCTTGGATGATCTCCCTTCTATTACATTCTCATGCAGTCAGACCAGGTTAGATTCAAACACTACATCTGACTATGTTGCACATTAAATCCTTTATAAATGTTTCAATTGCACTATACAGGATTTTCATACACCTTTGAAAGGTTTTTCAGCCGGATTAATGATATTTCTGTTTGTGGTTTAAATTTGTCAATTCGATCACATTAGTTGATGTAATTTTAAATCAAATGGTTATTTACTTGTTTAACATAACTGCTGATTTAAAGACACATTTTCTCCACAAGTTATGTTACACGGCAAGTATATATTTATTTAATGATAAATAATTTGTTTTTCCTTCATTTTAACCCGCTCATAGTTGTATATTAATGTATATTCTTTTTCTTTTCTGTGTACATTTGTATTTATCAATTTTAAATGGATTATGCTTCTTACAACATACAAAGTTAAGATTATACCTTTATTTGGATTTCCTGTGAATTGTTTTTTAATAATATACAGTGTATAAGTAACTTTGATGAATTGATTTAGAAGGAAACAGTAGAACTAAGGATGATATTTCTAGATAATTTTATTTATCAGCAAATTAAGTTTAATTATTTTCTGACTGTTTTACCTTAGGGTATTTCGTAACATTTATAAACATATTTTAGTAATAAAATAAAAATATCAGAATCTTCAGTGCATCGATAGTATTCATTTTGATTTTTGAATGCTTTTCTATGTTTTAGAGGGGAAGAATTCCACCTGCTCCTTTTTCTGAGGTAAAAATTCAACTTTATTGTGATTTTAAAATTTTTTTTTTTATTTAAGTTGTATGTACTACTTTGCTTAGTACTTTTAAGAAAATGTATTCCTTTAAATACTCTTTTTTTTTAAATAAACAGTGCAATAATACTAGTCCATAATACTTGAGATTAAAAAAAAAAAACAGAATTTATTTTCTTTAAACTCACATTGATTATTGTTAAAATTCCTTTAGAGTGAGATGTCTATCTCATGATCCTATATGCCACTAATTGGGTGGTTTTTATAGTGTCCATTTTCACCCCCACAAAAGTCAAAGGTGCAGCACAAACATTCTAGATGGTGATTGGGCATGCTGGCATCAAAACTCCCTACTACACCATGCATATTGAATGGATAGCCAAATTGAAACCAAGTCACCCAACTTACAGTGACATCTTTACCAATTTTTTTAAGTTTCTTTAATTGGCATTCAATAAAAACTATATAAAACTAAATCAAAGATCAAGTATCTAATAATAATTGATGACCTAATTACAAAGTTTAAAACTATACTCATGTTATCTTGGCTTTATTTAAGTAGGTAGATTTTACTTGTGTGTCAGGTATGTCAAACTGGGGGTCTATCTCAGGCATGTGGCTCATATTTCTGTTACATGAAGACAACACACATCTTATGATAATGAAATTTGGCATTAAATTCCTTAACAGGCTGTAAATGTGCTTGAAAAGAGCTTCAGGTATCTCTTGGCCGATGTTTGACAAGTTTCTGTACGCTTATCCATAGTATGATGAAAGAAATTAATATATCTGTAAGAAAAATATTTTAACAACATATTTTTTTTAACTCACAGGAAAAGATACTAAGTGATAGTAAAATTATAAATACTTGTATCTCAATTTTTTTAAAAATTGTGAAACATAGTTTTGTTCCTAGGTTTCTTATCTAGACTTAAACATTTCTTTTTGTTATTTTACTGTCCTAAACGTGTTGAATAATTCTTCGACATTCTTGTTTTTAAATATTTGTACATAGCTTAATCTTTTATATTAATTATACTTACGTTTGTTTCTTAAAATATACACTTTAGTGAATGTGCCTATTTTTCCTGTGGACTCACCTTTATACTGAAATTTACATATAATTGACCTCGTTAATAACTGCTTGGGCTTAGATGTACTGTTTTTTTTCATAACATTGGATAATGTCAGGTGCTTTGTTTTATCCTACATTGTTGTGTATTTGTAAATTGTGTAAAAAAAAATGTGTAAAAAAAACAACAAATTATAATAATTTATTGTGAATGTAGTCTTCATAATGCATTTAGTCAGGATAGAATATGTAATGGATATATTAATATTTTATTCATCAAATGATCAAACAAAATTTGAACTATGTTCATTTATCAATGGAATCTACGCTCTTAAAAGTTGATAAATGCATTTTTTCTGAAAGCAGAGTTTTTTTTTTTAATGATTTAAAATGATGCAAAAAAAAAACTCTTGCCTAGGTTTTGTGTGCTGCTTTCATTCTAAGCACTTAGTAATTTTAGCTTCAAGTAGTTTTCTTTACTGTTAACTAAAGTTAAGTTAATTACAAAATCATTAAATGTTAATTGTCATGCTTTTTTTTTGTACTTAAAAATATTATACAATAATTCATGGTGCTTTTGATTTTATCTTTACTTTCACAAAAAGTTGATTTATGAACAATTGATCAAACCACTTTAAACTATTTACTTAGTTTTTTAGTCACTTTTTTTATTTTTTATTTTGGTTAATGTGTATTTTGCTGAGAAAAAATTTTTTATCCCACAAATACATTAAAATTTTAGCAGTATATTTATACTGTCTTTTCTTACCATTATGACATACATATCATTTATTCATAAACCACAAAAATGTCAATTGTAAATATTTTTTAAAGTTTATTTACATGAACTTAAATATATTAAATCCTTTAAAAACTAAATTATAAAAAAAAATGACTTAATGATATTTGCATTTGTTAAGAACATGAAAACTTAATCTGGGAACATTGTCACATTTGCTGAAAAGTTAATGCCAGGTGACACATCTAAGGTTTCTGTCGTATTATATATTATTTTGTGTGTATTTCAAAAGGCAAAACATATTTTCATTCATCCTATTATACATTACTCTCATAGATTACGCTATATAAATGCACTGGCCTTTTTTAAAGTATGACATTTATTTAAACTGATGAAATATACTTTATGTCAATTGTTCTTAAAAGATAAACCTTCTTTCATTTGTCAGAATGTTGTAAATTAGAATTATGTCCCTAAAATATCACCAGCCTTGCCAGATACATGTATGTTGAAGTTAAGTAAAACTATATATTCAGTGTTTTAATGTAAGCTTAATTTTCCCAAATGTTACATTTTTTTTTTTTATAGTTAAGCCTTTAGTGTAACTTTAAATTCACTGTTTTTTCCCACCTTGTCTTAACGGTAATATCCATTGAAAGCTTGTTTATCTGATTATTATTCCTTTTCATGCTAGAACTGATGTTTCTTTAGTCCTTTCTAGCAACTAGCTGCAGGTACCAACTATGCCTATGACTGTAACATTTATTTTTGTAAACAAATTTTATGAACTACTGCTCTCAAGTAGATACAGTCTAAGGCATTTTTTGTCCAATTTCAAACTGATCTTCTCTGTTGTCATTTTATCTGACCTTGTGATATCCATTTCAAAGCCCACCTTGTGATATTGTTACTTGGCCATTGTAGCTATGAACCATTCAGCCCCATTTTCTTCCCTTTAAATCTTCATTGTTGGATACTTGTTTTCTCACAATTAGAAATTTTTCAGGCATACTGAAGATAATGATTTGAGAGAGGCATATTTGTATCAATATCTATAGTTTGGTGTTAGCTGTTAGCTGTCTTTCTCTATGTAAAGCAGAAAAATAAATCATTCTTATAAACCTACCTCTATATTTTTTTAATGTGCTGCTGTAGAGTTGTATTGTTTTACTCCTGCCAGACTCAGCAGGTACTTTCTGCCTTGTGTACATTCTAAAGAATCTGTTTGTGTAAAAGTTGGGTTGGAACAGTTATTACAGATAACATGACAGTCATCAGTAGTAAAACAACGCAGCCTTAACTTGAAAATACATTCTTAATGTTTATGCTGTTCTTTTAAAACCGTTTTTTTTTTCTCATTTAATCTCGGTGTCTAGAAGTTTTGATCTACTGGTCAATTTTTTTTAACATCAATCCTGTCCAAAAGTTACTGATAAGTATTGTTCAAAGTAATAGTTTACTTTGTAGAAGATTATGATACGGTTATTTAGCTCAACACTCAGATGAAAATTATATTAAGAGTTGGTTTTTTTTAGCTTTAACTTATTCATCTGGATGGTTTCTGTCTTGAATCTCATCTAAAATATCAACAGCACACAGGCAATAGTCAGGTATTTCTTTTTCTGTATTCAATTTAATTTTTAAAAATTTCTAACAAACACAAAGCTCAGCTAAATGTTAATCATTAAATCTATCAGTGACAGAAACTCCTCTATCATTGACAAAAACTCCTAATGGACTCCCTGATCAGTTTTTTAAACAACACCCTCATTGTTATGTGTCGAAGCTTTGATCACTACTAATTGTTAGCTCATCCATTCAGTTGCCTCATTGTTATGTGTTGAATCTTGGATCACTACTAATTGTTAGCTCATCCATTCAGTTGCCTCATTGTTATGTGTTGAAGCTTGGATCACTACTAATTGTTAGCTCATCCATTCAGTTGCCTCATTGTTATGTGTTGAAGCTTGGATCACTACTAATTGTTAGCTCATCCATTCAGTTGCCTCATTGTTATGTGTTGAATCTTGGATCACTACTAATTGTTAGCTCATCCATTCAGTTGCCTCATTGTTATGTGTTGAAGCTTGGATCACTACTAATTGTTAGCTCATCCATTCAGTTGCCTCATTGTTATGTGTTGAAGCTTGGATCACTACTAATTGTTAGCTCATCCATTCAGTTCCCTCATTGTTATGTGTTGAAGCTTGGATCACTACTTATTGTTAGCTCACCCATTCAGTTCCCTCATTGTTATGTGTTGAATCTTGGATCACTACTAATTGTTAGCTCACTCATTCAGTTCCCTCATTTTTATGTGTAGAAGCTTGGATCACTACTTACTGTTAGCTCACCCATTCAGTTGCCTCATTGTTATGTGTTGAAGCTTGGATCACTACTAATTGTTAGCTCACCCATTCAGTTCCCTCATTTTTATGTGTTGAAGCTTGGATCACTACTTATTGTTAGCTCACCCATTCAGCTCCCTCATCTTTATGTGTTGAAGCTTGGATCACTACTTATTGTTAGCTCACCCATTCAGTTCCCTCATTGTTATGTGTTGAATCTTGGATCACTACTAATTGTTAGCTCACCCATTCAGCTGCCTCATTTTTATGTGTAGAAGCTTGGATCACTACTTACTGTTAGCTCACCCATTCAGTTGCCTCATTGTTATATGTTGAAGCTTGGATCACTACTAATTGTTAGCTCACCCATTCAGTTCCCTCATTGTTATGTGTTGAAGCTTGGATCACTACTAATTGTTAGCTCACCCATTCAGTTGCCTCATTGTTATGTGTAGAAGCTTGGATCACTACTAATTGTTAGCTCACCCATTCAGTTGCCTCATTGTTATGTGTTGAAGCTTGGATCACTACTAATTGTTAGCTCACCCATTCAGCTCCCTCATTTTTATGTGTTGAAGCTTGGATCACTACAAATTGTTACCTCACCCATTCAGCTCCCTCATTGTTATGTGTTGAAGCTTGGATCACTGCTTATTGTTAGCTCACCCATTCAGTTCTCTCATTGTTTTGTGTTGAAGCTTGGATCACTACTAATTGTTAGCTCACCCATTCAGTTGCCTCATTGTTATGTGTTGAAGCTTGGATCACTACTTATTGTTAGCTCACCCATTCAGTTGCCTCATTGTTATGTGTTGAAGCTTGGATCACTACTAATTGTTAGCTCACCCATTCAGCTCCCTCATTGTTATGTGTTGAATCTTGGATCACTACTAATTGTTAGCTCATCCATTCAGCGCCCTCATTTTTATGTGTTGAAGCTTGGATCACTACTAATTGTTAGCTCACCCATTCAGCTCCCTCATTGTTATGTGTTGAAGCTTGGATCACTACTAATTGTTAGCTCATCCATTCAGCGCCCTCATTTTTATGTGTTGAAGCTTGGATCACTACTTATTGTTAGCTCACCCATTCAGTTCCCTCATTTTTATGTGTTGAATCTTGGATCACTACTTATTGTTAGCTCATCCATTCATTGATGTCCACCAAACTTTTTTTTTTAAACCCACTTTGTTTTTTTTGCCATATAACATATTTAATATAGGCTGTAGAAATATTTTTGTCTGATAATTAAACTATGTTCATGTATGATATTTATTGACATTTCTTTTGGTCTCCTCACAGGTTTTTGAAAATTTTCATAAATTACTATTTAATTAATGGTTTAGTTTTTCAAATCAAGTACGTTTAGATTTTGTTAGATGGCCACCCATCATGGCAGACAAGGTGTAATTAATTTGTTTCTGGTAATCAGGTAGCATAAAATAATAATTTGACTTGCGCCAAAGTCAGGTAACTACTCAAGGCTGGATGGACTTAGATATGTAAAATTTTTGAGAGATATTTTCCTTAGAGCTCCCTATTGGATTATAGAACCTTTTAATGATATTAAGTTTTTGAGTTATTATTTGTAAAGATTACTACTTATAATTATGTATTCTTGCTGCTGATTAGGTGATTAATCAGAATAATTCAGTTTAGCAAGGTCTAAGCTCTTTAAATTTGCTTTAAAGGTAAAATCACAATTAACAAGGTTGTTTTTTTAGCATTTAAGTATCAGAAAGGAAAATATTTTTGGATGTTTCTTTATGCAATGCAATTTTTATTACATGTATTCCTATTTCTATAATAATGTAGGCCTAATTTTTAATTGTTAGTGTTTACACTAATAAGATAAATTTGTAGTATTTATGATGATATTGGTCGATTGAATGCTAAAAATAAAATAATAAACTGAAGGGCTGTGTTAATTCTATTTTGTAAATAAATTTGGAAAAGTGGTGGATTTATTTGTTTATCTATTGCTAAATTTTTTAATGCCCCATTGGTTACTGTCAAGTGCATGAACTACCTATGTCCTCCTTGGATATTTCTCCATTGTCAAAGTACATGTTACTTTCAATATTAAGAAATACACTTATAGCAGCTAGATACTTAGTTTCTTGCCATTCGAATATATCACTAGATAGCAAAGTTTTGTTGTGTTTGCAATGATACGATATAGCCTATGGTCTGGATTAGGCTATAAACTGCACTCTCCCATCCCAACCCTCCCGCACACTGAGACTAGGGACCCCATCTCAACCCTCCCGCACACTGAGACTAGGGACTTAAAACCCAGAGGAGGCGGAAATAGGCAAATCTGAAAATAAAATTTATTAGGAAAATATAAATAAATCTGGTGGAATGGGAAAATAAAAAGTATTCAGTTAACGATTAACTTTTTAAAAAAAAGCTGGCATAGGGTGGATTTGAGTGAAAACGCTACTATTAGACTTTTAACCCCCCTCCCTCTGAAGTATCATTGTATATAGGCACGGCATTGAGGTATCAAAGCACTGAACACCCAAAATGCCGACTCCTCAACCCTCAGGTAGCAGAAAAAGTGCTACCCGGGGCAGCCCCCCTCCCTCCCCCCCCACCCCATCGCATGGACTGCCGTGTTCACCCGTTAATCTAGATACCGCTGTGGTGACAGATGAGTGGAACACTATGTATGCTTACACCAACTGGGAGGAGGGGGGGGGTGGTAAGACGTCAAATCAAAGCAAATTGTGTGTGTGACGTCTTAACTCTCTAAGACATGCTCCATTTATGTCTAACCCTGCCCGCTCCCCCCCCCTCCTTTTTCCATCAACCAACATAGTTAATAACCAGAGAAAATTTCAAAACACACTCTTCAGTGGAATCACAGAAGAGACTGATCGGCTACCCCCCCCCCCCCCCCAGAGGCGTAGCGAGGGGTGGGCAAGGCAACTCGCGCCCAGGACATTTTACCTTTTTAATACCTTTTTAGCGCCCCCCCCCCATTCGAAAACCAATAATATTATATGTGAAATATACCATTTGGCGCCCCTGAACCTCGGCGCCCGGGGAAATATGTACCCCCGCCCCCCCCCCCACCCCTAGCTTCGCCTCTGCCCCCCCCCCAAAAAAAAAGCACAGTCATAGACTTACTGTTTATAGTATGTCTATGAGCATATTGTTATGAATGAAATGGAACTGAACAATTTTTAATGTGAAAACGCCTGGGGCGGGCGGGCTGAGGGGAAAATGGAGGGGGGAGAGCGAGGTCGAAATGAGACTATTTCGTCCATAATCAGTAAGAAAAGGATACGCCCATAATATGGTCTGTGTTGTGGCATATAGGATAATTATAGTTGTTGACATATTCTTTTCATGCTACGGTATGAATAGCCAGTTTTTGTTTACCATTTTGCCCTTCCCGTTTCTAAGAAAGCTGTGGGGATTTTTTTTCTTATAGGCCTATTGACGCTTGAATCCGGTATTTGTATTTGTCTACTTGGAAATAATGGCGTCGCACTTTATGTTGGCAAATCATGTATTATAAATTATGTTTTAAATTCATCTGCAATCAGGCTGAGTCTCGGCTTACTTTTGTGATGTCACTCCATCAATGACACTGAATGGCAGGTCGACAGGTCATCTATAATTTATAGTAGAAATATCTACAAGTTAAAAAAAATTAATAGCTATAAGTTATAGTATAACAGTATAGTCAGTAGAGATACCCTAATTGAAAAATATAATAACCTTTTAAAAAGACTGTTTAGATTAAGTAAGATTTATGATCACTCTCTTAGCTAGCTAGTCTCTTTGCTTGGTGAACTTTAAGTACTAAGTCTAATGATGTCTAATGGCAATGGTAATCTCTTAAGATAGGTCTGTACTCTAACTCAGTGGTCCCCCAACCTTTTTCTTGTCAGCGTTTGATAATTTCACTGCGGCCCACTGGAAAGGGTGAGGGGACATTTATTGTTTCTCGTCCATGGAAAGTCAAACAATCACGAGAGAATGAAATAAAAAGGAAATAATTTAATGTTTCTTGGGCAGCTCGGTAACATTCGTTCCATGGACCGGTCCGCGGCTTGGGGGTCGGGGACCACTGCTCGAACTCACCACATAGGTTACTTAGATGATCAATTATTCATCATTAATTAAGATAAAGTGATTAAATTATATTTTGTGCTCATTTTCTACTAATTTTAGGAAGCAGCAAATTAGACAAATTGAATTTTTAATTCATTTCAATATAGACATAAAGTAAATCTTTTTATCTTTGAAATAATTAAAGCAAAATTATTATTTTTTTATTTTAACAAATCTGATCTTTTAAAACTTATTTTTTTAAAATTATAATTTAGATAAGGTATGGTAATTACATGTATAAGCTATAGCATCAAAAGGTAGCCAGCTAAATGGCACCCATGCTTTTATTTTTAAATAATCATAATTTACTTTTCCTATCCATTACAAAAATTAGATGAATGGCTAAACTTTTCATTTGAATCTTTGTTTTGTACTGACTTGTACATTTTTTTTTACACAGGATGATTGAGAAGCAGTCATCTTACAACAGTGCATTATGCAGAACCTCATTTTGTTTTTGCTCTTTTACTGGTCAATCTCAATATCATTAATGGGAGAGAATTTAATAGGTAACTCAGACATTCCATTCCTTTATTTTGTGTAATAAATGGTTAAAAATTGAAATAAATGTATTTGAATATGTTATACATAGAATTCAATTGTTTTTTTGTTTTGTTTTTTGTTAAACAAAGAATAAAACAGAAAAGAAATATAACAGAATGCTAACCCTTATCTGTTATTGCAACCACTAAAAAATTGTAAACTCTGTGTCTTTTAAAATCTGATGGAATTGATATCGATAAAGAAAATTAGTCTTTTAATCCATACAAATTTTAATTAATACACATCAGTTGTTCTCAAAGTGTGAGTTGCTGGTGTATTTTAGGTGAGTTGCAAAACATTTTAATATATAATGAATGGATCAAGAATCTACCAAGCAGTTTCTTTGGTGGGTGGCAAAAACAAAACAGTTCACAAGATTAGTCACCAAGTGTAAAAGTTAGATCATCACTGAAATACATCTTTTTATAATTGTTACTAATTAAAGGAACACATGTTATACATTCAGTAAATAGTCTTACAAACAATCAGAGAAGATACCTGAACTATGAAGAAATATAATTTTAAAGTGTTGTTAAAATGTCACTATGGGATGTTTATCTCTTTATCCTATAAACTTCTAATGGGATGGTTTTTATGATGTCCTTCTTTCACCACAACCTGCAATGCAGGCACCATGTTATTCAATGACTGAAAATAGATGACTGTTCATGCCAGAATTTGAGCCCATAAAATGTGGCACACTAATTGAACTATAGCATATAGATTAGGTACACAACCAAAGCGCCACACAAAGGATATTCTCCTTGGCAGGTTAAAGTGTTCTAGCGCTATACATTCTGTTAAAAAAGCAAAGTAAAGTTTCCTTAAGCCCCTAAGGGCTCATCAAGACTGATGAATTATAGAATTCTCCTGCTTCATTAACCTTGGGATATAAAGGGATTGTCTGGTTAGTGCAACACCCACCCTCCTTTACTCTCCCAACTTAAAGTCGGGTACCAATTTAAAACTGAGTGGACTTTCACCAGGGCCTGAGGCTCGAACCTCCGGTCGACAGTCGAGTGCTCTACACTGTATGACCCCCCCCCCCATCCCATTATTAGTTCTGGTAATTGAAGCAATATTTAATTTTAATTTGATTTGATTAAAAAATAAATGTACAAGATAATTTCTAGTGCTCACAGGTTGTAAAGACCCATATGCATATATTGGCGATAATCTTCAGCTGAAATGCAAATTGAACATGAAATACACTGACAAAGGCTGCAATTCAAGTTTGTTGACTTTTAAAAAGAAAGAATATGCAAAGGTAAAAAAAAATCTAATGTTAAAGTCAACTGAAATTAGAATAATAAGACATTTTCTGATGATTGTTTAGCTTTAGAAAAGTGGTGTCAATCTTGTTTTTCTTTAATTTGGCCAGTATCTTTACTCACATAAATAGATAGCAATCTTCCCATCATTAAGTTATCTCTTGTTTGCTAGTATCATGAGAGATTTAATGTGTACTGGGTCTATATAAGGTGATCTTCCAAGGTGGGGATGTGGTGAAAGGAATTATTATTAACCTGTTGAAAACCTAAGTGATTTACCATTAGAAAATATACAGCAGATCTTTGTCCCATGCCTTCTTATAGCAAATAAATCTTAAGAATTTTTTTATTAATGCTTAGAATTATGGATAAAAATTAGGGCTGCTGATTAGTTGCCAGTAATACATGATGAAAGCGTTTAAAATTTATGCCTTTAAAATCTTTACTGCTACGCCTAAATATGTTAATTTGCAAATGCTTTTATTTCGCAGTTTAAAAAATTAATAATTCGTAAATAACACACCAAATTCTATTTACAGAAATTCA
This sequence comes from Bulinus truncatus, assembly GCA_021962125.1. Taxonomy (NCBI): domain Eukaryota; kingdom Metazoa; phylum Mollusca; class Gastropoda; family Planorbidae; genus Bulinus; species Bulinus truncatus. The sequence goes on from JAGDYQ010000062.1 coordinate 1,904,358, forward strand.
CAGTTCATGGTTCAGCAGCAATGGGTTTTATTATATGATTCCAAAATGTTTAGAAATAGGTGGAAGCTATAGTGAATGATTTAGATTAAACTAAGGATCATTGCTTATCATGCCAACAATGGAAGAAAACTAGAGATCTGTTATGTTAACTCAAAATTATAGCATCTGCGTGACCTAGTAATTTCTTTGACTCATTTTTTTACCCTTAAACTTACAATTAATAAATAATTACAGAAGCCCATTTGCCCAAAGTTTGATATTTTTATTTAATGATTTTAGAGTAACACTATCTAAATTCTATAATGAACAGTACTATAGTCATTATAACAAGATTAGGTATTTGAATAAAATAATAAAACTGATTCATAGGAATCTACACAAAACTCTGAAAAGTTACCAAAAAACGATAATAACAAATACATAGCTAATAAATTACCCAAAGGATGTTCCATATTCTTAGACATTATTATGACTTGGAATCGAGCATCTCTCAGCACAGATTGATGGGAAGTGGAAGGGGCAGGATGGGTATGATTAGCCAGACTTATGTGTGGCAAAATATGAAGGAGATGGAGGGGACGGGGTTTGACATGTCTCATGAGTTTGGCACCAACACTCAAGTGAAAGACAGTTGTTTGACATTAATAAAAGATAAATTAGCATCACTTGAATTGATTGATACATGTCAATAAACTGGGCTGAATAACTTATTCAATAGACATATATGATAATGCTTAATAGATATGTTCAAATTAAATACAACTTTAGTAAATTTAATTGACTTGTTTATGTTGCTTATGTTTTGATAGATCGTAATATATAATATAGTATATAAATATATACGAAATAGTTTGTGTCAATTAAATTTGCATTAATGTGTGATTAAAATTTTAGTTATGTGTATTTTTTAAAATTGAACAGCATCTATAATACAAATATGAAATAAATATTAAAACATATGCACTCATATTGAGTTGCAAGAAGTGCATCAGCTATCTTTGACTTTGATGCAACAAATACATTTAAAAATGTAAATCAACAGTCAATTTTACTCTACCAACATGATTAGATTTTCATTACATGTATGTAGGTGTAAAAAAGTGTTGATACAAAGGAGAGTTGTTGTGTTTTATTTTTACTTTAAAAATATCATCATAAGTTTTTTAACCACATAAAATCTCACAATGAAAATCTCTAAAACCTGTTTTTGTTCTTTGATTTCAGGAATATGTGTATCCTAACTTCACATCAGTAGTCATAGAGAAAGTCAGCATTATAAGCCCCTCCCTAGCCATACTTATTTTGACTAATATCACTGAAAATGATGCCGGCTCCTATTCTTGTTTTGTCCATTCCTGTGTAGAAAAAGAGAGAGAAATAAAAACCTACAAAGTATCTGCTCAGTGTGAGTAGAATTTTTTTTTTATGTGTCAACACATTCAGTTCCCTCCCCCCACCCTTTCCCACTCCTCCTTACTATAGGATATGTTAGAGAAAAATAGTGCTAAAGAAACCAGCACTAATGAGGTCATGCAAAGAATGGAATTGAGCAAAAGGCAATTAAAACTTCAAATATAAATGCACCAAAACTAAATCAACCTGAAGTTTGAAATAAAAAGTTGAACAACATTTCTCTAGGTATTCCAATTTCCAGTATATTGTTGGTCCATTCATTCCCAAGCTCTTTGTGGTGGACCACCTGTTTACTTTGTCCCATTTATTGATGCTGGTGGTAGTGTGTTAATTTTTCTTCTTTTTTGTTCCTAGTCTCACCTACTAATGAGTGAAGAAAATTTTAATTAATGATTTTAGTGAATGTAATATGTTTTTAACATGTATTAGCACTACACATTCTGCTTATATTTTGATAATGAAAAAATATAATTATCATTCTAAACTAAGTTGAATTGTGATAAAAAAGAAATTGTCCAAGATTATTACTATACTCTATAGGGGATAATGTGCCATATGCTGTTGGAGATGAGCTTAATCTGTATTGCAAATTGAGAAAGCTGTATCTTAAAAAAGGTTGCAATGCAAGTTTTTTGACTTTCAAAAAGAAAGAACCTATTGAGGTAAAAAAAAAAAAAATTTATGTGGTATACCAATGGAAAATTGAAAAGAAAAAAAATATTAATAAAACATTTTATGGGAAGAAAGAAATCTGCATTATTAGAAAGAAAATTATATTTATGAAAACTAATTTGTAAATTTCATAGTCTTTTTTTAACAAGTTAAGCAATTTTTTAGCAAAAAAAAAAAAAAATTAATTATATTCAAAGCTTGGTTTATGAGTCACTTGGTTTATGAGCGTTTTGCAAGATGAGCAAAATTTCTTAAACAAAATTTACCTTTATATATGAGCAAAACCTTGCAAGACAATATTTTTTTTAAACAAGGTTTATACATTGTCAGATTTATGCTGAGATTTATACAATTACAATTGAACTGATGGTTCATCTGTCCTATTTTTGGACTCTCTCAGCTGGCTTATTTGTATAAGCAACATCTGTATGAGCAAATATGTTTTATAACTGTTGTGACTGTGTAGAAAAACTTATGAAGAAAAGTGACAAATCCTTAAGCGAGCTGTGTTATTTGTTGGAAACATCCAATGAGTGAAAGATAGTAGTGCTAACTATGATTTTACACAATGCTATGTTAATTTCCTTGAAAACTTACAAAGAAGAAAAAATCAATTACCATTTTATAGTCTTCTTGTTGATGCCATGCAAAAAAATTATAGACTAATTTGAAAATTAAAGTCTTAAAAAATTGATTCATTACTAAGCATAAGAGTAATATTATTTTTTGGAACCAGTCATCTGAGTTTCTATCCTAAGGGAAATCTGATTTGGGAAAATCTTCATTGATATAAAAGTATTTTGGATTATGAGCATCTCTTTTGAAATAATTATTTTGAGGGTTTTTTTTATAATTTTCATGTCCATAGACAGTTTTGCTTTTTTTTTAAACCAAAGTTTTTTCTGCAGAACTTTCAGCTTTATGAAAGTTTGTAAAAATTTTCATAATAGACATTAAGATTTTATCTCTCACTTGTCTTAGGCAACCTAATTGCAAAACTCTCTGCATTTTTAAGGCACAATCTGTCCTGTTCTGCACAATGTATGTGTGGGATAAGATTGTAGTATACCCATTCAATGATCCTTAATGATACATCCTATTTCTATTGCTACACTAGATTGTTAGTCAAACTTGAGAATTACTGATAACATTGTAATAAAAGTTAAGTTAAAAATGGGCTGTCTTAATAAGGGCATCAGCTACTAATTGGGGGGGGGGGGACTTTGATGCAACTAAAATAACATTCATTTAAGTTTGAATGTTCATTAAAATTATAAATTTTATACTAATACAGATGTTCAAAATCCATTTTGTAACATTTCAGGAATACTTGCAACCCCATTTCACACCAGTGAACAGTGAGAAATTCAGCATTATAAACCCTTCCACAGCAGTACTAAATTTGACTAATATCACTGAGAGTGATGTGGGTTTCTATGCTTGCTTTGTTAACTCCTGTGTAGAAAAAGAAACAGAAATAAAAACTTTTGAAGTATCTGTTCAATGTGAGAAGAATTTTTTTTAGTCAACCTTCCCCCCCCCCTTCCCCCTTTCCATGCTGTGATATTTTCCTAGAAAAAGTATTTAAAAAAAAACCAGCACTAAATTAGGGCATCTTAATATGCGAAGAATAAGGGTAAAGGAAATCTTCAGATCTGAATGCATGACTGATTGGGTAGCGCTCAAGTTGTGAGTACAATCAATATGGTGTTGTTTGGGAATTTGAGACCAAGCTACTCCAGTCACCTATGCCTCTGGTACCTCTATGGCCATTGCCTTCTCAGCTATTGTGAGGATCTCCTAATAGTGGTTTATAAGATCAAGATGGATACATCTCATCCTTTAATTTATAGTTTTTGTTTTTTATTTTTCTTTATTTAACCTTAAAATCACATTTATTTACTGTTACTACTGTTAAAATCAAATTAAAAAAATGGACTTTACAGGACTCAGAAACAGATGAATGAAAATTTATTTTTAAATTTAAAAAATAGCCAGAAATATTTTAACAAGGATCTGGAATGAATTTTTTTCATTGTTAAATGTATGACAGTACAAATGTTTGACAGTACAAATGACTCTCTTGCAACACCATTTTTCTCTCAATGTTTTGAAAATTGTGGGAAAGAAATAAAAAAAAAAGCCACAACAGAATAGAGTAATACTTAGGAAAAAAATTTATTACACTGACCACTAAGATCTTTGTCATCTTCAAACTGACCTTTGAAATGGTGCAATCAACAAGATTGTTGTTTTTACTGACTGAGCAGCACTTTGCTAGCCAAAATTTTAATATACTCTTTGAGAATCACATGGTAACTGAATAGGCCAGGTACTCAACCCAACTATGCCTTCACCAGCTCTGGATTTAATAGAGTAAATGTAGCTGGTAATTTTTCCATTGGTGGCTCATTTATTTACTCTCTAGAAAGTCAAGAAAATGAGTCAATATCTCTGTGCATGAATATTTTAATTTATAGTTGAAACCTATTATTTCTTGGAATACTCAAGTCAAATGTATTTTGTTCAGTTTCATTGCAAGAATTAGGGAGACTATTGATACAAAATAAATTGACATATTGAATACTTGGAAGGGATTTTCATCACAGCAAGTATAGAAATCAAAGTATATCAAGGATTTGTAAATACATGTAAATAGATTTAGCGAAAATGGCATTTGAAGTTGATCAAATTGATTCTGAAGAAAATGGCACAAATAGTTGTGAAGCTAATAAATCCCCTCTAAAAAAGATAAATGAAGGATTAACCGTGAAAAGCCTTGAATTATTTTTAATGAGTGAAAAACTTCAGAATTTAAAAAGTTGCTTCAAAGTTGTTTATCTTCATAAAAAAAATATTTAAAAAAGATTTTTCAAAGAGTGTTCATATCACTGCACTTGATGTAGAAAAATTTTTAATTAATTAAGAATTCATTTTTTTTAATATATCTTTGGTTTTGATAAAGTATGTTCCTATTTGTACTATTTGTTTTCTTTGAAATAAAGTTGGGGAATCTTTGGATTAAGAGGTTCATCTTAGATCAAAAGTGTGCATCATTTTATAATAGTGTGACTTTAAGTGTTTTCATTATGAAAAGAACTTTTATGAATGGCAAACTTTGCAAAGGTGTAAAGGTACCAAAATTGTCTTTAGATGATGACCTATAATTAGCAGGCCTGAAAATATTTTTTAATTAGATGTTTAACTCTGGTAGTATGGGCTTTGTGGTAGTTGTCCTGCATCCTTATCAAAGTCAAGAGTTTAATGGTCTTAAAGAAAATTGGAAGGCCAAGTGAAGCGTTTACCACAAAATGAATACAAGATGGCAGAGGTAACACTGGTGTTAGGATGATAAGAAATTTTTTACTGTGTCTGATAATTTTCTTAATACTTTTCAAAGCTTATGAATATGTGCACACACATTACAACAGAGCACACAAAAGTTTTATTTAGTAGAGGTATATCCTTTTATAGAGGGCACACAAATTTTATTTTCCTTCCAAAGTTGTGCACAGCCATTATCTTTGGTTGCATAGTCTTTGGAAAATAGTGGGAACTTTGCTTAACCTGCTCTAAGGACTTAAATAAATGATTCTTTACTCTTACTCTGATGATTGAATAGGAATCTGTGTATTTAACCTGGTTTAGTGATAGACAGTATCTCACAGCCTTTGATTGGTACAGACAAAGCGTGTATAATGTGGTAGACATTTTCACTTGCATTTTTTATTGTGTTTGATGTCTGAAATTTTCATTTTTTTTTACACATAACTTGGTATTATATTTATCACAATAATGGTTGTTTCTTTACTCAAATATTTTTATAATTGTTTTTCCTTTTTTTTTAATTTACTCATAAATTTAAAAGCCTGTCAGTTGTTTGAGAAAGAGAAAAATTTGATTTTTAATATTTAAATGGCTTTTAGCACTTGCAGTTCTGTTAAATCATTTTTACAGTAATTAATAAATCAATAATTGTCTTATTTATTGAAACATGTTACATACAGTGGTAATATATAAAAACACAAAAACACTACCTTCTAAATTATAAGTTTTAATCACCAAGTTCTTTCTGTCAAACTAATTCAGTTCACTGTAAAAAGTAATGAAAAAATGTTTTATAAAATGGAAAATAAACTGTCGAAGTTTCATCACCATTAAAGTGTTTAACACAAATATGCACAATATTTTTATATTAAATGGATATATTCTTTTTCATTTATCTTTTAGATGAGCCACACAATGTTACTCATTTCAATTGTATATTGGTGAATTGGAATGATTATTTATTTTGTAGCTGGGAGCATCCAGTTCATTATGTTGAGCAGTTAAAAGATACAAATATATCATTGCTCTACAATGCTGATAAAGATGAGTAAGTTGTTTTAGTACATTACAGTTTTACTTTCTTTTTAAATCTATTTCCTTCTAGGTCTAATTTCTGCAAAAGTTTGTTTTTAAAAATGTATCTTCAGGATATATTTACATTTTTCTTTTGTAAATTATTTCTTTTATTAAAAAAATGACTTGTGTAAGCCATACTAATTTCGAATAACATGTTTATTAAATAAAGCAATGAAAACCCACAAAAATGTCCAGCATTAAGATGGAACAACTGCACTTGGAGTGAATTTAGAGGAAGCGGAAGTTATTACTTTGTATTAATTGTCACCAACTATAAAACGAATCACATAGCTTTTCAATCCTTCAAAATATCAACTGATAAAATAGGTACAATTTTATTGTTTTATATTGTCTATTTTAGATGTTTTAGTTAATGAGCCTGTAACTGATAAATGTAAAGAATGCTTAAAAATTTTTTTTTTGCTGAGATTTTATAGTATTATTTACTGAAATATAAATGCCCTTTTTTTAAAATTTACACCTCACTGCTTAATAAAGATTTATACATCTATAATATCATACTCCCTGATTCTATGAGCCTGAGGGCTGTATAAGTTACTCACTTTTTATTATACCTTATTTGGTAATATTTCTAAAAATCATAAGAGAAATTTTTCTTTGAAGAAACTATTAGATTTTTTTTTCTATAATAAATGCTTGTAGTAATTTGTATTTTAATTATATGTATCTTTTGTACAATAATTTATTTAATATTTTTTTGCAGCACAACCTTCATCAGTCAATGAGATTACTTTTCAAGGATTGCAAAAAGAAAACTGTTTTAATATTTCATGGAATTATGATAGGCAAAAGTTTGGGAAATTTCAGTTATTACACCAAGGACCTGAAGAAGAGAAAATTAAAGTTTGTATAAAATACTTTTAAAAAAAGTATTCTATAAAATTCTTTGAGATAAATAATTTTCGTCTCAAATAAGATATAATAAAGTAGCTTGTAAAAGCAGTTAGAGTTGTTTCAATTTGACTAATAATTATTAAAATTCAGATTTTATAAGAATGATATATTTTTTAATAGAAGTCATATGTTCACAATTAGCTCATTTATTTATTGATGCAATTTTTAATAGATCATTGCAGATAATCTTACCAGTTGTTATTCCAAAGTATGTGATATGAAACCTTTTACATCACATAAATTTGCAGTAGTATGTCAAGCATTGAATTCTGGTCTGAAGAGTGAGCCCATGATTATCAGTTATATAACACCAGAAAAAGGTTTTTTTACATTTTACTCTTTGGCAAAATAAATAATATAACATCTCAATTTTCTAAGGTATTAATGACAAACTCTAATATACTCTTATTTTACCATATGAAGTGTTTAGAACCATAGTAGGCTAAGAGCCTTAGAAACCATATAAACTAGTTTGGCTAAAAAAAGCTTTAAATAGGGTGGAAAATATGGAAATATATTGGTGTCTTCTACAAAACCTATCTGTTCCTTGCACGTTTGTGCATTTTTTTTTTTAGTCTTACATTTGCACACCCCATGTAAGCTTATTTTTAATAGTTTATACAAACTTTTCTAGATTTAATAGATTAAATTCTTGAAACATTTTAATTTATTTTAATATTTTGTAAAAAGGACGTGATTCAGTAAATAGTAGTACATGAATCTTAAAAAAAATTATAGTTATAAATAAAATCTAAAAATATATAAGAATGGTTCTACTCACAACAATATATATCTTATGTGACTCATTTTTTTCTCAAAAAAATAAAAAAAAAAAAAAAAAAAGCACCAAGGCTAGGGCCTGAGTCAGTTAATGGAAGCTACACATCTGGAAAGTGTCTAAATAATAGACGTGATATTACAGTTTTTTGGAAGGTATACCATATTACTATTATAATCATAATTTAATATTGAATGAACTAGTATAACCTATTTTTTTTTTACAGGAATACAAAACTAAAACCATTCAATGTTATATTAGCTGTACATGACATGTTTATTGATTACTTTGAATGACTAGGAAGTGGAAAGGGAAGCCAGAAATGGGATAATTACCAGCTACACCATTAGAAACAGAAATGTTATGCCAGTATCTGGGCTTGATCAACATCAGGCAACTATTCAGTTACCTTGTGATTCTAAAGAGTTTGTTGAAATTTTAGCTAACAACAGTGCTGGTCAGTCACAAAAACCAACAGTGTTATTAGTTGCACCATTAGATTTCAAAGGTGAGTTTGCATAATTAAAAAAATATATATATTTGCCATCTGATATATCTATCTATCTATCTATATATACATATATATATAGACAGTGCTTCTTTGTGCCGGTACACAGTGGTATGGCGTACCTGCACCTTTTTAAATGTGGGGGGAAAGTTATTACTTTTCTTGTATTTAAATGTTTATTATTAATTTATTATATTATTAATTTGTTAAAATTGAATTCTTTTAAAATTGCGCGCAATAAGAATTAAAATATAAAATGCAAAACTGGGAACTGGTAGTTAAAAGTTAGGCAATCCATCAGTGAGTACTGGCACCTATTTTTTTTTTTCAAAAAAAGCACCGTATATAGATATATATATCTTGGGAATGTTGGGTGCTTACGTGTTAACAAAATTGACTGTTACTGAAGCATTGTAGAATTTTTACATCAATTAACAGAAAAGCGATGTTCACAGTCATAAAAAAATAAGGCACACAGACACATAGAAAACTAAAAATTACCTTCGGGCGGAGGTGGGCTCTTGTTACAGTATTTCTCACTAAGCAGCATATGCCTTCCAGATGGGTGTAAACATGTTGCTGGTTAAGCGACCTCCCCCACTCTTGAGCCAGCCACATGCACTTGACCATGACTCTTGCAACCTTTCAGCTGCATATCTTTCAGCATCATAGTTAAGTCTAGCTCTACATCGTTGTTCATTTTCACTTCTAACTTTAACCGTTTGATGTGCTTGTTTTATTGAGAAAAGTTTATACATACAAATCCTATTTGAAGGAACACTCAAATCCTTTAGAAATTATACACAAACGTTAAAAGGAAAAAAGAAATCTGATAATTTTTTTTATATACACTTGAATACGAACAACTAAAGGAATTAATGTTCATAGTTAACAAAGAAACTCAAACCTTAATACACCAATGGTAAAATAAAAACAAATCCAGTATCCTGAATAAGTTCATGAGCTTCCATTTACAAGACATGATATACATACATACAGAAGCTCACATTTATAAATCTAGAGAAACATAGGCTTTATTTCACTTTAAAAAAAAACAACATGATAAAAAGTAATTTATAAGAAAAAGGATTTAAGAAGCACAACAACAAATTTTAATTCAAATACTTAAAAGTTGATAGAGAATCCATGAATTTTGTATTACCAAAAAGCTATACTTAACAACCAATATTTTGGTAAAATGTTTGTCATTGTAGACACTGTATAAACACCAATTAGATATGTCTATGCATTATCAGGATATTATAAACATATATACATATATCAATAACTCTAAAATGTACTTTGAGTATAAATGTTACAAATAAATGTGTAAAACTTGAATCACAAGGCAATATTTAACTTGATGTGTTATTTTTCTTTATTCATTTAGAGATTCAAAATTATTTTGAAATTTGTAACATTTCAGAGAAAAAACTCATGTTAAACTTTTTATTTAAAAAAAATTATTCTCAGCATATTTATTGAAATTTAAAAATAAAATTTATTTCTCATTTTGTTATACGAACATTTGCAGTTTATTAAACATTTTTTTACTATTTAAGTTCCAGCAAAAGTAGAAAGCTCATTTGCTGTTGAACGTAAGGAAAAGTCTTATATCGTACAGTGGGACAATTATACAGTCACTTCTCTTACTTATACTATTTACTGGGTTGTAGATGAGGAGTATGAAGCCTCTAAGGTAACTTAATAGAATTAATAAGAAATAATTGTACGTATTGAATTTTAGTTTGGTGTATTTTTCAAATTTATTAAGCACTTTCCCATTGAAAAGTACTCATTGTTCTAAGAATTTGGATACTAAATTTATTAGTTAAAGGATATCCTTGAGACCGGAGCATATAGTACATGGCATGATAGGATTAAGACCTCAACATAGAAAGATGGCTACGATCTTTTTCGTTGAGGTCTTTCATTCATGATATTGCTGACTTAAAGTCATCACAAAGCCCCGACTCAAAAGATAATTTGAGTACATCTGTTTATCAAACACTTACCACCAATACAACTAAGACACCCCTTTGAAATTAATGCCACATTTACATAAAAACCCATAGAATCCATTCCATTTTTTCACTGCTTAATTAAATGTAATAATTTTTTTGGTCTTAAACATGGCATTTCATCAAGCTAACTGAATAATTAACATAATAATGATTTTAATTTAAAGTGCGTGTAAAACTATATATTAAAGCTGCTGTTTAATTATTTTTTTTTATTGAAATTAAAGAATAGTTTAAAAAGAAATATATTCAGGTTTAATCAACACAAATTATCTCATGTATTATTTGTATTCAATTTAGTCTGTCATTATATTCCAGTGGTAGTCTTAAGCAACTCTAAGAGCCGCATGTGACTTTCTGTGAGTTTTTTGCGCTCCCAATGACCTATTTTCTATTATTTTATTGCCTTTGTTCATTAAATATATAGCTCTTTATAGTATTTTTACTGTATAAGAAAATCAAACTGCAACCAGTTTTAGATCTATTCTTTAAAATGTGAGTTCTCTAAAATTGTAACAGATGTATAAAGCATTAGTTAATTCAGACCAGTTTTTTCAGGTGTTATTTAGTTTAATTGATGCTTTTGCTTACAAAGAATAGTATTGTCCCAAAAGTTGTTGTTAACTTATTATTAATGTTTTTTTTGTACTTTTGTCCCCTTCCACCCATTTGGTCATATTTTGACACATTTCACAACCCCTCCCCTCAAAAGATCATGTTATTTATGGCTTACCCCACCAATATCCACTCCCCTGCCCCAAAAATTGACTCAAGCTCAAACCCAGGACACCTGTTAATCAACAATTGTCAAAGCTTCATTAGATGATAACTGATTGTATCATTCAGTCATAAAATAGAAAAAAGAATATCTATCATTTTTTTCTCAAGGTCATCTAGCTGCTATGATATCATGTAAACATGACAATACCTGCTTTTGCATTTTCTTTATTGGCTGTTGTGATCTATTTTGATCAATATCTGTGAATAGAATTGGTTTATTTACTGACATTTTCTTGATTTTTTTTATGACTCTCAAATAACAGCATTTTGGGCTAAATTATCACAATTAGGTGTTGTTATGGCATAGTTTTCTAAACCCTTACACTTCTTTCAAATCTGATTAGATTTACAATCTATTTAACCAACAAAGGGTGAAGAGAAATTTAACTTTTACGTATTTTCATATATTTAAAAAAACAAAAAACTTTAACTATTAGGGACACTTGTTATAGTCCATATGTCACAATATGTGCTTTATAACTACTAATCATATTATTCCTGATAAATTTTTACAAGTAAGAGCATTTGCAGCATACAGTTTTTCCAACACACACCAATAGTATGAGAAAACATAGACTTATGTAGGATTTTGACCATAGATGATACTGTAATTGTCTTCCATTTTCTTGGCTTTATAGAAAACTGGACCAGCTATTCAACATTTTCCTTTTATTTTTTAAAGCCCCTATAAACCACTAATTGGATCTTTTTTTAGATTTCCCTTTTATAATCCCCACCATAGCCAAAAATGCAATGCCCATGAAGGCTAAGAAAAGTATGTCTCTATGGAAATGTTACTCAAGAACTTTAGTTCAGCAGTTGCATCATCCAACATTTTGTTCACATTGGAAATATGGGGGTAACAGCTTAGGACGTATTAGGTACTTTGGTACAGTACTGAAACATGATTAGTGTTACAGACTTGAAGTCTCAGCCAAACCTTGATCAAATGCTAGAAAATACTAGCTCAGTTCCTTTTAATTTCACTGCCAAAAAAATAGTCTTCTCATGACTATGTTATAAGGGATAAAATTGTATTTACAGTCTTACAAAGGTGCTTATTTATAAAATTTCAATTCGTAAGTTTATATTTAATCTCAGTAATATCTGGAGGTCAATATCATATACATGTATATGTCAATTTCTTTCTTTTAGCTTAATTAGTAAAATATCACATTATTTTTTAAGTTCTTATTTAGCAAAAGAGATTTGAGAAGAAGCATTTTATTTTATATTTTAAAAAGTTGTTTAATGTTAAAACTCTTTTTTTCATAATTTGCTGCTGAGAATTGTGTTAACTTATTTTTTGCTTATGAACAGCAACAGATAGAGTGGAAGATTATTCCAAAGCATCAATATGCCATGAACATTTCAGAGGAATCAAAATTAAAATTTGGCTTGTCTGTGACCAATGAAAGTTCTGGATTGACATCATCTATTGTGTGGACTGACTGTATCTATGAATCGGTACCAAATAAAGGTAATTTGAAGAAATAACAAGAAATTGACTCAAAATATCATGTTTTTTTTCACACTTAGTGTTTAAGAAATGGGTGGCATGATTTTCAGTTTGTGTTAAGTTCACATTTTTTAAACTGAACTCGCACGTGCCTCTTATGGATTAAGAGGTGGAGAAAATTTATTATATGACCTTTATGTTTGGGTATATTTATGATTTAAGCTGAAATATTAAGAAAAGTCTAGGTAGTAATTGTACTATTTATGAAAAATAATAAATGGTGACTAAACCTCATCCATTCACTATCTTCACTTATGTGCAACATTCACATTATAGGACATTACAATCCTTCCCTAAATTAGTTTGTGGCTCTTACATGAAAACCAATTCACAATATTTGTGATAATCACAACATTTGTAATTTTGAAAAAAAAAAAAGAAAAAGTTTTATTGGTTGAAATATCTTAAGTCTATAAAATAAAAAGCCTTTTTTAACCTCTTTCAGATTCTTTGTTGGCACCTGAGATAGATGATATTACAGTTGTTGAAGAATTGGCTATTGTTTATTGGACTAGGATGCAGTGTTCCAAGAAGTACCCTTACAGAGTGGATCATTTTGTTTTATTGATTTGTGAGAAGAACCACTGTGATAGTAAGCAAAAAAAAATATTCTTTTTCCATATTCCCCCAGAAAAATAACCCTGTTTGGCCTTGAAAAGTTCTAGAAAGTTTATTCATACAAAATATGTAGTGAATATCTTTTATAATAATCAGTATGGTTTTCTTATATCCTATTCTATAATGCCTACTATGATCAGTTTATTGAGAAAAATGTTTGTCAGCATGAAATCAAAAAATTTTGCTTTTTAAAATAGATATAAAAGATTCCTGTTTTTGTATTATCCAAAATGTCATAAAAATATTTTGTTGATGTTAATTTATCCGATTTAATTTTGCAAACAAAACATAGTTCTAAATTTTAATAAGTCAAGTTAACCATATTACAAGGATAATGTTCTGCTTTGATTTAAAAAAATTAATTTAGCAATTTACCTTTTGAGTTGTGTAAAATGACCAAACTTAAATGAGAGTTTTTTTGTTTTTTTTTAAAAGACTGGTTTATAAAAAAGAAACCATACTGATTGAAGAAGTAACATTTCTCTATAGCTAAGTAATAAACTAACAAAAATTATTTTTAATAATGTTAATAATAATCTTTATACATGTTCTGCATTTTCAGTTATCAAGTATTTAAAACATGATTTGCTGTGATTATTAGCTATTATTAAGAAACAAAAGTAATTGGAAATTATGTATGACATAGTAATAATTTGTCTGAAAATCTTTAAATCTTTTTAAAAGTTCATGAAATTTTCTCATTTAAATTAACAATTTTGTATACCTACGGTAGTAAGGGTAACAAAAACTCTAATATTGGCACAAAATGTGTAAAAGAGCTATTCTACAATTATTTATAGACTTGTGTTTTAAGTGATCATATGTTGAGAATCATGTTTTTTACAAATTATCATGTTTTTTACAAATTATCTTGTTCTACAAATTATCATGTTTTACACAAATTATCTTGTTTTACAAATTATCATGTTTTATAAATTATCTTGTTTTACAAATTATCATGTTTTTACAAATGATCATGTTTTACAAATTATCATGCATGCACTGAGTGAGCAGCTTTACTTTTATATATGATTTAGAAAAAGATGCCATTAAGTTTCCAACATCTGCATCAAGCTATACTGTATCAGGTCTACAAGCTGGTAAAACTTATTGGTTTGCATTGTGTGTTAAATTTAGAGATATAGAGGGACCACCTTCTAAATGGAAAATGGCTCTGATTCGTGGAAAGGCCAGCGGTATGTATTTTTTTTTCTCCCAAAAATTTGTTTCTTGGACATTTCTTAGGATATTTATAACCATATTTTACTATTTAATGGGCCAAATGCCTGAGGTAAACAAGAAAACTTTAATAGTGTTTGTTATTTATTTTAAAAAAAGGAGTAAAATAAATATGATTACAGGCCAATGAAATCAATTTTTCATATGAAATTTTTTTTTTTTAATATTAAGAAACAATTTATGACATTTTTTTATCTTTTATGATTATTTTAATTTTCACAGATCTCACAAATTTTTATATAATAATATCAATATGTGTGTTGCTGCTGGTTGGTGTTTTTATATTTACCAGGTAAACTTTCTTTTTTTTTTTCTGTTTTAGTAAATTTTTCAAACATGGTATAAGTTAAATTGTTACAAATTTTGTCCACATTCTTGAGTTTGAATTTATTATTTTTGAACAGTTTCTTGTGGAGGAGGTGCAAGGCTGGTCACAAAAAGAAAAAAAGGTTAATGAGTGATGAGGTATGTCATTCTGATTCCCTGTCAATTGTTTGAAATTTGTAAACTTAACCAAACATTTATTTTAATTTTCTTTACATAAATTGATAATGAAATATCAAATGAGCCTTCGAGGTAACATTTATTATTTTTTTACTATATCCTGTTTAATGGCAGCTTTTTTTAAAATTACATTTAAATTCTGACTTATTCAGTAAATCTTACATTATATAGAATTGCATAGTATATTATTAATGAGGTTTCGCTGCATTGATCATAAAATTGTTCTTCTGATGTTTGTTTTTTTTTTGTAGAACTCAGACTGTCCCAGCACAAGCTATCTGTTACCTGAAGAAAATTCAGTGATGGACAAGGTGACATCTCCCAATCATCTTAAAAATATGCATAGCACAGTTAAGAATCTCTTCACATTATCTCAAAAGAATTCAAAGAAACTTAATGCTGAGAATATTATTACAGAATGCTTATTACCTTTTTCAAGCATTCCTGACAGCCTGCCTCCTTCTGCACTAAACAGTCAAATCACTGAACTGGCTAGTCGTTTGTTGGCTGGAAGGCAAGTTGAAAATCTTCAACCATACTGTGTAATCAAAAATATGGAGCTGGAGTGTGAAGAAAGGACTAGGGATACCAAATTGCCCACAGAACTCAGTACTGTTCAAGATTGCAAAAGCAATGGTAGAAATGTTTCTGAGATGATAAACAGTGTAGAATTTTCCAAGCAGTATCACTGTGAAGAAAATTTAGCAGTAAAGGGGAAAGGATTTATTGTAAATCATCTGTCACCATATAGTAAAATCAATCTCGGCCAATCCTCAACCATATCAGGCAAGGTGTTGAAATCTGGCAAAGAGAAGGATGATAATGAATCTCTTTTAAGCACTTTCCCTGATAAATCTGAAAAAGTAACAACTGGTAGAGAATATGTAGCATTAAATGAAAATAATTCTTTGGTAAACTCATCATTATTATCTAGGGAAAATAGTCTGAGTAGCAGCTTTACAACAGAGACAGCTGGCAAGAATATATCATCAGGTAGCAGTAATCATTTTGGCCTTTTAAATTTTAATAAAGGTTACATACTTGTAAATGATCAAGGCTCTTTGGTACTTCAGCCATCAACAGATATTGCTGTGCCAAAGGGCAATAATCATTCTCAGAATTTAAATCTTCATAAAGACTATGTACAGGTAAATGAGCAAGGCTCTTTGGTACTTCAACCATCAACAGATATTGCTGTGCCAAATGGCAATAATCATTCTCAGAATTTAAATCTTCATAAAGACTATGTACAGGTAAATGAGCAAGGCTCTTTGGTACCTCAGCCATCAACAGATATTGCTGTGCCAAAGGGCAAAACTAATCATTCTCAAAATTTAAGTCTTAATAAAGACTATGTACAGGTAAATGAGCAAGGCTCTTTGGTACCTCAGCCATCAACAGATATTGCTGTGCCAAATGGCAAAACTAATCATTCTCAGAATTTAAATCTTCATAAAGACTATGTACAGGTAAATGAGCAAGGCTCTTTGGTACCTCAGCCATCAACAGATATTGCTGTGCCAAATGGCAAAACTAATCATTCTCAGAATTTAAATCTTTATAAAGACTATGTACAAGTTAGTGAGAAAGAATCTGTTGTACACCAGCCTTCAAAAGATATTGCTGTGTCAAACAGCAGTTCTAATCATTCTCAAACTGAAACTCCTAACATTGGATATGTACAGATAAATAAAGAAGGCTTTATAATGCATCTTCCTTCAATATCTAGTGACAAAATTTTTCATAATACTTTTACTGAACCTGATCTTTGTGCTAATTTAGAATTACAATTTGATGAAATTTTTTTGGATAAAAGCTGTTCAATAAATGCTAATTCTTTTAAAGATATTACTCATTGTAAAGATTGTGAACCAGAATTTGATAAAATTACTCAGTCATTTACATCTGACAACATAAGTCTAAACAGTGACTCTGATGATATCCTCAGTTCAAATTTATTGACTAATATCAGTGATTTGGACCTAATTAATACAAGTTTTCCAGTTTCATAAGATGGATCATGTGAGGAGAGAGAACTTGATGAAGCTTGTCTAATTTTAAATCAGAGTAATGTCTCATTACTAACTTCTGACACCAACAATACATGTTCGCAGACACAGGATTATGTTACCTTACCTCAGCTGAAATAATAGGAGTTAATATATAGTCAAAGTTTTTTTTTATTCAGCCTGTTATTTTGTTTAAATTTTAATTTTAGGCTAGATGGACAGAGTTAAAAAAAGATGCAAATATTTTAACCATCTTTATTTAGTTATTAAAGTTGTCGTTTAAGTAAATAGAATAAACAAGCAGATTTTCTCTAGGGAGAAAATACTAAAACTGAAATCCTGTATACTAAAAACTAACATTATTTTAGAATTAAAACATTGTGAATTTTGTCTGTTAGATGTACATCTACAGTATGAGTTTTTATATATCTAATATAATAATAGCGGTCTTTTGTCTGCGTTATATTGAAAAGTAAAGAAATCAAGAATTCAATATGGCATCTTGTTTTTAATAGTTTCTGCAGTTCTCAAACGTGAAACCCAAATGCCAAAATTTTAAATTATTCCATGTGTTTTTTGTATTTCTACAACATATTGTATCTTAAAATTGTAATAAAATCATGAAAATATTGGATCTGTCCGAAACCAAAAATAACCTAGCCTACTAATCAAACCTAAGGGAATATAGCTCTATGCAAGGGTTTTACAAGGTATAGGTTGAGATACTATTTGGCAGGGTGAAGTGCATCAGAGTTTTTTCTTATACATGTATCTGTATGAAATTCCTTTGTTGACAAATATACATTTGCTGAGGAAAAACCTCTGCATTTAGTAAATTGTCTTTCATGGTTGAAGCATAAGTACTTTAGTACTGTATAAAATATGAAATTTCTAAGTAACACTATTTTTTTTCTCACCCATGTTGAAAAATATTTTTTTTACCTTATGTGGAGTGTAACTATTAACACTTTTTAAATTATGTTTTTGACTGAATCTAATGATTCAGAAAATTGTGATCAAATTATAGATCTGTTGGGTTGTTAAATTGATTTCCATTTACCATTGTTTTTTTTTTAAATATTTACACATTTTACATATTACATTATTAAAATCAAAATACTTTTGTAATTTTTTTTACACAAACCGGATGTAACACTATATTTTTGTTATATAATGTTATGTACTTGTTGATGTAATGCTTCTCCAAGGTAACACTGTGTGTTCCTCACTGCTGCTTCAGATAACTATACTGGTTTTATGTAGCTGCCGATATTATAACTGGTTTGTAAACTTAAGTAGCGTTCAGTCTCAATGCACTCTCAAACAACACACCAATCAATGAGGCAAAGTTCCACGATTCAATTATATTTATTAGATAATAAGAAAACATATGTAATCTGAACTTGTTGCAGCAGTATTCACAAAAATGCTTCGTACACAATATAACACGTAGTATTCCAGGTTCCCCGAAAGGAGTTATCTGGCAATACTTTGACACTTAGTATCTTGAGTTCCCGAAAGAATTATTCAGAGATACTTCAATAAAATAGACTTTGACTGTGTACTGTAAAACGCAATAACTTGATAGCTTGTGCCTCTACTATTTCTCCACTAACTTCTCCTCTAACTATCTCTACAACTGGTGTCCTGATGTCTCTACCGCCAGTCTGTCGAACTGTCGGTCTGTCCAAATTTCCGTTACCTCTGTTATTTATGTGTTGGTGAATTATCACGTGCCCCAAACGCCCAGAACTTCTGATTGGCTCCCTAACACCCTTTCTAAGTCATCTACATATTAATGACTCTTAATCCAGCCTAGGGATTGGTGCGGCTAAAAACTCACTCTGGTCTAGTATTCCTTTGTCTGCCTAATTACATCTATCGTCACCTATCTCTGGGTTCATAGACCTGTGATGACAACCAACTTTACCCTAAACAAAGATCAACCGCTGGAATTCTAGTTATCAAAACATATGACTGTATCATGGACCCATGAGTTTGGACAGTGGTTCTAAAATTGTATGGACCTATCTAAAGCTATTGTTACACCGGAATATTTGAATCGAAGTCCTCTGATTACAAAATGGAGGAACAAATGTTTCACATATAAAAAAAAGCTACCTAGAGTCAGTGAGATGAATAAATATTTTACTTATGCACAAAAGCTAATACCTTTTAGTTATTTATTTGGAAGAAGATTAAAAGTTTTGACTTTGAAATGAAAAATTTCATACAAATTGATCTGGAAAGATGGCTTAATATTTTTGTGATACTGAAATCCTATTTTGCTTTTTTTTTTTTTTAAATGGAGACTGGTGTTTATTTTTACAAAACTCATTTTGCTACATTGAAATTCATTTCTGTATTGCTTTTGAACTTTATTGATTTATATAACATCAAATTTATTGTATAAATATTGTTACTTTACACATGAATACCTCATTTACCTGTTAAGTCGAATCCATATTTTAAAAATTTTGGAAAAATATGTTTTGATTGATTTTGAAAATTATACACTACAAAATGTTCTGTAAATGAATATTGTTTTATTTGTTAAACACTTTTAAAAGTACCTTTTTTATGCATTATTAGATCTGCTTTTTATAATGAAATAACGTTATATTAGGACTGATTAATCGTCATTATTGTTAAAAATCTGCAATTAAAATTTTGACACAAATGCTGATACAGTGTTAACAGAAATTGATAATTGATCAGAAAATATCAGAGCAACTAAAAAAGAAAATGTGATCACAAGAACTTTCATGTTAACTTTAAATCACGCAGCTAGATGGCATTTAAAGCAATAGGATTGTCATTTCCTAATCCTATTTTCTGACCCTATATTATATATTAGTTAACATCTGTTGATGCTTCGACACTTTGATTTAAACGTGTCATGGGAGTGAGAGGTGGGCTGTACAGCTGTCAAAATTAGTCCAGGTGGTAAGAAGGTGGTTAAAAATTATGAAAAAAATATTACATAGTAAGTGAACAACATCTTTCTGGCTATCAATTATTTTTAAGAAGAAAAAAAGCATCAATTGAACTGACACGTTAATAAACTTGTGTGAATTAATTATTTAATATTCATATATGCTAAATGCAGCTGTAACAATTTTAAAGCCATTTTCTAAACTGGGTCGCACATCGGTTGTGTTTTAAATTCTATAAAGAACTGCACAACGGTCAATTTAACAATATTTAGCCACAAAATTACTAAAATAATTGCAAATGGCTCTTTGGGAGCTGCACAAAACTCAAGAAGAGTTGTATTTTGCCACCAATGGAATATAACAAACTTGTTTGATTACAAATAATATATTAAATAATTTGTAAAAATTAAACCTGCGTTAATATCCATTAAAATTTTTAATCATGCGTTAATTTCCATTAAGAAAAATTAATCAAATGGCAGCTCAACTTAATTTATTAACGTATACACATATTGGAGCTTAATCTATAACTTCCCAATTGTTGTTGAAATTGTCCCGGTTTAGATTTAGGGCACAGTTTCTTGGAAATAACTGAGCAAAATTATTAGATCAAAGAATGATTAATCTGCTCTTGTGTGATCAGTAACATTTTGGTAAGTAACACAGTAATACAAATTTACAGAAGTGAAAAATATGAGTGGTACAACAAGTAGAAAACTGTTTTGTTTTGTAAAAATATCATGTTTGTGTACCATTATGAATAAAATAACAAAGATTATCTATTCTATATTTTAAGTGTTTTTTACATTACTGTTTTCATACTCCCCCCTCCTCCCAACGGAACCAACATCCCTAAACCTAAAGTAAAAAAGACAGAAATGTCCCGGTTGGTCCGTGAAAAAATATGGCAACCCTATATATATATATTATGGCTAATGTGCACACTCGTGATCATATGTAAAAAAAACCAGTCACTGTGATGGAAGAATTGTAGCTTTTACAGAGATTTTTATTTCATCTTATGCCTATCACCTTAGTTGATAATAGTGTAGATATGTACATATATTTGAAAATAATATTTTGTTGTCTTACCATTTTATCAGCTTTCATACATTCATATAGACTATATCAAGGGCAGTGAAACTGTGGTGTTTATTTACTGCAACTGTTAATGTCATTAATTTTCATTAATACTTACAATCAATTTGACATGTTTGGATTCAGTAAATTCACCTCTTGACAAAATAAATAAACTAAGAGCTATCCACATTAACCAAATTACTTAAAATACTTTGAAAATAATTTTAAAAACCTGTCATTATAAATAAAAGATGTCAATAATAACTGAAGCTAGAGATAAAAGCTAACAATACATAATACATGTACTAGCTATTACTGACTTTGTGAAATCTGAAAATGTTAGAGAGGATAATTACAAACTACGCAATTATTTTAGCAGAAATTCAAATTAAGCTTATAACTTTAATTACAATGGAAATAACTTTTTGCAATTTCTAAACCATCATCAAGAAACATCATTTTTAATTAAATTTATTTAGCTTTTGTTTTTGGTGGATTATTTTTTTCCTGAAGGAATGATTAATTAACTCATTGCCGTGTAATAATATAGACATAGGGGCACAACTTTTTCATCCCTCTCTCGACTAATTTTAGTTATTGCTGCCAAACTAGTTTTAATAAGTGTTTTTCAAAGCGTGTCGCAACCCATAAGGACAAATTTAACATTAGTATTAAAAGACTGAGAATCTAAAAATGCTTAATTACATCTCCATGTGAAAGGTAAATATATAAGTCCAGTTTATTAAAAAAAAAATTTGTGTAGGAGGGTAGTGATAACCCAAACAGTTTTTATGGTGGCTTGTGAAACCAAAACTATTTTCATGGGTTGCAAAGCATAAAAGTTTGAGAAATACTGATGTATAATACGCATAAATAAAAAATACAATACCAGGTGCATTAATAATAAAAACTTCATGCTGACATTTGACTTCTTCTTTGACTGCGGGTTGTTCATTCCTGGTGTACATGTTTATGATTTATATTTTACTATTTCTAAAACTGTACTCATTGTAATGTATTTCTTTTACTTATCATTTACATTTGTTTTTTTTTGTATAATTGTCAATATATTTATATTAATTTTAAAGTACATCACATATAAATATTGTGGGATAATGTGTCAATGTTAGTCTTGATGGACAGTGGAAAATATGAAACAAATTCTATTTTTATGCAAACTATATATATACAAATAATTACAAGTAAATCAGTATATCTAAAGGCCTTATTTTTTTTTTTAAATCTAGCATGACATATTGAAGTCTTTTTTTTTAATACTATATTACTTTGTAATTTGTTAATGGCGACAAACAGTTCATTAATGTTATATGCTGGAAGAAATAAAAGACCTTAGAGAAAATTGAGCATAATTTTTTTTTACTGTCTTGTATGAAATGTGAGCTTCTTTTTCTACAAATATATGTTTTGCCTCAGAATTTTTTAGTTTAGTGAAATACTAACTGCACAATCATTAAAAAAAACAATGAAAATATAGTTGTCTACAGGAATTTATATGTAAAAATATATATTGCTGATTTATTAATTGGCAAAAATGTTCAGCTTAAACGAACTGAATTAATTAAAATAATAATTAGAATTTTCGTTATCAAAATAAAATTGATTCAATGTGCCCCCATTTATTGCTATAATGCTGATAGTTATGCCCGCCTAGAGGCTCATCAGGCCCGTAGCCAGGTCAAAGTAAGCAGGGGGCACCAATACCCAGCAAGGGGGGGGGGCTCCTTTACTTTTTCTTTATTTTTTTCCTCTTTTCTTCTTTTTTAAGCGGGGGGGGGGGCACGGCCTCCCAGTGCCCCTCCCCCTTGGCTACTGGGCTGAGGCTTAAATGCCTGAATAGTTAACGAATTAGAGTGGTCCCATTTTTCAAAGATAATTATGGGCCCTGGTTCTGTTAAAACAAAAGAAAACAGCATTCCATTGTGAAATTTAATATTAAATAATAAGTTGTTATGTGCGGGAGGGGAAGCAGTGGGACAGATTTGCCTTGGGCTCAAAATACTCCGGCGCGGCCCCTTATCAAAGCTGTCACGTGTCTTTACTTGTCTCATCTTGCATATGTTACCCACATTGTTGAGCTCAAGTTAACTTAAAACATTAGCTTTTTTTTTAAAGTTAAAAGCAAAGTTTATCTTAGTGGAAAAAAAGTTAAAAGTGCAGTTTTACTTACATTTTTCATTTACTAACTAATAAGTTAAACTAAAAATATTGAGTTAAATACAAAGTTTTACCCTATGTATTGTTTCATCTTTCAATGGAAAATTATACCTAACTATATTATATATAAGGTGGCCGAGTGGTGCAGAGCGCTTGACTTTCGACCGGAGGGTCCCGGGTTCGAATCTCAGTGAGAACCTTGGAACCTATTTCAGGTCCTGGCGAAAGTCCACCCAGGCGGCTGGGCGTTGTGCTAACCACACAATCCCTTCATATGCCGAGATTACTGAAACAGATACATTATACACTTCATCTGCCCCGATGAGCCCTTTGGGAGCGGGAACTTTACTTTAAATTATGTATAAAAGCAGCTGTATGACCTTGACACTAATAATGATTAAAAAAAATTATTCCATTTAAATTTGACGATGAACTCAGTAAAAAAACAACAACAATTTACCTTTTTTTTCTTTTTATTTTAAATAAATATACATATAAATATAAATACATATATAATATAAATAAGTACAAACTATAACGTTGATATGTGGCAATAAGGATCCTGATAGAATTTGACACGACTTACAGCTGCAGTGGTGTTCTCAAAGTGCGGTACTGTGGGTACGGACAAATTGTAGGTGTTACGTTGTTTGTTTAACACGAAACGACCTTGAAAGTCATGCAGAAAGTAAACTTCTATTTCAAAGCGAGGTGGGTGACGAGCTGATCTGAAAGGGGTCGCCAAAAATGTTTTATTTGCTAAATGTATGTATAATTTAAACTTTAAAAAAAAAAAAATTCTTTACGTGTGGGTCGCGGGCGAAAATCGAACAGGGTCGCGCAAAAAGTTTGGCAATCAGTGTCTATCTGTAATGATCTGCAATGTCATTTTAAAAATAATAACGGAGGGGGGAAGCCTCCAACGTTACGAAATTTTTAGGGTGAAGAGGGCGCACAAAATGCTAGATGGGGGGGGGTGTTATTGATGTGGAGGGGGGAATAGAGTAGAAGGTCACATTTATGAGAGACTGTACATTAATATTAAATAGAACCAGAAACTCCTCTCCTGGTTTCATCGTCAATTGCCTGTCGAAGATGTAAAGGTTTCCCTCAGTCAACGAAGAATTCAAAATTTCTACAAAAATTTCGGAAAGTCATAACACACAATGCAGGCCCGTAGCCAGGTCAAAGTAAGCAGGGAGGCACCAATACCCAGCAAGGGGGCACTTTTACTTTTTCTTTATTTTTTCCTCTTTTTCTTCTTTTTTAAGCGGGGGGGGGGCACTCCAACCTAGCGGGGGGGGGAGCACGGCCCCCAGTGCCCCCCCCCCCGGCTACGGGGCTGACACAATGCAAACTAAATTTGGCAAAGCTTTTAGTTAGTTTACTGATGCACCATCATTTGAAATTGGTGAACAGATTGCACACGACACTTTAATTAGCGTGAATGTTAGCGATTGCTAATTGATGGAATATTGATTAGGGCTCTGATTATAATAAAAAGTCAATTTTTTTTTTCAATTTTGTTGTATGTTTAATTCGAAATCAATTTAAGCCATATGCCTATTACATTTACTCTGAACACTTTGTGACGATATTTATTGGTCATAAAAATCATGTTTTGGTCTTTTTAGGACGTTATGGCATATTTGAAAATAAAATACCTTTACTAGATAAGATTAATCAATGTTGATGTAAAAAGACGAGCACA
The DNA here is from genome assembly GCA_021962125.1 of Bulinus truncatus. Classification (NCBI taxonomy): domain Eukaryota; kingdom Metazoa; phylum Mollusca; class Gastropoda; family Planorbidae; genus Bulinus; species Bulinus truncatus. Next base: position 1,929,640 of record JAGDYQ010000062.1, read on the forward strand.
TACTCAGGCACCATGAATACAATGAAATAAATTTATATTGCACATTTTCACCACTAACGGTCTCATTGAACCTTTTTTTTTAATATTTATGGCGGCCGCCAGACTGATTTATTTATGAAGTCGTAGACCTATACAATATCTATACTTTTAGTTTTTCACGTTCATCATTAACATTTCCTAGGACCACATGTGGGCAAGGTGCGAGAGCCGGTTTTCGAGGGAGGCAACTATTCTCTCAAGATGGAGTGTAAATATCCAGTAATAGTCTCCCATTTCCGTTTTCCCGTTTCTAAGAAAGCTTTGGGAATTTCCATTGTAAGAAATGGGATGTCATAATCAGTGTGACCACTCCTTGGATTTTTTCCCCGAAGATCTTGGGTTATTGAACACAAACGTTGGGAATGGGTATTTTACCTGATGATCTTGGGTTTTGGCGTGATATTATTTTTCTATTGTATAAGTGCCCCCCCTCCACGACATGGACCATTGGTGGGAATAGGGGGATACCTAAACTGAGGTGCTAGAGAGTAGAGACGTCACTTTAGGTAGATGGACACCAATAGGCTTTACTAGGTGAATGACGTGTTCTCTGTTCACTGAAGCAAGTGCGGTAGAAAGTAGTGAGAATGATTGCTATTTTCAATTTGAATCTTTATATCAATAAACATTGAGTTTTTATAAGCAGTTGATTTTAAATTTTGAGAGCTAGAAAATGAGCTGTGAATAAATACAATTTTGTCAACATACACCATCCATTCACTCTCTTATACCCCTTTTTTTTATTACCATAGTAGTAAAATAAATCAGTTGTATTATTTTTGCAATGAAGACAAAATAATTAATAATCCATTTTGAATAATATGTTAAAAATCACTTTTATGACAAAAAGTATGATACATTTACTATTCATCATGATTTACATTACATTTTATACTTCTGTATTAATTAATAGACATACAATATAGTATCTTTTTTTAACCTCAGGGTTTCTAGTGTTTTTACGGTCCCAGGTTGGGTTTTTTTTTTAAATATTTCAAGTGGTAGTAACAGATTAGAGTGAGGTTGTCAGTTGTGATACTGTTGAAGTATTGAGTACGGTAGTTTTCTTCGAAAGAAAAGTTCCACAGCGTCGTTCTGAATGTTTTAATTTGTTTATATCATATATTTTATATTCGACAACATTGGTCATTAATTACTTAAGATATCAACTATGAATGATGACATTAATACTAAATGAATTCAATGATGGATGACATTTTAAATAGTAGGATAATGATAATCATAATGGCTCAGGAGAGGAGTACATCCCTTATTTAGGTAGGTGACATGAATATTTTATATTAAATAAATATCAAGTTTTATGCCATCATTTTAAAGAGCTTATGATAAATGAGCTTAGAAAGAGCTTTCCATTGATAAAATGTTGTTTTCAGTCCATAAAAAAAAGTTATACTATTAGCACTACTATTACTACTATACTAGGGACAACTTACTATAGACTATACTCTATACTATACTGACTATATAGCAGTGTTTCCCAAAATTAAGCACATCTTTTTACACCCTTTTTTTATTTTCGTAGCGCTGAGTACCCCTTGGAAAAAAAAAATTGCATAAATTGTAATGCTTTTATAGTCATGGTTTCCCCTTATTTCATTTTTTTGTGTTTACCAGATGAGATGTTTTCTACCTGGTGAAGCGCATACCACACTTTACGACTTTGGGTAGCACTGGTCTAGAGAATAGAAGTATAATCTAAAGTAGCGGTTCTCAACCTTTTTCACTGCCTTACCCCTTAGGGTTCGAAAGTATGTCAGTGAGTACCCCTCATACATAAGTTCGTGAATAAATTATTAGTTTCATAATGGGATGTGCTTACCTATCTAAAGCGATACTTGGACACATGATTTGGTGATGAGTCAGGCAGCATATTGACACCTTCTTTAAATTTTGGGTTGTTTAAAATGATAATAATATGCCGCTGGAAAGAGAGGGTGCAGTTTGCCTAACCCCTCTGCCAGAAATGGCAGGTTGCAACAGTGTGCTTAAGATTGAATTGGTGTTGTGTGCTGGTCACATCCAATACTACTGCCAGCTTTCATACCATGTTCTCTGGTTATTCTCATTGACCGCAGTATCACCTCTGTCGCAAAAAGGGTATTTTTTTCCAGGTAATGCACTCCTAACAATTTAACTATATAATTTGGTAATGCCTTTATAAGCCTTTATCACTGAGTGTCAGCAAATTAGGTCAGAAGACAGTTGTAGCTGACTTGCATGATTAAGTTTACTTTTTTCCAAAGTAAACTTATTGATAGTATTGTGCACATAGAATGTGAAAAAAACAAGCAATTAAGCCTGTTCCATTCTGGACACAGGACGTGTTAGCGCATTTTCGTATTATGTATCAGTACGTATGCTATCTTTCAGTGAATATTTGTAAATTTTGTAAATGTTTATAAATTCAATTGTGTAATGCATATATCTGTAAAAAAAAAATTATAAAGACGTTTCTTTATATTTGAAAAAAAATTATTGTCTCTTAAATCTAACTACAAGTGGTTTGTGGTTACTGAAATAGGACTCATAATTGAAAACATTCGAAATTGTAGTCATTTAATCGTCCGAAAACTCCGTCAATTGTTGCATAGCTCTGATACTTTCAATTAAACTCAGAACACAAGCTTACTATTTCATTTGATGAGTTTCTTAATAAATCTTGGTGAAACTACGTGCTGCAGTATTTCGCACCAAATGAACGGGTTATTGAACGTACAAGGTGTATATATAATATATAAGCCCCTTAGGAGCCCTGAAGCCCGGCCCTCAGAGGTCCTATCGCGAAATGAACTTTTGATGTACACATGGCAGGCCAAGACCTACAATATGATATATACATCATGGGTCTAGGACTTATAGTTGCTGAGATATAGCGCTCCTTTATTAATATAGCTTATATAGTAAAAAAAACGGTACTAAGGCCCCTTTTACGGCCCTGAGAGGTCAGATCGCGAAATGGAAAAAAATCATTTCTTGGCAGGCCAAGACCTACAAAATGATATATACATCATGGGTCTAGGACTTATGGTTGTTGAGATCTAGGGTGATGACGGACGGACGGACAGACAGACGGACGGACAGACAGACAAAACGGGGACAATAGAGCATTTTTGTTCGAAAATGCTCTAAAAATCTTCTGTTTTTTTTTTTTAAATAAGTTTTAGATTAACCACATAATATATTTAATTAATGAATATAAACTTTCTATTTAACATGAAAAATATGAAGTGCTTAGCCTATTTTTATTAAACTCACGAATAAATAATTTCACTGAAATTAGCTCTTTATTCTCTATTGATGGCAAAGTAAAAAAAAAGTGAATTTTTCAGGAAAACTTTGCAGGAAGTAAGAGAGACTTTTTTTTTCTAGATGACAAAGAAGTCAATTGAAATCTTCCATCCTAGTAACATATAAATTTGGACAGGGGTGGGCAAACTTTTTCTACGGAGGGCCACATTGAAAACTTGATTGTTATCGTTGGGCAGCATATTTATTTTGTCTACTATAATTACAATTTAAAACGTATGAAAATATGAATTTAAGATATTAATCATGTATTTGTCATTTTTTTTCACATTCACAATCTATTACTAGTATTACACATGCACATTACATTTTAAAATACGTACAAAATCAGTTGCTAATTTGGTAAGAAGACCTTACTGTTCTTTATTATTTCAACAAAAGTTTGTTGCTACCTGTCATAATAATTATGAAGACAAAGGAACTTAAATTACATACAAGCTGACCGCAGGGTACAATTATAATTAATGAGAAAAACTGTTCACAATTTTGGATAATTTTCTTGAACAGTGGAAATAGTTTACTGGTTGTGATTCGCATGACTGCATTTAAATTGCAGTTAGTCAACATCCAAATGGTGATAAAAGCTTGGCAGCAAATTTTATTTTAGGTATGGGACTGCCGCTGCTGGCAAACATCCTTAAAACTGCAGCAAAATAACTGACTTCAGGTCATAATCTGCTTGTAGGTCAATACTAAAAGTTAAAGTACCTTTAAAAAAGCTAATAATTTATTAAAACATGGAAGTTTTCTGGAAGCATTAAAATACATTGTAATACACACAGTACGAATTATGAAAAATAAGAGTTTTTTGTGCATGTAAAGTTGTAGTGGGCTAAATATGGATTGAGTTTTTGATTATTTTATGTAATCAACTATATCATTAGTAAAGAAAATATATTTTGTTAGTAATTGAAATAGTATTTAAATAACTTGTGTGCATTAATTTTTTAATTATATTTTTGCAAACAGCCTGACTGAAAGGCAATTCTCTTATGACCCACCACAGTGAGTGCATAATGCTGAAGCTCATTTTATTTTTGCTTGTTTCTTGGTCATTGCCAATATCTTGCAGGGTGAAAGCTGAAGAAGGTTAGTGGAGCACCAAATTATTTCATTAAAAAATATTTAAAGAATGATTAACAAAGCAATAAACCCAGTATTTAGTTTTTGTGAAACAACTGAACAGAAAAAAACAGAATATTGGGTATTGTAACTACATAACTTTTTATTTGATACAGTATTAAATGTTAATGTAGGCTGAATGGAATTTGCCAAATTAATTGATTAATCGTTTAAGTCTTAAATAATAGGTACAAGATGTGAGTGTCATAGTCATATTTATAGAGAACACTTGTAAATAAATATCAAGAATGACTCACAAGACATGTATGTTCATTAATACAACAATTATACTATTTATTTCTACAAATGCAGTGAACATTAAAATCAAACTAATAAGTCCTTAAGAAATAACTACATGCGAGTGAAACATGCAACAATAGTCTCTGTAATAAACTCTCAATCTGTCTTCTTCCACTAGGGTTCAAATTATGGACCTCCCACCCCTTCCAAAACAATACCACATGACTGGTGTTCTCGCTGAATTGTTCTTGTTGATTATGGTGCCATTTGCTTTGTTAAGAAGGGAAGGGAACGACATTTATTTCACAACATCTTACTTTACTCTGCCTAGTATGTCATACCTTGTCAGGAACATGTCAAGGAGACAAATGCTTTCTGGAGAGTAATCAACCAAATATATATATATATATATATATTTGCTGTAATGCCCGGCATTTCCGTGTGACACCCCTTCCTAATTGTTTATACTGTTGTATACATAGGATTAAATAGGTTCTATACCCCTACATGAAATAAAACGAAAATTGAAAACAAATCATGAAGATTGGGTAAAAAAATGAAATAATACATCTATTGTTCCCAAAAGCATACAAGGCTACAAAATCCTTTATTGCATTTCATTCAACAATGCTCATCTAAGCTGGTAAATAGAAAAATAAGGCATACAAAAATTTGTGTAAAGAAAAGCAGTCATAGAACTGCTTATAATAGTTTAATTATTGTATCTATTAAGGGATTTTAGAAGATATCACTCATTTTTAAAATTAAAATCCATCTAAGTCGGCATAATTTTTTGCTACATACAAATGATAGTTTTTTATCAATGCATGCTTTGATTGAATTTAGCTTAGGTTGTCATCAATTCATTCAATTTTAAATCAAGGCTTACATTAAAAATACCCAATATCTGCCCATTGTATTTAGAACTATAAGGACCATTAATGTATCAAAATTTTCATATTCAACACTGAAAATTCATCTTGACACACACATATGTCAGTGTACCCGACATTAGCTAGGGAAGTAAAGGCAGCTGGATGTTATGCTAACTGCACAATCCCTTTTTATGCAAATGTTACAGAAACTGGTGAGATACACTTCATTTGCTACTACTCAATCCCTTTATATGCCATGGTTACAGATAAATTCTATACTTCATCTGCTACTACTCAATCCCTTTATATGCCATGGTTACAGATAAATTCTATACTTCATCTGCTACTACTCAATCCCTTTATATGCCATGGTTACAGATAAATTCTATACTTCATCTGCTACTACTCAATCCCTTTATATGCCATGGTTACAGATAAATTCTATACTTCATCTGCCCAATGGCCTAAGGGTACTTAGCTTTTTTTTTTAACCCACATACATCAAAACATTCATCTATTTATGTATATATATATAGAGGATATTTTGTATTTATGTGTATAAATATAACAGGCTAGCAAATATCAATATATATTTCCTTTAAGATATGATTGACAACACTCACATATTGACTTTGCATAGAATGTGGAATAAATATATATACTTTAAGTTTTTTTTTTTATAAGCAGTGGACATTTTCCACAAAAATGCATCTTAAAAAAAGACTTTATAAGACTTGTAAAATATAGATACATTCCAAATAAAAAAATGGCATAACTACATGTAAAAAGGTGAAAATTAACACAAATGGTGCAATAAAAAAGTTTGCAGTGAAAGAAAATTTAAAATAAATGACTTTAAAATTCTGCATAGCTTTTTCCTGAATTAAAAATCCACTTAAGGAATTTTTCTTTGGATTAGATTTTCCATCAAAATTGCAAGGATCTCCTTTATTCTTTCTAGCAACACACTTCTTGAATATGATCTTGACTTGGCACTTTATAGAATACCATGAATAACAATCTTCTAATTACTGCTTCATTTTTCTTAATGGCTCTAAAAGTAGATTTGCCTTAGTTAAAAAGTTTTCCAATTGTGAAAAATTCTATGCTTATTAACTTTTTTTTTAATTATCATACCATTTTGTCCTTATTAGGAGTGTAAATTACTCATTTAAAAACATAAAAAATAATTAGACATACATTCTGAAAAAAGTTACAATCTGATAACCAATTATTACTTATATATTGTAAATTTATTTAGAAATATACAAAAATGTACACATTTCCTCCAAAACATTATTTAATTCCAGAACCATTGCTATTGAATGTATTGAATGTGAGGCTGAAAATGATTAAATAAAGACTAGTAATTGATAGGATGCTTGGGACATCCCCAAATGTGAACTATTACTCTTGTAATTTTAAAACATTTCAGGCTGATATATATTTAAAATTAAAATTCTAGTAATAGTATTAAGTTTTATGTTATTTTAAGTTTGAAATTACCATCAATTTTTTTACTGTTAGAAAATATTCAACATGTACATGCTATTCCACCAACTTTTTTAAAACAAAAAATGCATTTCTTCAAATTTGCATTAAAAAATTTGCATAATAAAAGACTTAACAGTATATGTATATATTTGTATATATATATATATATATATATATATATATATATATATATATATATATAAATATATATATATATATATATATTTATTTATTTATTAATAGTTACTAATTAAGTAAACGCACATGAATGAAATGATATAAGCTTTATCACTAGCCCTATATGCTTATATTGGAGATGAGCTTCAGATGAAATGCAATTTGCCTAGTTGGGTGGAAAATTATTCTGGCTGCAATTCAACATTTCTGACTTTTAAAAGGAAAGTAATAAAGGTAAATTTTTCTTTGTGGGATATCTATGGGGGAAAAGTTCAGACACAATTTGAAAAAAAAAATGTCACAAGGCTCTTCTTATAAGAATGCATCTTCTTTTTTTTTTTTTTTAGTAAGGGTCACCTTTAGGAAATGAATATATTGGAAAACAAATATGTAGATTTTTAAGTTAGTTTCAACTTGTATGACAAGTTTTTAATGACATGCTTCATTTATAACTTTCATGCCAATACTTTACTTTAACTGTTAATACTTATTCTTCCAACCATTAATAGAAAGTCACACTCATTTATTTTTTATGCTGCTTATTAGTTTGGGGATGATCAATTTTCTAAAGAATGTAAAGTTTCAGAAAAAATTGAAACTATAATATCACTGTCTCTGGAAAATTTTGTTTTGTTAGTAGCCATTTAATAGTTACTTAATAGCTTTGATTTGCAGCTGTTCATGACATAATGATCAGCCTAATTAGACAGTAGGAGTGATAATAATGATAAATCAAATTCTTTAACAACTGATTTACTTTCAGCTTAAATTGAATCTCTGTAAATTTCAAAATGAGTCACTAAAAGATTTCAGCACTGAACTATCCGACTTTGATGCAAATAAAACATAAAAAAAAAACATTGAATCAATTCTGAAAACATCTCTAAGCTCTAAGAATATATAATTAGTTTATATATATATATATATATATATATAGTTTAAATCTTTTTAAGTTTTAATAATTACAAGTTGTTAGCAGAGGAATGCTATTAAAAAATAATTGTAAATAAAACATCCGACATTTTTCAGTTATCCGAGCATGCTACATACACTCCAGTAGCCAGAGAGAAAGTCAACATTATAAGCAATTCAACAGCAGTACTGACTTTTCCTAATATAACTGAAAATGATGCTGGTTACTATTCATGCTTTGTTGATTTCTGCATACAAGAAACAGAAATATATACTTACACAGTTTCTTCTCAATGTAAATATTTTTGTCTTTTGAATACATTCTTTCCAACTTTCTCTTAATGCTGGAGATTTAATTCATGATAATCATCACTTAATATGAGTTCGTCTTAACTTTTTTGCAGAGGTTGTGTAAAATATGTATAATTATTAGAAAAAAAGAATTTTACTTCCTGGATGATTTTGGTAGATTTGATTAAATAAACCATGTTTTGTAAAAAGAATGATCAGTGAATATTTTTATCATGAAGGGTTAAACTAATTTTTAAACTTCACCACCTTATAATTATTTGAGTATAGTATATCTAAATATGAATGTACACAATTTTCAATATTGATTAATGGATTTTTTTTTCATTTATCTTTTAGATAAGCCTCAAGAAGTCAAAAACTTTGATTGTGTGGTAATTAATTGGGACGAGTATTTATTTTGTAGCTGGGAGCATCCTGTACATTATGTTGAGAATTTAAATGATACAACAACATCTATGAACTACTCCAATGGGTAACTTGCTTATTACAGATTACAGCTAATTATTGTTCTTCATATATTTTTAATTACTTTTGATTTTTATTTAGTAAAATTGGAAAGAAATGAAAACTTTTAATGGAATATTTTTTTTTTGTCTTTAATGTTCAAAACAAATAAAGCTGCTACCCCCCTCCCCCGAACTGAACTTTTTTGATATTGTTTTGTTTTAAATGTGACAAGCATTAGGATATAATTAACTATTAATACATTTTAATGTAAATGACTTGAATAGGCCAATAATGTGTTTAATTCCTTGTTTATTAAATAATACAGTATAGAATTTGAGGGCATACCTGAACATTTTGAGAATTGTCCAGAATTAAAAGACAACAACTGCACCTGGAAAGATTTCAGTGGAATTTCCTCTTATAACTTTAATATCAATGTCACCAACAAAAAGACAAATTATACAGCTTTTTCAAAGTTTAAGATATCAACTGTTGAAATAGGTAGAACGTCTGTGTTTTATATTGTCTTGTTTTAATTTAGGCTTTTACTGAAAGAGCCTTGGCTTACTAAAGTAAAGATTCCCTGCACTGAGAATTTAACTTTATTATTGACTTTAATATAACCAAGCTTTTTTTTTTTCAATTTCACACCACTTCTCAAAAATAATTTATTATAACATACACACAAACACAAAGGGGTCATTTCTTACTTTTTGCTGTACCATAGTTGGTTGCATTTTTATTAAATTAGTCAAATTTTTTTTAAGTACTTAAGTGTAATATTTTTTTTATTACAGCGAAACCATCCCCAGTCGTCAGTATTACTTTTAAACAATTGGGAAAAAACTGTTACAATGTTTCTTGGTCCTATTTAGATTTGTCACGTATTAAGAAATTTCAATTATACCACCAAGGACCTGATGATCAAGAAATGAAAGTTTGTATAAAATGCTTTGAAAATTTAGCATTCTGTAAAACATTTTAGAAGAAATTTTTTTTAACATACTCATGTCTTAATGTATCATGAGTACTAATAAAAGTGCTATGGCTATCACAAATGAATTGACATATGTATTTTTTAAAGATTATTGCAGATAATCTTACCAAACGTTTTCGTAAAGTATGTAAAATGAAACCTTACACATCACATAACTTCTCGGTTATATGTCAAGCAAAATATTCTTCTCTGATGAGTGATCCAAAGATTATCAGCTATAACACTCCAGAAAAAGGTGAGCTTTTTAAATACTATATACTTATTTGTCATTAAATGATAAATGCTAAATTTTTCTTAATTTTTCAGTCATAAGGTCAGGGCTAAATCCATATTAGTGATAGGTTTATAATATACAACATTTTTACTAAATCCGAATCTGTCATAGGTTGAAAGAGCTCAAATTACAAAGTAAAAATAACAAACTCTGTTTTTTAGATTTGTTTTCAAGAGTGAGAAAAAAATGTTTCAATGTGTACATAATTAATACATTTACGGTGAAAAAATTTTGTTCAATATTGCGAAAATAATAAGCCTTTTGCAGGTATTCAAAGTGTTTTTAAAAAGTCTGCTTAAGTTTACTGTGCAAAAAACAGATGATGTCATGCATTGTTACAGCCCACATGATGGAGGAATAATTCACCAATTTAAGTTCAATTTACATCAATAGATATTGCTCCACACCCTAACCCTATCCCTAACCCTACCCCTATCCCTAACCCTTTTCCTAACCCTAATATAATTGCCGGTACCCGAAAAAAAAATTAGTACTCCCGCTAACCCTAATATAATGCCGCTTGATGTTACCATAGCCACTTCGTAATTAAAAACGCATGTTTAAAAAAAATATTTTAATTATTACATTACTTGTATTTAATGAATTAGATGGTATCTGCGATACATATACAAAATTATACTGCAAGGATTAAAAAAAAAACATAAACTAGTTATAACTCACATTATGTTCCATTAGATTTAACTCTGCAGAAAAAAAAAAAGATAAATTATTCTACTTTAAAAAATATCCAGTTAAACAATATATCTTTGTTATAATTTATTTCTTACAAAAGCGCCATTACTTGGACCTGCGTCAGTCAATGGCAGCTATATATCTGGAAAGTGTTTAAAGAATGAACGTAATATTACAATTTTCTGGAAGGTATAACTAATAGTTACAAATTAAATATATTTTTATGGCATGTTATTTTACAAATATACAATAGGTTGGGTTGCAACTATAAATTAAAACCTTTATGCACAGAGATATTGATTAATTTTCTTTACTTCCTAGAGAGTAAATAAGGAAGTCGCCAATGGAAAAATTACCAACTACACTATTAGATCCAGAGCTGGTGAAAGCATAGTTGGGTTTGATGAGTACCAAGCCATTGTTCAGTTACCATGTGATTCCCAAGAGTACTTTGAAATTTTGGCTAGCAACAGTGCTGGTCGGTCATTAAAACCAACATTCTTGTTAATTGCACCATTTCATTTCAAAGGTCAGTTAGCAGATGATAAAGATATTTTTATCAATATTTTATTCCTGAGTATTATTCTATTCTGTTGTTTTTTTTATCTCGTCTGCTGTTCGATGCTTTTTAATATTAAATCTATTTTGTTTTCTAGCCATGTTTGAGTGAGATCAGATTACTTTTTTTTTCTGATATTCATTGACATTTAGTGTATATATACATATATATATATATACCGTATTTTTCGCCGTATAAGACGCTCCGGCATATAAGACGCACTCAATTTTAAAGGAGGAAAATCTAGAAAAAAAGATTCTGAACCAAATACTGTACTAAAATATTTTATATCAACTGTATAAAGTAAACAGCAGTTTAAGAACAATTTTATGTCAACCATGTAACATATTAAGAACAATCTTTACTCTCACAAAGGGTAACATGCATGTGTCATGAGAACAGCTATATGGGGAGAAGGCCAATGGCAAATTTATAATCATATGGGGGCACAGGAACAGCCATACTGCAACTTTAAATCATCAGTAAAATCAGCCAATGCATGGCTTTAAATGTTCATTATGCTCTAAGCTCTCCTAGACCCTAGGTGTGTGTGTGCATGTGTATGCACATTTTACATTTAATTTACCCTGTAGCTGGTCCGCCTGATCACTTTCTCACATACACCATACACGTTGTTTGTGATCTACCCAGACGGCACATTATGACGTAGGGAGGGCGGTGTGTCTTCTCCCCGTGATTCGGGGGCGGAGCTTGTGGAGCCATTCTTCTGCCCATCAATCATGGGCCTCCAATAGACTAGTGGGGGTGGAGCAAGACCGGCAGTATGAGGTAGGGAGGGCGGTATCTTCTCCCCGGGATTCGGGGGCGGAACAATCCTTCTGCCCATCAATCACGGGCATCCAATCAGCGGGGCGGGGCAGAGTACGGACATCAGTAAGCATTGGCTGGAGGAGGTGGAACCAGGAGGCAGACATGCGGACATTTTAGGGCAGCATGGATTGATCGGGTGCCCGGGAAGCGGCGAAATCGTGCCCACACTGCCCAGCAAGGAGTGAGACTGCTCGGGGAGACATGAGGGAAGCCCGAACACACACAGCCTGGCCATGCAGGGAGGGTCACAGAAGTCACCACAGCCCGCAGTACGTGCCCCAAATCCAGCCCGCAGCACACACTGCATAAGGAGAGGACTGCGAGTAAGCGCCACACAAAGTTGGGGGCAGTTTTAATGCATGTAAAATGTGTATTTGCCGTATAAGACGCACCAACTTTCCCCCCCCCCCCCCCAGTTTTGGGGAAGAAAAAGTGCGTCTTATACTGCGAAAAATACGGTATATATATATATATATATACAGTGAAATGTCTTTATTATAAGGTCAGTGTAATGAAATATTCATTACAGCAAGAAATAATCGTTGAAAAAATATAACATGTTCAGAAAAATAGTAAAATAACATAACATCTTTGTATTGATACATAAATGAACCATACCCACATACTGTAATGCAAGTTGGACTCCCTTCCTCCCGATTTCAGCGTAACAAAATTTCAGTATTACGAACGAATTCCGAGTTTCCTTCAATTTCCATAAAACCTCTTTTTGATTTCAAAATAAGTTTAATATAATATTTCTGGTATTAAATTCCAAATTACCGTTATTTATTATATTTAAAACAAATATCCAAATTAATTAAGAAAAAATTAAAATTAAGTAAAATATTACAACTTCTGACAAAAAGCATATAGGTACAGCCATGGTTAGTTTGGAGTCTGCTATTAAATGCTCGTTTTGAGTGATCAGAGGGGCTCAGGCTGGTGGAAGGTTTTAGGGGCCCAAGATTACTTTTGCCCGAGTTTTGGGGCATTTAGATTTGGAGGTGTGACTGCTTATTTTCTTTTTTATTAAAGAAAAAAAGATACTGAGATAATTTATTGATGTCAAAGTTTACTTCAGGTTTATACATGTAAACTAAAATATTTGTAATTGATATCAAAGTTTACTTCAGGTTTTATACATGTAAACTAAAATATTTGTAATTGATATCAAAGTTTACTTCAGGTTTATACAAGTAAACTAAAATATTTGTAATTAATTATTTCAAAAGTATTTTTTTGTCTATTTCAAGTTCCAACAAAAGTGGAAAGTACTTTTGCTGTTAAATTGGATGCAGGGTTATACACTGCTCACTGGGATGCAGATAATCATTTAGATGTTGATATTCATTATACTTTATTCTGGCTTACAGATGCTGAGAATGAAACCTCTAAGGTAACATTTTAAAGAATATTTGTTCTTTAATATAATATACATATACTAGCTGCACCCTGCAAAGCCATTGCATAGAGATAGACTATTGTTCAGCCAGTTCCAAACCTAAGGATTTTGGGGTCCGGGGGGCTTAGCCTCTTTGGGGGTCTGCACTTGGACATTTAAAACCATGACATGTACTTAATATTTTAATGTAAAAAAAATTTGGGGGCCCCCTTCAAGCTGGGGCCGGGGGAAATTTCGATTTTGGACCATCTTCCCCCCACCCTAGGTACGCCTATGTGTTCAGCATTGATACATTTAGCTGGTCCAGATGGCCCTAAGTCAAGATTTGGTACCATATTTTTTGTTGAGGTACAGCAAAGGAAGTTAAGCAGTTTGTTAACAAAAATCAAAGTATTTCCTGAGCAGTGATGATACCAAGGTCAATGAGTTATTTCTGAGACCCTGGTAAAGCTTGAAGTAGTATCAGAATGAAAGGGAGTCCAGAGACAGAGGTGTTGGTAGAATGTAGGAACTATTCAATAGAGATGATGTTGTGATGATTAGTGCCAATGTATTATAGATATTGAATTGAATTTAAAAATTACATGCTAATATAAGCAAAGGAGTACATGTTAATTGAAGCAAAGGAAATTATGTTTCTAAAGCTGTAGTAGAATAAAAAAATGGGAAGAACTAGCTCACATTTTTTTTATACTTCTTGACAAATTTTTTTTTTTTTTATGGACATTTGATTTTGAAATTAGACATATGTTCATTTTTTGTTTGTAAACAGCAAGAAATAAACTGGAAGATTATTCCAAAGCATGAATATGCCATGAACATTTCCGAGAAATCTAAATTAAAATTTGGCCTCGCTGTGACCAATGAAAGTTCTGGCTTGACATCATCCATCGTGTGGACTGAGTGTGTCTATGAATCTGATTTAAATGAAGGTAACCTAAAGTAATAAGTTTTGTTTTTGTAAACTGTATTTCTTTTTTTTTTTTTTACTTCTTTTTATTAAGATTCTTGGCTTATGTGCAATTTTTTAGTTGTACTATTTATGTATCATATGTATTAGAATTTTGTGATGAAATTTATTTTCATGTAAGTAAAAATTTTTTTATCTTTTACAAGCCACTCATGGCTTGCATTTTAACCTTCAAAATATCTTAACTTAGAGACATACAATATTAAGACATTTTAATATGGTATTTCAGCCTCATTGTTAGCACCCAACTTGGTTATTGATACATCTGCTGAAGAATCTGCAATTGTCCAGTGGAATAGCATGAAGTGTTCTAAGAAGTACCCGTACAGAGTGACTGAAATTATTTTACTTTACTGCGAGGAAAATCATTGTGATAGTAAGTAATAGTTGTGCAGTACTTCCAGAAAATTAGCACTCATTTGAATTGAAAGTTTCTTATAGGTTAATTAATTGGTTATTAAATAATAAAGGGTGAATCACTGTTACAGTATTACAATACCTACCTGTCCCTTATAGTTCCAGTTAACAACCTAATTGTATTTTATTTTGCAAATGAAGAATTTAGTGCTAAAAAAGATGGGTCATAAATGTGTATATTTTATTTTCGTTTGCTTATCATCCAGAAGATGATGAAAAGAACTACTTTTATTTACTGTACTAACTTATATTTTTAATATTTCATCTAGTAAACACATCATAGGTTAAGAACAATAAGAAGATCTGATTGTACTAATTTGATCATCTGCATATTTGATTAAATCTTTTCATTCGGCTATACTGCTTTTTAGCTAAGAATACAAAAATTCTTTAAAGAGGCCATTAATGAAGAAGTTTAAAAAAATGACTAATCATAATACATTATGACTAATCACCGAATTGATGAATGAAAATGGAGAGAGATAAGCAGATTTTTGTGCAATATGGTCATCTGGGGCAGCATCTTTCCTCACAAAAGGACCCACAAGAGTACATGGATATCTCTGGACAACACAACTGAGGACCAGATTGATTATATCTCCATCAACAAAAAATTTAGAAGGTCATTACGAGGTGTAAGAGTGAAAAGAAGTGCCAGACATAGAATCTGACCATCACCTGGTAGTAGACAGAGTGAAGCTGAAACTAAAGAGAATTCACTATGGCATGTCAGATAGAAGAGTCAAATACAACAATAGCGTTCAGAAAGACCCTAAAATAAAAGAACAGTTCAACTTAGTGCTTCAAGAATTGATTGCAGAGGAATATAGTTTACTCAATATGTGGCAGAAAGTGAAAGAGACATTAAGATCATCATGCCAAGACATAGTGGGGCCTAAGAAGCATCAACAGAAGAAGTGGATTACAGCAGAAACTCTGAGCAAGATGGAAGACAGGAGAAAAAAGAAGGGAGCAGTCTACAACAGTAAAACCAGAGCAATAAAGAGCAAGGCTCAAAAAGACCATGCAAAAAAGGGGTATTAGGAAGACCATGTTAATGGACCAGCAGGGGAGGCATAAAAGGCAGCATATATCGGGGACATGAAAATGTTATACAGGATAACCAAGAAACTCTCAGGGAAGACGAACACGCCAGAAAGAACTGTCAAAGACAAGCAGGGGAAAACCTTAAACAGTTAAACAGATGGGCTGAACTCTTTGAATAGACCAGCACCCCTGAACCCCCCCAGACATTGAACCAGCCAAAGTGTATCTCCTGTTCGGCTGCGAAAAGCCCACTAGAGAAGATATCAGGAAAGCCATCACCCTGATGAAGAATGGGAAAGCAGCTGGACCAGATGACATTCCAGTAGAGGCACTAATGGCAGACTTGAATACATCAGTATTGACGCTATACCCTCTCTTTGGGAGGATCTGGTACGAAGAAAATATACCAGCAGACTGGAAGGAAGATTACCTGGTCAAGCTTCCAAAGAAAGGTGATCTCAGCAACTACAGGGGCATCACATTACTATCTGTACCAGGAAAGGTTTTTAACAGAATTCTCTTAGAGAGGATGAAAGACACAACCGACCTACAGATGAGAGATGAGCATGCCAGCTTTCGGGGATAAAAAAGATCATACACTGATCAGATCACAACCCTTTGCATCATAGTTGAGCAGTCCCTAGAATTTGAACTCACTATTGTATCTCAACTTTGTGGACTTCAAGAAGGCATTAGACAGTATAAATAGAGACACCTCCTTGAAGCTCCTTCAGCACTACGGAATCCCACCAAAGCTAGTAAACATTATAAAGAACTCCAACAATGGTATGTCTTGCAGAGTGATCCATGGAGGACAACTCACAAACAGCTTCCAGGTGCTAACTGGAGTCAGACAAGGTTGCTTGCTGTCACCGTTCCTTTTCCTTCTTGCAAATGACTGGATAATGAAGAAATCTACCCGAGAATGAATGAATGGAATCTAGTGGATATTATTGATCCAACTCAGAACCTAGACTTCACAGATGTCACACTTGGGGTCAGTTGGAGAGAATGGCAAAGGTCTGAGTACTCTGGAGATCTGTTGTTGGTGGCCCATACCCTGCCATGGGTGAAGGGCAATGATGATGAAGAATCACCAAATATTGTAATCTTTAAACCTTTTTTTTTAATATAAATCTGCTCGTGATGTGATTCACATTTCTTGTTTATAAAATAGAGAGAGGTTTTAAATTAATTCAAAATTTATTTTATTTTTTTTACTACGCAGTGGCTATTTTTTTTTTGGGATACAGCAATTTTTTAAAATTTTTGTTTTCGGGGCTAGGGTTAGGGTTAGGAATAGGAGCAATATCTATAGCTGGAGCTGGACCCCGAAAAAAAATAATTCGGAATCCAATAATCGCGCACGCGAAAAAAAAACAACAGTCCATCTAGAGCGCATGCAAGTGGCTGTATCTGTAGCCACTGCATTTTTACTATAACAGCTTGCCAACTTGTTCAAATAATTCTCATCTTAAAAAACATAAAATTATTTATTTTTTATCGCAAAATATAAACTAGAATTAAATGTTTTCATGAACAGTGTTTGTTATAATACAGTACATCTAGCCAGGTGCACAAACTTTGTGATTATTTTTTTTTATGGCAGCCTGGTTAGGTGTAAGTAATCAAAGGGAGGTAAATTATTCTGCAGTTTTTATCAGTCACACTACTTTAATATACATTGTACACAGTACACATATTTAAAAAAAATCTAACAATGTTAATAATAAGTTCTGATACTAATCTACATATTAATTAAGGTTTGCAAAATATAAATATGAGTATCAGAATTGTTTAAATACAAAACCAGTACTAAGCCTAGAAGAATAAATACTTTTTATTAAAACTATTTGATTGAATGTTATATTTTTTCAATGATTTAGACAAGAAAGTCATTGAGATTCCACCAACTGTGTCAAACTATACTGTAGCAGGTCTACAAGGGGACAGAGCTTATCTGTTTGCTATGTTTGTCAAGGTTGGAGATGTAAAGGGTCCAACTTCTGAGTGGCAAAGAAGGGTGATTCCTAGGAGCTCCAGTGGTGTGTATTTTTTTTCTAACATATCATGCTTTTTTTAAAGAACTTTAAAAGAATCACTATATTTATCAGTATATTGGGCCACAAATTGCCTTGAATCAGGAAAAACATCTTGTAAAGCCAAACAGTTACAAAAAACAACTGTCTGGCAGTTGAAATCCAACCTTAAGGAAAGATAATACCAAATAAAAAAAAGTAATATTAATTTTATGAGAGGCTGTATGTGAAATTTAATAACCATCTTCCTATACCTTAATGTATATTCCTTATACATTTTCCTTACAATTTCCTATTGCTATCACTGAAATTTTTGTAAGAATGTTTTTAGCTGTTATAGTCAAGGTATCCTTAAAAATAGATACATCAATAAATACACTAGTTTTCAAACAAATATTTCGGTCATTAACATTGAAATTATTTTTTGCTGTAATTAAATCAATTTTTAATTTTCACAGATTTCATGAATATTATATTAGTAACATCACTGCTGCTGGGTGCTGTTCTTGTAATTTTAGTCAGGTAACCCTGTTTGTTTTTCAAAAAGATTCTTCATCTATATTTAAAAGCTTAATTTATAAAATAAAATGTTTGGCTTCTTCATGATTTTTTTTTTTACAGCTGTGTTGGACTGTATATTTGGAAGAGATGCAAGGCTGCACAGCACAGAAAAAAAATGTTAATGAGTGATGAGGTATGCCATTTTGATTCTCTCTTGATTGTTTGAAATTTATTTGGGAATTGTTTTTTTAAATTATACAATTATAAATTAAAGCTATGTTAACTTCATTCTTTGGTAGCAACTTCTTCACTTCAGTATCTGAATCATCATATTCAAATATTTATAAGTATGTTCTACAAGTTTTGAGGGACTGGGAAATTTTAATACAGTTGCCTTTTTTTGAATGATGAAAGAAAAAAATCGGGTAATATATGCAGACTTTCTAGCATATGCATGACAGTCCCGCATTACACACCTGCCTTTCACCAGCCCTGTATTAAATTATTCCAAAAAGATATGTTTAATAATGATAAAGCAAAGAAAAAGTTTTTATTCTAAAACCTTACAAATATTTTTATGTATTGCATAGAACTTTGTAGTATAATCTTAATGAGATTCACATTGACTTTGTAGTATAATCTTAATGAGATTCACATTGACTTTGTAGTATAATCTTAATGAGATTCACATTGACTTTGTAGTATAATCTTAATGAGATTCACATTGACTTTGTAGTATAATCTTAATGAGATTCACATTGAGCGTCATATATTTCTGGTGATTTATTTTTTTAGAACTCAGACTGTCCCAGTGCAAGCTATTTGTTACCTCAAGGAAACATGGAGGATGACAATCTGTATCAGAAACTCGATCTTGATATTTCTACTCTCAATCCTAAAAGTATACAGACCACAATAAAGAATCCATTCACAGTATCTCACAAAGGTGATCCAGAGAGAATCATTAGTGAAGGCTTACTACCTTCTTCAAGCTTTGCTGAATGCCCATCTCCATCTGCAGTAAAAAGTCAGTTAATTGAGCTATCACATTGTTTGTCAGGGGGTTTGCACTTTGACAATCTAGCACCAAACTGTGCAATCAGAAATATCAGGCAGCAGTCTGAAGATTTTTCAACAAAACTCAATTCCATATTAGACTTAGAAAACACTAAAATTGATGATGAAAATTTGTCTGACATTGTCTCTGCTGGAGGGCAGTTGTTGGCATCAGATGAAGGGAATGATGATAATGAATTTCTTTTGAACATTGGTTTAGATAATTCTGAAAATTTAACACACTGTAAAGAATATGTAACATTAAATGAGAAAGATTCTCTTGAGAATCAGCCATTTAAGTCAGGTGAAAAGAGTCAAAATGGTGCATACACTAAGAATGTTTCTGAGAAGCCATTGACTTTAGATTATCTGGCTAAAGAAAACATTGAATCTCCATCAAACACTGTCAATAGATCTAATTATTCTCTAAATTTAACACAGTGTAAAGAATATATAACATTAAATAAAGATGATTCTTTGGTAGATTCATCGTCTAATAAAAGCAGTTTGAGTAATGACTCAACAGACTTACTAACAGACCCTGCTAGAAAGCATGGGTCAGTGAATACTGAAAATTTAAATCTCATCAATTATTGTGTACAAGTAAGTGTGAAAAACTTTAACGTACACCAGCCATCAACATATATCCCAGTGTCAATGGATAGTATTAATTGTTTTCAAAATGTAGATAACAATATAGGATATGTACAAGTAAATCAGGACTGCTTTAAGTTACATCAGCCATCAGCATCAGGTTATAGATTTTGTGACAACACTTTAAGTGGATCAAATCTTCATGCTGATTTGAAATGTAAGAGTGATGGGAAAAATTTGGATAAAGAAAGTTCCATAAATGTTCAATGCTTCAAGGATCCATCTTGTTGTAAAGATGATGAAAGGGAATATAAGAAAATTACTTTTTCAACTCCCTTAAATACATCTGACAGCAACAGTTTAAACAATGCTTCTGATGAGTTTCTTCTCAGTTCAAATTTATTGACTAATATCTGTGATTTGGACCTAAATAATACAAGTTTTCCAGATTCATTAGAAGGACCATGTGAGGAGAGAGAACTTGAAGCTTGCATAAATTTAGATCAGAGTAATGTCTCATTAGAAACTTCTGACACCAACATGACATTTTCACAGACTCAGGGTTATGTAACCTTACCACAGGTGATCTAATTGAATCTATATCTTGTAATACAATTTTTTTTTCTGCTGCAATTCACATTTTTACTTATTATAATACATTGATTGTTTTAACATAGTTTGTGAACAAGTTATAATTAAAAACAGATTTTCAGTAAGGAAAATTAGATTTGTAATTCATAATTAAAAATATTTTTAGTTAGACCTACATCTACAGCAATAGTTTCCTATGGGGCTCATAGAGCTGCATAGGTTCTTTGATGATTTTTGTGCAGCTCTTAATGATCCGTTTTTTTTTCTATTATTTAATTGTCTAAATCTTGATAAATTGACTGTTGTGGTTCTTCAAAGTATTTTTTACTTTATAAATGTCCATGATGCATCTTTCATCAACCTCATTTGTGGCTACCCTGATTTGAAGAATTAATTAAACCGGGCTCATAATCTCAAGTTCAGATCTAAATTAGAGTTGCCAATTTTTTAATACATTTATACAATATTGCTAAATATTGCTTCATTGACTAAACTACTTATGAACACTTGAAATAGACTGGGAAAATGACTCAGGATTCTAAAAAAAACTGTTTTTCTCAATTTTTCATATAGTAGTATGTTAAATGATTTTTTTTTTAACCTTGTTGAACATATTTTCGGTCACTTTGAGTGAAATGTAACTATTTAAACTATGTATATATTTCTGTCTAAAGCATGGACAGAGTGTTAGAAGAGTTTGATATATAATAGATCTGTGGGTTTGTTTACATTCTTTTTCATTTACCATTGTTTTCTAAATGTTAGAATCTTGTATCTTTATTAATATTATTTATACATTTTACATATTAACATGTACATTGTATATTTATATACATTTTTTTTCCTCTTGAATATTTGAATTATGGTGTTCTGATCATAAAATGAGGTGAAAAGATTCCAAAGAGGTCTTCTCTTCTCTTAAACTAAAATAACACAATTTTATACTTTTTTTTACATTTTTTTAAATAGCCACATTGAGCTATTGTATGATGAAAAATTAACTTATTTCTCTGGTTATAAAAGATCACATATTAATTTAATTAGTTCAAATTTTGAATGAATATTAAATTTTTTTTGGAAATAAAAACACAAAATTAATATAAATAGAATAAATAAGCAATACTTACTTGTGTGATACTGAAACTAATAGTTACAAGCTTAATCTTTTGAGAATGGAATTTTTCTTTGGTTAATTTTTTAATTTTCATTCTTCCACTTTAAAATTCATTATTTGCCTGTACTTAAAATTTATTTACATTTTGTAACATACTGCATATTTAGTATGAATGCTTTATATCACATTTAATATACCAATTTTAGAATTTTATGAACATAATAGATGTAATTGTATAATTGAGTTTTAATTTTTATTGTTTTTAAATGCCACTTTAAGATTTGAACTATATATATTACCAAAATGTGAAATAACTATTTAACTATGCATGTTAAGTAGTTTAGACCAGAAACATTTGATTCCTCTTTATATACATTCCTCAATGTGGCTATTCGGACCCGGGCCCAATAAAATACAATTGTTATTCGGACCCGTGGCAAATATGCACTAAACTTATCTATATCTTTATTAGACGGAACTCGAAAAAATAATAATACAGAGTCCGCTTAATGGAACTCTGGACACAGAGAAACGATTAAATCATACAATTCAAACCATTATAAAAAAATAAACAAAAAACAATAATAAAGTTTATGTATAGCTAAGCTAAGTGCTTATTTGCCACGGGTCAGAATAACAAACAGACTTTATTGGGACGGGCTCCGAATAAAAATTTGGAGTTTATTGGTACCAAGGTCCGAATAGTCACTTCGAATTTATAAACAATAAATACTGAAGCCTTTAAAATATTCTAAATAATGTATCATTTTACTATTTGCTAATTTGATCATTGAAATAACTTTTTATTTACTATTTGCTAATTTGATCATTGAAATAACTTTTTATTACTTATGAAAATGGCGACAAGTGAAACCTCGATCGAAAATAATGATATGTTTCTGGATGCACTGAAATGGTTTGTTTTTAGTAAAACCGACAATGCTTATATTTTTCAAGTTCCTGCATATGGGGGGGGGGGGCAAAATTTGCATAACTTTTTATCAGCGGCATTTTTGTCTCGTGTGATACTATCTTAATAGGGAGCCTGAGTCATCAAATTTGTGGGAGCTGGAGCCGGAAAAAATATGGCGGCTCCGCAAGCCTGCTAACAACATCCTCTCTCCTTCAGACATCATCATTTACAATATCCCTAACATTAATATCCTATTTCAGAGTTTAAAGAGGCAGCTATATCATATATTTCTGGCTATGTAGTAAAAATGTTAAAAAAAAATTAAATGCTCTATATGTTTAGAAGCCATTGTAGGAGGAAACGGGGATGATATGCCATCAGCTAGCCTTGTACATTTAAAAAATAGAGGGGGTTAGTGGTCCTTCTTACAGTGTTTTAACTGTCTGCTTGGAAACTGAAAAACTATTGCAGAGAGAGCTGAAAGTGTCTAAAAATGGTTCATTATCACCTGATATTGTTTTAGGTATTAGCTCAGCAGCTCTCTTTAGCTGTCAGGCGAAAGTCCTATTTTCTAATTTAGATTTCCATTTAAATAACTCATCCCCTACAGCAAACCATGTTATTATTTTAATGAAATATTGTGTAGAAAATTATTTGAAAATAAGAATGCATCATATAGGAAAAAAATTGTCAGAAAAATTAGCTGGTTGGTCCAAAAGTCAGAAAATTTTCTAAGCTAGTACTTATTAAACATCAGTAAGTGTATTTATATATTTTTCTTATCACTTTTTATTACCTGGTATGTACCTTTTTAAGGAGAAATTTTAGGGTTTTATTCTTGATTTGTCACATAAATACAAAAGCATGACATGCAATACAAACAACTATAGTCAATGGAAACCTTTGTGCATATTTTACATGTATTCTAAATCATGTAAAATATGTATTAGTAATCCTACTAAAATTAAAAAAAAAGTATGGGCATTTTTTTACCATTATAATTCAATATTATTTATTTAGCAGTTTGTATAGTGAAGTTTCTATAAAAGTAAAGCATATAAGTTATAATAAAAACTTTGTATATGGACTATTATCGCTACTTGCTAGCGCGGCTAGTATAAGGCAAGGCATAATAAGGTCTAAAACTAATGTAATTCTAACAAGTCAATTAAGATACATGTATTAAAACATATTTTATTCATTAGAATTATGTTTTTATGGCCTCTAAATAATAATGATTATTGTTTGTGCATGTGATGTCCAGTGGCACAACCAGCAAAAAGTGCTGGGGAGGGGGGCTCACATATTGAAAAAAGACAGTTTGACAGTCTTTTTTGTAATTTTATAATGTAAATTATGTATTAATGATTTGGCCTTGGGGGTGGGGGCTCAAGCCCCCCCCCCCCCCCCGGTTGCGCCAAAGGTAATGTCTCATTTAAACTTAGATTTAAAACGCAGTAGTTAGTATCATCTTTATAACTACATGGTATCTATTATGAAAGGGAAGTCTATCCAAGATGGCGGACTTTTCTTCCCCGCTAATGACCTCAATGGGCTCTCCAGTTAAATATAGAGCTCAGTGATACCACCGCAATTGGAAAGTCCCAGTTTGTGGAAATTACATCAAGTTTGCAGAAACTTTGGTAGAGATGGCTAAACAGTTAATTGCGTGCAGTAAAAATAAACAGGACAGAAAGAACCATTAAAAAAAATTAAAGTTTTTCATGGCTATGAAAAGAATGAAATCTATTCGAATAAGAACGGGTTATAATGGGGGAAAAATTGATTAAAATATGACTTTAGAGGTGATCATAGAATGTTGTGCTTAACTCTTCTTAGCGTTTTTATTTGTCAACAGGGAGGGCCAGACAGTACATATATAGATATACTTGTTAGCAGGGAGGGCCAGACAGTAAATATATAGACATTTGTTAGCAAGGAGGGCCAGACAGTACACATATAGACATATTTGTTAGCAGGGAGCTATTTATGGCCAGACAGTACATATATATATAGACATATTTGTTAGCAGGGTGCTATTTATGGCCAGACAGTACATTATAGACATTTTTGTTAGCAGGGAGCTGTTTATGGCTAGACAGTACACATTTAGATATATTTGCTAGAATTGAAATATTACTTGGTTAACCATTGTGCTAGACCAAAGGCTTATTCTTACTATAACACAAATACCAGTATTTTTCGGGAATGCAGAAAAATAATTACTTTCATATACTTTCGATATTTTCATAAACTTTAAAAAACATAGCCAAAAAGAAAAAGTCAAAACATGACAAAGGAATGAATATTTATTTCAAATGAAATATCTAATGAATCATATCACAAGTTTAGAATTATTTGACTATTTGTACAAAACTCTGAAAGTAATTTTAACAATAATTAAAGATATTTTAAATAAATTAATTAATTACAAAAACTTTTTTAAATTCATTTAAAATCCCCCCCCCCCCCATCTGGGTTAACAAAATTTATAAACAAAAGATAACCAGCCGTTGCTTACAATACAAGATCTGCCAATATTATCTAATTCATAAATAATATAAAAATATAATGATTTTTATCCAAATTGCGCTGTTGCGATGATGTCTTGGGGTTATTTAAATACAAGGGAAAAGAAAAATACCACAAAAAAAATGGCTAGAAAAGATTGGAATGCATTTTTATGTGACACAAAATTAGATTGGCTGAAAGATGATAACAATTAGTAAACAAAAAAATATTGAAACTTGGTTGAACCATTCCTTACAGCCTACTTATAATGGGGTCTAACGGGGTAGTAACACTTTCATATTTAAGAATCCTCATAAGATCAATATTGGTGAGAGAATTATTCTTGAAAACATTTTAGTCAATCAAGAATAGATCGTTTTAAATAAATACATATCATAGTTTCATTTCATATACTTTTCTGTCTGTATAATAATCAGTGTTCCAGGCGATACAGTCTTCTTTTTAAAAAGCATCAGGAAGCCATGAGCTGTCTATAATAGATATAATAAATTATATATAATATATATATATATATAAATCATAATTACTAAATTCTTTTATCAAAAAAACTGAATTAAAATGATAACTGTGATATACTATGGTTAATATCTGTATATTTTAATATTATTGTTTACTGTACAGCAAAGACAGAAAAAAATGTGGGGGTTTCAGGGTTTCTTAGGGTAATATATAAGCTATACTAACAAAGGGGCGTAACTCATTTATTTTTGTAACAGTTATTAAACATGACTTACTTCCCTTAGTTATACCGAAAATGCTCTAAAATGTCCTGTGTCCGGTACAGGCTTAAATTGCTTGTTTTAACATTATTAGTATTTTTTGCCAAACATTGGAATATCTTATACTAGACTGCAAAGAAAGCGAATACTATTCCTACAGTATAAACTATTTTCAGCCCTTACAATTTTCAGTCAGATATTCCTGTCAGCAATTTAAAAAATGGTACTATACATTTTAAGATGTGCAATGTCACAAACATTTGATGTACAACTATTATTGGAAATATACAATAGACTTCAAATTATCCAAATGCGTAAACACATTTAAACATTCCTAATAATGCCAAAGCTGGAGATAGGCAATAGATCTATAATAAATAAATAACAGCCTTACAAGTAAGTAATAAAATAAACCATTTTACTACTGAAATTCTAGTTAAATTTTTATTTTTCGATATAACTAAAACTATTTATAATCACTCATAAATATCTCTATACTTATAAGACGCATTTGTTGTCTGTCTGTCTGTTCCCTTATAACTCAAGATCCAGACAACCAAAAAACGTGAAATTTGTTGCACATACACATAATTACATGGGGAAGGTTATAGGACAGGTTTCGTTTCATATCGATGGGTAGTTTAATTGTAATTATTTTTTTTTTATTTTAGTATTTTACTATATTAAAGTAATCTCGACGGCGCCATAAGTAAAATTCCTCTGTGATGTCATTTCCCGATGATCGAATAGAACTTGGGCGCTGGTGCTGTATTGTGTCTTTGTGCTGCAAAGAATTGTTGATGTTTTTTTCATGCTTCCCTATTTGTACAGCTTGAGGAAGTTAAAGGAATGAAGAAGGATTTTAGAAGAAGTGTGAAGCCATAATAATAAGTATTTATATATATATATATATATATATATAGAGAGAGAGAGAGAGAGAGAGAGAGAGAGGGAGGGAGGGAGGGAGGGAGGGAGAGATAAAGAGAGAGAGAGGGGGCAGGGGGAGAGAGAGGAAAGGAGGGTAGGAGGGAGGGGAGAGAGGGAGGGAGGGGATGGACAGGGGGAGAGAAGGAGGGGGAGAGAGGGAGAGAAGGAAAGAGAAAGGAAGGGAGTGAGAGAGGGGGTAGGGAGGGAGAGAGGTGAGGGAGAGAGGGAGGCAGGGAATGAGGGAGGGAGGAAGAGAGGTGGAGTGGGGAGGGAGGGAGAAAGAAGGGAGGGAGAGAGAGGGGAGGGAAGGAGAGAGAGGATGGGTAAACTGGGAGGAAGAGATAAAGAGAGGGGGCAGGGAGGGAGGGAGGGAAGGGGGAGAGAGGGAGGGGGGATGGACAGGGGGGAGAGAAGGAGGGAGAGAAATGGGAGAGAGAGTGAGGGACAGGGAGGGAGAAGGAGGAAGGGAGGGAGGGAGAGGGGGGGTAGGGAGAAAACAGAAGGTAAACAGAAAACCTTATTTTAAACCCGGGAAAAGCCGGGTACTTGCAACTAGTAGTTTACAAAGCTGGATAGTGTGGTGATCGGATAATTGCACACCGTAGTCAATATTGTACAAACAAAACTCATTAAAGAGCTGCATACGATTATATAATATTTAAGGGTTGGGGATGGGTTCCAGTTTTTGTTAAATCTATTTATTTAGGGAAGAAGACTTGTTGATTTTTATTATATTAGTCAAATTAGATTTCAATGTTTATAATTAGGGGGTGGAGTTTGAAGTTTGTTTTTTAATGTTATTTGGGAGGTGATATTTTTTTGATATAATTTTACGAGGGAGGTCACTGAAAGTTTGACACTTGTTGACAAGCAGGGTGCTGGTCTAAAAAGTGCTAAAAATTTGTTTATGTAATGAATGGACAAGCCCTTATTATTTTAGAAATGTTTGGAGGTATGGTTTTGATGCTTTCACTGAAGATAGTAAAAAGTATAAAATTACAGTTGATAAATATATAAACATACAAAATTGTACCTGGGGAATGTTCTTGAGCTAATGATCTTAAATGGTTTTCTTCTTCCATCTCTAAAAAAATAAAAATGTAATTCAATGTATTCCGGGAACAAGTAAAATTAATTGACTTTTTTTCGCCTAACAAATATAAGAATAAAATAGGCTATAATTAAAATATATTAAGAATACTAATATCTAAGATAATTCCTAAGATCATGCGATTATAGAAAATATTTTCACTAAAAAAAATCACATCAAATCACACTTGAAAATCTTATGTTAACCACCATAGTAAAAAAAATTAAATTAAATAAAATAAAAAAACTGCTTAAGAAAAGGCTTTTATGAAAATGTGCTAGAAAGTTAAAATAATTCCTAATATCATACTAATATTTTTTAGAAATTTAGAAATTATATTGTTTAACAAAGTATGAGTGCCAATATAGATAATTAATTTAATTTAATTATCTTGAAATTTATAATTAAATGTGGTTTAAAAATAGATTACTGCTAGTACACCTTGTTTAATTTAGCCAGGCAGATATGGAAGACATACCAAGTCCAAAGTATTTTGATGGTTATGATTTTATCATTTCTTAATTACGGAAGATATAAATTTATGCTCAAACATTTATTTGGCTATTATAATTCCTATTAACATTTGTATGATCTTAATTATTACACTTGTTTTTGTTTGCAAAGTTAATATACATTAATAAATTAAGCAGGCCATTATATCTATATTTTAGTTAGTAAGTCGTTATCTAAAATCACCATGTTCAATTACTTGGTCGGTTTCACATATTTGTTAATAGATGGTGAAATCACTAAATCAACGCTTCACTAAATATGCTGATGGAAAGGCTATCAGGAACTTTTGTACTATAGCCCATTCATTATCCAGGGTAGAGTAGCAAAGTTATAGATTTCACTACTTCCACAGCTAACAAAATATCCAAAAACTTGTAATCATTTTATAAAATGTCTTTGAATCTTTGATTTAAATCTGAATTAAGAACCTATAGAAGCTGATGATAGTTTCTCATTGCTTGATTTTTTAACTTGTTTGTAACTTATAAATTTGGAAACTTTCTGAATTCTCTTCTTCCATAAAATATATACATTTTGTTACAAAAGCGAAAAAATAGCATTTTTGTTTTTACTAAATTTAGTTCATACCCTTAAAACTGTAGATTTACTTCCCTAAATTTGTTAAATAAGCAGCACCTTTATGAATTCCCCTCTTGAAAATCTGTTGTATGTTATTTTCATTCTGTTCACAAACTATTTTAAACAAAGGATGTCTCATAATAAGTAAGAAATGATCTGCATCTATTATAATTTTTTCACCATCTAACCCTAAAATGTTATTTAAAGTAAAGCAGCTAGAAAAAAAAATTGTCCATAAAGATATCAATTCAAATGTATCATCTGTGGTAAGATTACATAATCCTAGGTCTGTGATATTTCTTGTTGGTGTCAGAAGTTACCAATGAGAAATTACTCCGATCTAAATTTATACAAGCTTCACCAAGTTAAAGTCATTGAGTCTAAAATCTATTTTGTTAGGTGGTGGAGGAGGAGGATTTTGTCCACCCATTGAATTTTGTTCCAATAAACCGGCAAACTCATTTGTATTACCTGCTGAAAATAACGAGCTTGTATTTAAGTTCATTGAGAGTGCCATAGTCATTTGGTGCTGGCAGGTACTGAGCGTTACAAATAGTGGCCTTGAGATCATTCACAGAGTACTGGAACGAGAGTGAGTCGAGATTCTCAGTGTCTGGCGCTGTGTGAGATTCTGCACCTGAGGTTGACTGTATGTGTCTGTGTATGATATCAGAGAAACATGGGATAAGTTTTCAAAGCTATTACAGCTTTTTTTAGTATTTAGGACTGAAAACTGTGAGTGTACAATCTGAAGTGGTCGAACAAAGGCGTGAGTAGTGCTCCATTAAAGCAATCACCACAACCAATGAGTCAATGCATAGTCTTTGTATAAGACTAAACAACAGCAAGGTAAAAGGTGCATAGTAACACCTTGGATCTGAGCTTATTACCCAAAACTTCAACTTACTGGAGCTGATAAAAAAAAATTAGAAGCCCCTCCTCTTGATATGGAACTATTTTATGAAATAGATTGGCCTATGCACTAAAATGCCTAATAATATAACCATAAATTATTTAATGTGCATATGCATAGGGAATACTAAAACATTACAATTTTTTTTACTAGCACTAATTAAAAAATATATTTTCACAACTTTTATCTAGTTAAAAAAAAAGAAGTTTTCTTCCTGTTTTACATGCTAAGTTGAATAAGAGATCATACATTCAAATTAAATCTACTTACAGTTTAAATTTAGATTACGTCTCAATGTTAAGCTTTAAGATCAATTTTCCATAACCAACCCATGAATGCAGCCAACGGATTTAATGTATCATAAACTCCGCTGCCTGTAGGGATCTCACTGAATGCATTGCTTTTGAACTCAAGACTTTGGACTCAAAATAAAGTCATTGAGTCTAAAATCTATTTTGTTAGGTGGTGGAGGAGGAGGATTTTGTCCACCCATTGAATTTTGTTCCAATAAACCGGCAAACTCATTTGTATTACCTGCTGAAAATAACGAGCTTGTATTTAAGTTCATTGAGAGTGCCATAGTCATAAAATACATTTACTCATACCATATCTGGAATTTAGTAAGATGATTTTGCTGAGCTGTCAAAATAAAACATTCTTTCACAATCATGCATAATTAAATATTTAGCGCACTGACCTTGTCTAAGCAATTGTGGCTGCTGAGGTTGTTGATTTGGTGCTGGCTGGTACTGAGCGTTACAAATAGTGGCCTTGAGGTCATTCACAGAGTACTGGAACGAGAATGAGTCGAGATTCTCAGTGTCTGGCGCTGTGTGAGATTCTGCACCTGAGGTTGACTGTATGTGCCTGTGTATGATATCAGAGAAACATGGGATAAGTTTTCAAAGCTATTACAGCTTTTTTTAGTATTTAGGACTGAAAACTGTGAGTGTACAATCTGAAGTGGTCGAACAAAGGCGTGAGTAGTGCTCCATTAAAGCAATCACCACAACCAATGAGTCAATGCATAGTCTTTGTATAAGACTAAACAACAGCAAGGTAAAAGGTGCATAGTAACACCTTGGATCTGAGCTTATTACCCAAAACTTCAACTTACTGGAGCCGATAAAAAAAAAATTAGAAGCCCCTCCTCTTGATATGGAGCTATTTTATGAAATAGATTGGCCTATGCACTAAAATGCCTAATAATATAACCATAAATTATTTAATGTGCATATGCATAGGGAATACTAAAACATTACAATTTTTTTTACTAGCACTAATTAAAAAATATATTTTCACAACTTTTATCTAGTTAAAAAAAAAGAAGTTTTCTTCCTGTTTTACATGCTAAGTTGAATAAGAGATCATACATTCAAATTAAATCTACTTACAGTTTAAATTTAGATTACGTCTCAATGTTAAGCTTTAAGATCAATTTTCCATAACCAACCCATGAATGCAGCCAACGGATTTAATGTATCATAAACTCCGCTGCCTGTAGGGATCTCACTGAATGCATTGCTTTTGAACTCAAGACTTTGGACTCAAAATAAAGTCATTGAGTCTAAAATCTATTTTGTTAGGTGGTGGAGGAGGAGGATTTTGTCCACCCATTGAATTTTGTTCCAATAAACCGGCAAACTCATTTGTATTACCTGCTGAAAATAACGAGCTTGTATTTAAGTTCATTGAGAGTGCCATAGTCATAAAATACATTTACTCATACCATATCTGGAATTTAGTAAGATGATTTTGCTGAGCTGTCAAAATAAAACATTCTTTCACAATCATGCATAATTAAATATTTAGCGCACTGACCTTGTCTAAGCAATTGTGGCTGCTGAGGTTGTTGATTTGGTGCTGGCTGGTACTGAGCATTACAAATAGTGGCCTTGAGGTCATTCACAGAGTACTGGAACGAGAGTGAGTCGAGATTCTCAGTGTCTGATGCTGTGTGAGATTCTGGACCCTGAGGTTGACTGTATGTGCCTGTGTATGATATCAGAGAAACATGGGATAAGTTTTCAAAGCTATTACAACTTTTTTTAGTATGTTAAAAAAAATTGTATATATAAATTATAGATATATATATAAATACTGACCTAGCAAGTCAAGCTCAAGCTCCTGTAGAAGAGCTAAGATAGATAAAGTAATGTAAGTATAAGTAAACCCACACTGTAAAAACCTATATTTAAAAAATAACAATATATAAAAACTAACATACAAACATGAAACAATTTATTCATATAAGCCTATATTAAATAATTACAACATATATATTTATACACACACATTGTGTGAAGAACAATGAAATTCTTAACTTAAATTACCTTTAGCTTTTTTAACTTTTATTAGTATTTTTGATCTAAATACATTTGATAAATGTCCAGACATATTGGCAAACTGTGCATTTTTTTGGTTATCTAATAATCTGTTTGCCTCGCTTAAAATTCTGTATTTAGGTTTCCCCTCATCGATTCCAAGATTCAATCTCATTATGTCTATTTCCTTATTCAGCTGGAAAAAAAAGTTTTAAATTATTAAATGAATTTTTAAAAGTTGTCGTCTATTAGTGGTGACCTTTTGGGGTACAACTACTCTATGTCATGCATACTTATAACCTTCCCACCCTAACGCTAAACTGCCTTTGCTCCTTAAGTATAATTTCAAAAGCATTTAGTTGAACATTTTGTTTATTCAAATGTAGCTTTAGGACCTGAATGAGTGTCATATATGGTGCCAAAAGCAGCAAGTGAATAACTGATCAAGGGCTTGTCAGTCTCTATGCTGTACACCATTTTATACAATAAATAGGTCTCATTGGCAGATAAAGTTTATTAAATTGTTCTTGCATTATTTGTGGTCT
Source organism: Bulinus truncatus (assembly GCA_021962125.1). NCBI lineage: Eukaryota > Metazoa > Mollusca > Gastropoda > Planorbidae > Bulinus > Bulinus truncatus. The sequence continues at coordinate 1,962,725 of JAGDYQ010000062.1, forward strand.
TTAACCAGCTTAAAAAATATAAACAAGATAATTTTTCCACTGAATCAATGTCGTAAATTTATCTGAATCTTTATTTATAATTGGAGTAGGGCAATACCAACATCAAAAGTTTCAGCCATACATACACATTTTTTACTTTATTAGAATTATAAAATTCTTAACTGTAAGCATTTCTATTTTCTTTTTTTATGTTAATAGCAAAACATGAACTAAATTCTCAAAATAAATTAATGAAATAAAATTTTTAAAAATTTATAAAAAGCTTAGGATAGGCCTATAACTTATATTGATAAAATGTGCATTGATTTCAATTACTGAGTTTAATCATGGGTTGATTTTGAATTATTATGTAAATCCAAGAGCAACTCTAATACATTTATACACATACTTATATACTGTAGTCTTTGTATGCAGATTTGAAGTTATGCATTTTTCATCTAAGATTTTTTTTTTTAGAAAAGGCACGTACAAATGGCTTTTTTTTTAACATTTAACTTCAAATAAACTACTTTTTATTATTATTATAAAAATCATTCGACTATAAATAACAAAAAAAAGAGTCCTATCAATACTATTTTTGTCAAAAACAAAAGGTACTATTATGAGTCATCTTGACAGTTCTTAAAATTAAACAGAAATCAATTGCAACTTGAAAATCTGAATTCTTACATCAAAAACATTCAACAGCTAGATTTCATTTGTTTCAGTTTATCTTGTGGGCGAACTGTCAAAATCTTGTACATAATACTTTATAAAAATGCAATACATCCTCTAAAGATCTGCAAAGTCGCAGTGACATTGTCATGAAAATATTTTATGGCAAAACAATTATATTTCGAAATAACCTTTGAAGAAAAATTTAAATGGCTGTGAAAAAATGTGTTAAATGATTTAAAAATTTTAACTGCAATGCTTTTCACTATTGACAATTATGCGAAAGTATATTATGAACACATTCAGTAAAAACACAACAATTTTTTGCTGTTGTTTAATGAATTTCTAAGCTTAGTGGAAAAAAAAAAGAGTATGACAGAATCATGGTGTAAAACTATAAGACTTTGACATTTGTATTAATTTATAATTACTTACAGCTTAATTAATAAAAACAACCAAGCTTTAAAACAAAAACGTATGAATGACATATGAAATGGTTATTGTGAATTAAATTGTCCTTGCATGTTTAACATTATGTTTGCATGATACGTATCAATATAATAGCATTCGGGGTGTTTTCTTGACTGAAAGGTCGCCATGTTGTTGGTTTATTTCGCTTTTTGAATATATCCCTCTAGGTTTGAACCGTTAGATCCGGTTTGATCAGTTGGCTAGGTTATTTTTGGTTTCGGGCAGATCCGTTTTGTCTGTCCGTCATCACCCTAGATCTCAACAACCATAAGTCCTAGACCCATGATGTATTTATCGTTTTGTAGGTCTTGGCCTGCCATGTGTGCAGCAAAAGTTCATTTCGCGATCTGACCGCTGAGGGCCGTAAAAGGGGGCTCATAAAGTACCGTTTTTTACTATATAAGCTATATTAACAATGGAGCGCCCTAGATCTCAGAAACCATAAGTCCTAGACCCATGATGTATATATTATTTTGTAGGTCTTGGCCTGCCATGTGTACATCAAAAGTGCATTTCGCGATAGGATCTCTCAGAGCCAAAATATAAGAGTTTCTTACGTACCGTTTTTGCTTATATTTTAAATATAAATAATAAAAGCTAATCAAAGGGGCGTAATCATTATTTATTTTTGTAATAGTTATTCAACATGATTACTTCCCTCTCTAAATTTATCAAAATTCATGCGCGTGGAGCAATATTTATGGCTGTAACCCGGAAAAAAAATACGGATTTCGTCCAGCGCAACCGAAAATGCTCTAAAATGTCCTTAGTCCGAAACGGAAAAGACTTAAATTGCTTGTTTTTTGTTAAAATGAATTAAAGATGTTTACCACGGGCTTTCAATTAGGCTTTGCGATGTTCGCAACTACTACGTATTTCCCCATGTATAAGCCACCCCTTTTTTCCAAAATAAGACCAAAAAGTAGTGGGGTGGAGTGTATGAGTGAATATTATGAATCTTGAATTTTATTTCTTTGTAAATTTTCTTTCTTTATAACTTGCTTCTCTAATAATTTTTTTTTTTAATTTTAGTCCGAAAATTGGTGGGGGAGGGGGGGGGGCTTATATACAAAGGGGGTGCTTATACATGGGAAAATACGAGTGTGTTTCCCTGATTCATTTTACTGATGTCTTTTAACCGAAAAAAAAAAACAAAGTATTTCTCGCTACAACTTTTTATGTCAAACCTTACAGCGTAAACCGTGAATGACCACATGACGATGATAGCCTAATTGCGTTTTTTTATTCTGAAAATTCCGCATTGTGCTTAATTTAACAAAGAAAAAATGGCTTATTAAGAAGGCACAAAACTCACAGAAGATTTGGTCACCTCTGGCCCACAGCCTACACAATAATAAGATATTAACTGCAATTAAAGCAGGCACATATTGTCTACTTTGAGCCAAAGACAAAGAATGGTAAATAAAAGTGTTAAACTGAAAGGGTGGAGGAAGTTCAAAATTTAAAAAGCTTTACATAAAAAGTGAATGACCCCTACATGGCCAGCCAATCGATAATAATTAGGCCTACTATAAACAGTAACTTTAAACATTTATCGTAATTAATTTTACTTACCCTGGCTCTTGACTTATTTGTATCCATTACTTAGATTATGAAAGGGAATATAGAAAAAAATACAGGTGTATTCTCACTACTGTCAGGATATTAATCCGGGCCTTGACTGACAACTACGATTTAACAAGAGAATTTGAGAATTTTCTGTTGTTGTTGTTTGTTTTGCAAAGTTTTGTCAACTATAGATATTGAGCATTCACTCATCCTCGATGGGGGAGGGGTGGTATTAATATAAATAGACGCCAACAATACCCGCATGGGAGCTCCGCATGTGTGAAAGTAATATTCATGAAGTTTTGATTTGTTTGTGAACTCGGAAATTAAATAGTAAACTTGAAATAATTCTAACAAGTAAAATATCTTTTAAAATTAATTTATAGTCTTTTTTTTAACTATATAACTCGTTTCTTTAAAATAAATAGGCTGCATAAAGCATGCTTTTAGTTGGAGGTGTGTGTGTGTTTGTGTGGGTTTATGTTTTAACATAACCTTATGATGGGGTCAGCAATAGTTAACACTTGTGGACCAAGGATGGCTTTATGTTAGTAGCGGGAATGGGCAGACTATCTGTGGCCCCTTCGCCCCAGTGTCGTTTTAAGGTCATCGTAGGCCCCATGCTTTCGGAGCCGAGCCGGAGCCGTGGAGCCTCTACTTTTTGCTGGAGCCGGAGCCGGAGCCAGAGTCGAAAAAATCTGGTGGCTCCGGCTGCCAATTTTTTTTTTACAGCAAAATTTTTTTTAGTTTTAAAATTCCAAATTTGTTTGATTGTTTGCTTCCTACAATTTGAAATGTTGACATGTTTTACGAAGGCCACACCAGTAACAGCATTTAAATGTTAGCGTGCAAGCACATCAAAAGCGTCATAGACCCCAATGTCAATGTTCTCACACAACTTGCGATATAGTCTCATGCAACCTGTGATATATACTCACACACAGTGGCGCAACCAGCAAAAGATGCTGGAGGGGGGGGCTCACATTTTGAAAAAAGACAGTCTGACAGTTCTTTTTGTAACTTTATAACTTTAATTATGTATCTCCGATTTGGTTTGGGTGGGGGCTCAAGCACCCCTCCTGCCCCCCCTGGTTGCGCCACTGCTCACACAAGCATTCATCTAGTTACACACAGGCTGTCGTCTAGCCTCATTCAACCTGTATATCGTGTCATATAACCTGTGATACAAGAATCAATAGTGACGTACGTAATTAATCACAGGTCGTGTGAGACTAGATCCCAGGTTGTGTGAGACTAGATCAAAAGTTAAGTGAGACTTCATCACAGGTTGTGTGAGACTAGATCAAAGGTTAAGTGAGACTAGATCACAGGTTGTGTGAGACTAGATCACGGGTTGTGTGAGAGTACCTCATGGGTTGAGTAAGACTGGATCCCAGTTTGTGTGAGACTAGATCACAGGTTGTGTGAGAGTAGATCACGGTTTGTGTGAGAATAGATCAAAGGTTGAGTGAGACTATATCACAGGTTGTGTGAAACTAGATCACAGGTCGAGTGAGACTAGATCACAGGTTGTGTGAGGCTAGATCACGGATTGTGTTAGACTAGATCACAGGTTTGTGAGAGTAGATTAAAGGTTGAGTGAGACTAGATCACGGGTTGTGTGAGACTAGACCACTGGTTGTATGGTTGTATCACAGGATGATTGAGACAAGATCACACAATGTGAGAACTATATCACTGTTTGTTTTCTTGTATCACAGGTTATATGACACGATATCACAGGTTGTATGAGGCTAGACGACAGCCTGTGTGAAACTAGATGAACACTTGTGTGAGCAGTGGTGCAACCAGGGGGAGCAGGGGGGTTTGAGCTCCCCCCCCCCCGGCCAAATCAGAGATACATAATTAAAGTTACAAAAAAGACTGTCAAACTGTTTTTTTTTCAAAATGTGAACCCCGCCCCCCCCCTCAGCATTTTTTGCTGGTTTCGCCACAGTGTGTGAGTATATATCACAGGTTGCATGAGACTATATCGCAAGTTGTGTGAAAAACATTGACATTGGTGGCACCGACGACGGAACGAAATATTTTAAGGGGGGGGGGGGCAAGCCTAATTTCAAGGGGGGAGGGGCGCCACCCCCCCCCACACCTTGAAAATTTAAGGAGGGGCAAGAAAAATATGACCGAAAGACAAATTTTACCCCCTTAATTCAATAACAGAATATAGTAATTCTGTAGCAAGTATTTAATCGATATTATTAAAAAATAATATGTTAAAAAAATAAAAATTAACATTGAGCACTTCTGTCGTCAACTGATTCCGTTTGTTTACAAATTTAATAGTGAAATTAGATCAGAAAATTACTGATAATTATCATGAATGATGATGAATATGAAACTGAAACCGGAAACTCAATAAACAAAAAGTAATTTATGAAAAGATAATAAATAATTGTATTTTCTTTAAAAATTACATTTGCCGTCATTCGGTAGATGGTAATACTTCACTATACTTATAAGACGCATTTGCTGTCTGTCTGTCTGTTCCCTTAAAACTCAAGATCCAGACAACCAAATAACGTGAACTTTGGTACACGCACCGGTGCAGCCAACCCTTAGGCCAAATCATCAATACATAATTTACGTTATAAAGTTACAAAAAAGACAAATAAACTGTCAAAAACTGTCAAACTCAAACGTCAAACTGTCTTTTTTCAATATGTGAGCCCCTCTCCCCCCCCAGCATTTTTTGCTGGTTGCGCCAATGGGTACACGTACACAAAATTACATGGGGAAGGTTCTTAAACAAGTTTCGTTCCATCTCAATGGATACTTTAATTGTAATTAATTATTTTGGATATCAAAGACATGAGCAAACTTTTACCCCGATTTCAGGTTTTACGAGCTTCTCTGCCACATAGCTAACTTACTATAAATATGATCGGTACGGGGAACCAAATATCACATTACTTACTACATTATTACATTACATTCCTTCATCCATAGGAATTGTCATCTTTTGCTACAGTCATGCCTAAGAGAGAGAGAGAGAGAGAGAGAGAGAGAGAGAGAAGGAGGGAGGGAGGGAGAGAGAGAGAGAGAGAGAGAGAGAGAGAGAGAGAGAGAGAGAGAGAGAGAGAGAGAGAGAGGAACTGCCAAAAATGTTGTGTATCACAGTACTTTAAGATAAATGTACCCTTTAAATTGCAATTTGCATGCAAATAAACCCTTTTTTACGCGTCTTATTTTAAATCTTAATTAGACTTTAAATCACGCTTCTTAAATAAACAGAAAACCTTATTTTAAACCCGGGCAAAGCCGGGTACTTGCAACTAGTTTTAAAATATGCCACAACAACTCTCAATAATGTGATTACTGTAAAATGTCAATTACTTATAATTTCTTTCAAATATTAAATTTAAGAAATAAATCAAATGAATTATGAAAATGATACATATAAACTAAAATGAATTACAAAGTTAAAAAAGATAAAATTTTGGGAGGGGGGGGGGAGAATGGAAATTCAAGGGGGGGGAGGCGCCGCCTCACCCTGCTCCGCCGCCAGTGATTTGTGGAGTCTATGACGCTTGCCTGGTTTGCATAAGCTCTACTTGTGAATTATTACTCTGTATGAAGGACTGTGATAATTAATCAATCATCGATTAACTTTTTTTTTACCAGTTTACTCATTCCTTATTTTAAGATAGGTCACCGAGCAAGTTTAAATTATTATTTCATTACATTTGTTGGCTAAATTTTTTATTAATGATCTACGGTGCTACACTTTAAAGTATTGTTACTACATAAAAACCGGACAGAAACTTTCATCGTTGCCACTCCTGGAATAGATCAACGGATTCTATTTTACAATATCAATGGTTCTATTTTACTATATTAATTATTCGATTTAACAATATCAATGATACTATTTGACTATATCAATGATTCTATTTGACTATATCAATGATTCTATTCGACTATATCAATGATAGGCCTACTATTTGACTAGATCAATGATACCATCTGACTATATCAATGACTCATTTGACTATGATACCATTGGACTATATCAATGAAACTATTTGACTATATCAATGATTCTATTTGACTATATCATTCATACTATTTGACTATATTGTTGTAACCCTCTCAATTCTAACACATGTAGCCCTCTTATTCTAACACACGGTGCTGCACCATTCGTCACCTGGACAGGTGTGTAAATAAGAGATGTGGGTGGAGGTGAAACAACAGTCGTTCCCCTCTCCCTTCTCATCTGGCGCTAGCGTCAGGACGATGCGTCGAGACCAGTCACGTGACCTGAATTGAGGGGGTGGGGGATCTACTTCGGACTTTAGATATAAGCAGTGACCAGAGAAAAAGTGGACAGTCCGTGACTTAGCAATTAGGAAGTTATTCTTAGAACAACGAGTTCGTTACCTGAAGGTAACACGTTCGACTCGCTTGTCGCTGTAGTGATTGTTCCATGTGGATGTATTAGTTTAGCTTAGTAGTTGTAGATTTAAATGTAAAGTGAATTTGTAGTAATAAATAAAGTATTAGTCTAGAGTTTTATTGATCCCACGTGTCCTGTGTGTCATTCTGTCTGTGTATAATATAAAGTTACTACAATATCAATGAATCCATTTGACTAGATCAATGATTCTTTTTTTTTTACAAATGAGTCCATTTGACTAGACCAGTAATGCTTAATACTAGATCACCTATGATTTGTTAAATCACTGGTTGTGAATTACCTGATCACTGATTTTCGAAAAGCAAACTGGTATGTGCTAAGTGAAAGTTTATTTTGTCGTAACTCAACAAAGTTTAATCCGTTGTTATGGGGGCGGGGGCATTTTTCAATCACCTTAATGACTTAACTCTCTTTGAAGAATTGTTATGGGCGAGTTTCGTATTCCTAATGGCCTACATGTCTATAAGTCAGACCTGCCACAATGAAGGGTAGCAATTAGCGTAGTGAGAAATTCTTCAGTTGTCAATGATTATTCAAAACTCAGGATCTATAAGTAACGGCCTTGACAGCGTTTTTTCCCACATAAGGCAACAAAATAAGTGTCTTTGTTTAGGGTCTCTGTCTCTGATAAATGTACCTTGGATTAGGGCCCGTAGTTAATGTACTTTTGTGAGTTGTTCTTTCATAATGTCAGTACATATTGGGGCTATTTAAAGAAAATATGGTGGAATTGTTCTTCAAGCCAGTCAAGAAAGTCCATAACCGTTTATCATGATGATCAACCTTTTGTGTGTGTACAATCTAGAAGCTCTCTCTCTCTCTTTATATCTTTATATATATATATATATATATATATATATATATATATATATATATATATATATATATATATATATATATATATATATATATATATATATATATATATATATATATATATATATATATATATATATATATATATATATATATATATATATATATATATATATATACGTATATATATATATATATATATATATATATATATATATATATATATATATATATATATATATATATATATATATATGCTTATAAGACGCATTTGTTGTCTGTCTGTCTGTCTGTCTGTCTGTCTGTTCCCTTATAACTCAAGATCCAGACAAAAAAATAACGTGAAATTTGTTACACATACACATAATTACATGGGGAAGGTTATAGGACAGGTTTCGTTTCATCTCGATGGTTAGTTTAATTGTAATTAATTTTTTTTTATTTTAGTATTTTACTATATTAAAGTAATCTCGACGGCGCCATAAATAAAATTCCTCTGTGACGTCATTTCCCGATGATCGAATAGAACTTGGGCGCTGGTGCTGTATTGTGCCTTTGTGATGCGAAGAATTGTTGATGTTTTTTCATGCTCTCTGATTTGTAGAGTTTGATGAAGGTAAAGGAATGAAGAAGAATTTCAGAAAAAGTGTGAAGCCATAATAATAAGTATATATATATATATATATATATATATATAGAGAGAGAGAGAGATAGAGAGAGAGAGAGAGAGAAAGAGAGAGAGGGGGGGGGAGGGAGAGAGAGATAAAGAGAGAGGGAGATAAAGAGAGAGAGAGGGCGCAGGGGGAGAGAGAGGAAAGGAGGGAAGGAGGGAGGGGGAGAGAGGAGGGAGGGAGGGAAGGAGGAGAGAGGAGGGAGGGGGGATGGACAGGGGGAGAAAAGGAGGGGGAGAGAGGGAGATGGGAGAGGGAGCAGGGGGAGAGGGGGAGAGAGGGGGTGGGGGAGGGGAGAGAGAGGGGAGGGGAGGGAGAGAGAGGGTGGGAGAGAGGGAGGCAGGGAGAGATAGGGAGTGAGGGGGGGCAGGGGGAGAGAGAGGGAATGAGGGAGGGAGGAAGGGGTGAGAGAGGGGAGAGAGAGGTGAAAAGGGAGGGAGGGAGAAAGGAGGGAGAGAGGGGTTAGGGAGGGAGAGAGGGGAGGGAAGGAGAGAGGGAGAGGATGGGAGAAAATGGGAGGAAGAGATAAAGAGAAGAGGGGGCAGGGAGGGAGAGAGAGGGAAGGAGGAGGGAGGAGGATGGACGGGGGGAGAGAAGGAGGGGGAGAGGGAGATGGGAGAGGGACGGATAGAGAAGGGAGAGAGGGTGGGAGAGGGAGGGAGGGAGGGAGGGAGAGAGAGGTAGGGAGAAAACAGAAGGTAAACAGAAAACCTTATTTTAAACCCGGGCAAAGCCGGGTACTTGCAACTAGTATATATATATATCACTCTCTCTTACTCGCACTTTTTATCTCTCTGTGTACATTAATTTTAAATTTCGATATTTGTTTATTTGATGGAAAAATCAGCTCGAACAAGAGGTGCCATTATAGTGTGACTCTCAGAAACTATACAGAAATGGGCCCCCTCTTATGGCATAGTGTCTTTTAATTTATCCTAAAAGGATTCTAAAAGTTATGGGGCCCCAAAGTGGCAGAAAGGTTAGAAAATAAACTACATAGGATATATTGTAAAAAACTATACCCCATTTCAAAAAGGGCCCAGGCTCGAACAAGGGGGGCCAAGATACTGTGACTCTCTGAAACTATACAGAAATGGGCCACTCTTTTGGCAAAAGTGCCTTTTAATTTTTCCAACAAGGATTCTAAACGTTATGGGGCCCCAAAGAAGAATATAAGTTAGAAAAATAATTACATATGATATATAGTAAAAAACTATACCCCATTTCAAAAAGAGCCTAGGCTCGAACAAGAGGTGCCATTATAGTGTGACTCTCAGAAACTATACAGATATTGTTCCCCCCTCCCCAAGACTTCCACAATGAGGAATGGAGCATATTTCGAATTTCTCTGCACTGTAGTCGCCGAAAACTGTTATGTTTGTAAAATACGTCCAATTGATCCAAAATTTGATATAAGAAAAAGCAATAATTACACAATATAATTTAACGTGAAAGCATTTAAGAACTGCAACAATGAGCAAAGTCAAAGAGTATTGTTATTCTTTCCTGGTCTTCAAAGTTGCAAATCTGTCAATCACTCCATCAATATCAATATTTTTCACAACATCATTTTCAACAGAAAATAGAGAAAGATAACAAAGTGGATGGGCAGATAATTCTTTTTATCAGTTTTAGATTTGAAAAGCTCTCACATGAAGCTACAGACACATAAATATTGATACATAATTGCATACATAGTCTAAGTGTTGGCAGTGATTCTATGACGTCCCATTCAGCTATGAATTCAAAACATCAAGTTGTTAAATGGTTTAAGGACTATTGTGATTCCTTTCCATGAACAGGTCGTTGTCTTAAGTATGAGAGAGGTTTATGCTTGCAGTCTGATGACTATATGTATATTTCACAACTCACATTTAGTCTCCGCCAATAAAGTCAAACAATACCATTTCTTTGCTGATATGACGTACAGATATTGATGCCAGTTGTTTTCAAACACAGTACTTCACCTTACGTCCTACTCTCGCACTCTCTCTTCCTCTCCTCTTCTCTCTCTAACCTACTAAATTGTACAGCTTATATACTCCAAACGATTGGCTTTGCATCAGTGATTTATTAGCCATAAATACTGCTAACCCCAACTAACTCTACCCTCGGGACAATTTAAATGACAGCTCTGATAGATGGGAAAGAGATTGACACGTTAAATGTGGACCTATAAAACTTTCTAGTTTAACATCCCCCAACCGTGTAAATTCCACCGTAACGGCCTTTCTATATAGATGTAACCTCTCCTATAATTTACTGACGGGTCTATTGAATGCAAAACCTGCCCACACGTACAAAAGTCCTATTTCAAAGGTATTTGAACCCATGAGTCCCAGTGCTCACCCGATGCCCTCTATAAATCAATGCCCCCTCCCGGTGATCAGAGACGGTCGTCTGTTGCTTAAATGACTCCACTACCTGGTCACTATGACACGCCCACTTCCCTAGCTGACCGCTGATTTTGCTACTAAAACTTAAAAAAATGTGCTAAAAAACCTACTTCGTAACACAAGTACTGACCACTCTTTGACCTTCTTATCTCTTTTAAAAGCTTAACTTCGAATAACTCATCAAAGAAAAAAGAGAGCTATCAAACATCTGTTCAGTGTGTGATATGTTAGGTGCGCTGTCAAACATAATTCCAAAATGCTTCTCAGCCTTTGTATCCATACAAGGAATATCTTTCTAGTGATGGGCCAAGACATTTATACATTCATTTTGAGTTTCACTTTCATTGCTAGTTTTTTGTTAGGAAACGGTTTTCAAATATATCCTACTTTGATACTTTAAGTCATTTTTAGGGGCTCTAATGGAAAGTCACCCATTCTTCTAATTCTCCAGGGGATTACATAATGCTTATGATGTCCTTCTAAGGCAGGGCATTAGTTTTCGTCAGTGCTTTTTTTCTAGCGAAAAATGTTTGGGAACTCATTTCACATCTGTTTTTTAACTTATGTCAGAAAATACTATAATAGTCTATAATTGAATTTTCCACTGAACACAAATTTTATTGTAATGGATACTTAAAGAAATAAACGTTTTTATAAGAAAATTAGAGACTCAAAGAGTTTATTTATAATAAAAACCAACCTGACTATATAGTTTATGTGGAAAAATGTATTCTACTGTATTATGATACTGGTACCGTATTAGGCTTTAAGGGGGTATGTACACCGAGAAATACCAAAAAAAATGATTTTTCGATTTTTGATATAAAACTGGTATCAAATTAAAGACCATTCATTTCTGCACAATTCTGTAGTAATATATTTTTCATAATATAATTAGTTTTTTTTTACGAATTTTCAAATCGTCTAGGGTAAGTTTAATTTTTTTTCAAAAATTTTGGCTACTCATTAGATCGGTGTATAAATTAAAACTGAACACCTCCCTATTTTTTTATTTACAATGAATAGCCCCTATTCCCAGAATAGCATTGCAAATGGCAGCCTCCACGGTACACATGTGCGATTCAATTACTGGATAATTTAATAACAAAATATTCTGTAATTAACTAGGACAAAAATGTTTAGTGATAAGAAATATTCCAGGTCTTCAAAGCAGCGTAAGTTTCGTGGAAATAAGTCTGTTAGTGTTAAAAACAGGGATACTTTAGCTGAAAATGCTTTAGACTGTAATTCTTGTTTAAATTCTTGTGAAAAGGGACTAGATTTAGAAGAAACACCTTTAAAAAGAAAACTAAATATTACCACACCCACTGCCACGCCCACTTCATCAAGATCTGAAATAAAGCTGAAGGACTTGTATGGAGAACTAAATAAATATGATAGCTCCAATGATGAGGAATTTAATGATACTGAAACAAGTAATAACAAGCAGTGGAAATGAAACATAATAGTTGACTTTGACATCTTTCAAAAACAAATAACATCACATCTTGTGTGTAGATATTGTTTCAGCAATGTAGAGTTAGTAGAAATAGAACGACGAGGACTAGGAAGTAAATTTTTATTCAATTGTAGCAATAAGAAATGTAAAGAGCATTCTCCTTTTTATTCTAATGAACAAATTCCTTTAAAAAATAATCTTAGCACCCATTCCATAAAATCGTCGATCAGTTTTTGCTATGAGATGTGTAGGAGGGGGACTTGCTGATTTAGAAACTTACTGCGGCCTTATGAACTTACCACCACCAGTTGAAAAAAGTTCCTATAAATTGATAAACTCTGCAACTGAGACAGCAGTAATAACAGCTCAGTCCCAATCTATGAATAGCGCAGCTAAAATTGAATTTAATTTAGCTGAAGTACCGGCTGAATATGATTTATGCCGTAACATCGATGCTTCAATTGATGGAATCTGGATGACGAGAGGTCACACATCTCAAGTAATAGTTTAATTTGGAAAATTTGCCCTAAACAGAAGTACCATGGTCTTAAAGCTGTTAACATTGCTGTTGGTATAGCTACTTTTCTTTTCAATGATGGAAACAAAGCACTAGTAACACCTTTGCGACTTTTAAACCTTTAGTGCGGACAATTCATGCTAGATTTTTTCAACATGAAGGACCATACGAGAATGATACATGCACAGCAACGGATTAGTGAAGCAAGTTTGGAGGCCAGAAGACTAAGGAGAAAAAGAAAATTAGGCTTAGAGGAATCCAGAGCTGAATCCAAAGGTTTTCCTTATCTTGCAGGGGCTCACTAAGGTACAGACCATCTTTTTTATACTAAAATTTCTTTCTCGTTTTTCTTTAAAATTTTGATATTCACGCCACTTCTGCAGTCATAACTTATGTAAATATTAACCGATTTGCATGAAATTTTCTGTACAGCTTTGTTATATATATGGCTATGGCCGGTAGTAAAATAGTTTAATTATCTTAATATTTGACAAAATTACATACATCCAAAATTTACAAATTACTGTTGTAAAATACCAATTTTTTGGATTGTTGCCTATAAATTTTTAATATTTTTTGTTCTTTTACTACTGGCCATAATGATACCAGTTTTATAGATAAATATAAAAAATCACAAGAATTGAACTTAAAACTTAGCAGATATCTTTTGCAGCTTTGCCCTCACTTTTTTTACATGAATTTTTTTGCTAGTCAAATCCATACCCTTCAAAATATAATTTTTTTTTTTATTATACTACAATATATAATACTTTCTATGATAAGTATATGCATTATAGCAGCTTTCCTGAAAATTTGACTATTGTATCTCTTGTAGTTTTTTTTGTACAATTTTTTGTTTGACATCACTTCGTTCTGGGTGTACCTCCCCCCTTAAAACAAATTTTTATAATATTCAGTTTAAAATTTTATTTCGTATAATTGTTTAATATGTATTCTTGCGTTATAGCCTACCGTATAACCTGCTTGATCTGAAAAACATTTCTGCTTGAAAAAATTATTTTTTTATTACAAATCTGGCCAAAAAAGCTATGGGAACTCAGCTCCCATGAGTTCCCACTGAAAAAAAGCACTGGTTTTCGTTAGGCACTGTTTTTGCGTATATTAGTTATCCAAATGTTATGTCATTTTCAGGGCCACATTTAACACCTTAAACGTAGTAATACAATTTAAAAGGACCATGGGGCCTTGTCATGGTTAGTTTTTGTGTGTAGATTAGTAGATCAGTTGTATGTATAATATATATATTATTTTCGTGGTACTTCTGTTTCTTGGTAGGTGTAAATATATTTCAGTCTCTTCGGAGTTATTGATTCAACTAACTTGACTTTGTGTATATTATTATATTATTAAGTATCCACATGTAAGAGACGAATCACATGTATAAATTACTGAGAAGATTTCTATGTATTAAACATATATATATATATTTATTTATTCAATCTATGGAAGTACATACATGGTATAAAATGATGTGAGATGAATAATCAAGTCCGTCTACTTGTCTCTACCAAAATCTATCGTCTCCTAAAACTAATAATTTCACTTCCGCTAAGCTAAGTGGCCAGATAATTAAACCATCTCTGTGCCAACTGTAAATTCTCTAGCCTAAACTGATTATTACAACATCCCCCTTTCCTTTAAAAAAACAAATGTTATACATTTAGTTTTTTAGTCTGTCTCTAAGTTTTTCTGTCGTTAACTTAATAAAATTTACTTTTGTCAAAAATAAAAAATTGTTGTATCACATCATATCAATAATAATCCATACACATGTTATTGCTCTATATACAACATGTCAAACAAAATGGTTATGATACCAATATCAAACTAGTTATGATACAAAATTTATTAATAAAAATATTCTTGTCAATACTATATCTCATATTTCAATTTTTAAATGCATCATATAGCATATCATAATATTGACCTAAAAATTTGTTCAATTTTCAAAAATATTATTATCAATTCAGTTTTAAAACAAAAAAAATTTTTATACAATAATAAGTGATTATTCACTTAAGTTGGTACCAAGTACCATAACTTCTTCATGAGTTTTAAGTGCATTTTTAATTATCATTGTTATCTCCCCTCTTTTCTCTTTTTTTTTTAATATAGTGATTATTTTCTATCACCTTATGACTTATTAATTGTCATTTCTTTGTACATATTCACTTAATGAATTTATTTTCAATATTCAACACTTTCATATTTTTCTTCACATCATTATCATTCTTTTCTTTTGTATGAGAGCATTTTATTTCAGTACAATATATTTTTCATGTTGTCTTTTGACAAACTTCTTCTGTTGCAACAATATTTTGTTCAACTTATTATTTACCTTGCTTTATCTAGCAAGTCATTTTTCTTTCATCTCTTATGAAGAACTTTTGTCTTCTGTCAATAACACTTGCTTTAGTGATTTGACAATATTCATTTTGCACTCATCAATTATATAAGACATTTTTCTTATGTCTTTCTCATCATTTTATATAGTGTGAATATATTAACTTTGCACTTTTTCGTGTCAATTTATCTTGACATATTTAATATTATCACCATGTACAATTCATTATGTCTTCTGACATATAAAATATTTAAACATCATCTTAATAAAATTCATATATTATTACAATCTTCATACCTTTGACTTCTGTAGTCAATAATTGTTCAAGTTACATATTTGAGACTAATAAGTCTTCTTGACAATAATCAATGTCATAATCAATAATCCTTTGATTGGATTTAACAAAATTTAACTTTTTTAAAAAGTTTTATAACAAATTGAACAATAAACTTCAAACAATGAACAAATTCAATAAAATATGCATTAGTAATCATTGCATAATAAAATCTTTGCATAAACTTCAATAATATTTTCATCAATGCAAATGAAGTGAATGAGTAATTAATCATTCTTACAACATATTCTCATGTACATTATACTTGTTTAGTGTATGTGTTTATTTTAAACACAATCTCTCCTCATTCTCATCTTAATTAAGTATGCATATTTCTTTTTTAAATACATTATGCATCAATTATCAACATGAAATATTTGAGTCAATATACTCAATACAATAGTGTACTTGACAAGCTTAAATGTCATTATTATTATTCATGTATTATATTATATTTTCAATACATACAAATCTTTTATTTTCAAATACAACTGTTATTAGTTTTAATTATTCCAATATCCATATAATGTGTATTTATAGTTCTAACATTCACCTTATTTATTCTAGTCATTATCCTTATTGTTCTACTATATTTCATTTCTACTTGTACCAATATCATTTATATTTTCTAATTGTTCCAATATTTATTTATTTATACTTGTTATTCCAATTAGTTATATCTATTTTTGTTGTCCCAATACAGTATTTTCTATGTTTGAATAATTCAATGTGTTTACTCAAAAAAAAACAACTTATATCTGACTGAGTCTCGATAAAATATCTGGGATATGGTTACTTGACCCTTTAATGTATTTTATGTTAAATGAGTAGTCTTGTAATAACAAAGACCAGCGTGTTAGTCTAGCATTATTTATGCTTTTGGTATTCAGGTTAGCTTAAGGTTTGTGATCTATTAACACAGTGAACTCATTGCCTAGCAAGTATTTGCTTAATTTAGTTATTGTCCAAACTAAAGCTAAACATTCTAGTTCTATTACTGAATATCTATTTTCAGTGTCTGACAGTTTTCTACTTAAATATAGTATTGGTTTATTGATATTATCCTGCTCTTGATATATACATCAAACTGTTTATATGGTCTGACCAATTTTTAGTATAAATACAAATGTCATCCACATAGTATCTAATGTTTTCAATATTTCTCAATAACTTATTCATCATCTTAGTGAACGTTGCAGTGCTGTTCACTTGACCAAAAGGCATAACATTCCACTCATAAAATCCTTCATGAGTTTTAAATACTGTATATTGTTTAGAATCTTCCTGAACTTCTAACTGCCAAAAGCCTCTAGTCAAATCTAGGTGTGTGAAAATATTGGCATTTGACATTTCTTGAACTAAGTCTTCAATGTTTGGTAAAGGTTGTTTATCTATCACTGTAATAGAATTTAAGCTGCTGTAATCACAACATAAACGAATTTTGCCATTATTTTTCTTTACTACCACTATTGGAAAACAATAGCTGGAATCTGATTAGTGTCATTTATATTATTTTCTAAACTATAAGTGTTGTCTTCTCCGATTAAACAATTTCAAGATTGAATCTGTTGTACAATGGTTTCTAATTCTGTAGGAGGATCTAAAATTTCTCTCAATCTATCAACATGAAATGTTCTACCCTCTCCATTTATTTCTACTGAATAGTCCACATTTCCTATTTTGTTTATTATTTTATATGGACCTCTCCATCCAATTTCATTATCTTTGGGTATCAATACATAAACTAGATCTCCAACTTTAAATTCCCTTAAGTACCTGTTTTTGTTTTTAAGATCCCTATGGTATTTGTTTTTCTTTATGAGATTTTCTTCTGCATATTTGTTTGCATACAGTATGTTACTTCTGGTTTTGTCTACCAATTCAAATGGACTAATATGCTCATTTTCTGTATTAATTATATTTTCACTGAATAATTGTAATGGTCCTCTGGGATTTGAACCGAACATGAGTTCAAATGGTGTAAAACCTGTTGTTTCATGAGGTATTTCTCTATACGCGAATAAAATTAAAGGTAAAAATGTGTCCCAATCCTGTCCATGATCACTAATTATTTTTTTTTAACATGGTCTTTATGGTTTGATTTGCTCTTTCTATGGAGCCATTTGATTGAGGTCTGTACCTAGCTGTAAATACCTGTGTAATGTTAAGCATATGAGTAAATGTCTGAGTAAGATGTGATTTAAATTGAGTACCATTGTCTGATAATATAGTGTTAGGAAAACCAAAAGCTGTAAAAATAGACAATAATGCTTTGCAAATTGTTTTTGCAGTTATATCTACTAATGGAATTGCCTCAACCCAGCGTGTTGCTAAGTCTATCATTGTTAAAATATATCTATGTCTTCTATTGGACATTACTGAAATAGGTCCAATTATGTCTATGGCAATTTTATAAAAAGGAATGTTTGTTGTGTCACTTTCTTGTATGGGAGCTCTGTGTTTTGGTCCTATGTGATTATATTGTTGACATTTCTTCATGCCTTAACAAATCTTTTTACATCTCCTATGACACCTGGCACAGTAACAATATCATTCTAATTCTATCTAGTGTTTTTCTTAACACCCAAATGACCTGCTAAGTAGCAATCATGAGCTGCTTTTAGTATATTATTTCTTAAAACTGTAGGAATCATTATTTGTTTAAATGACCTGTTATGCCTAGTGTATTTTCTTATTAAAATGTCATTTTCTACCTTATATATTATGTTTTTCTTTTCATTTTCCTCTCTATAGAAATAAATTTTTAAACTTTCATCCTGTTCTTGTAATGTTTTAAGTTTATCCCTATCAATATCCAAAATGTTGTTTTGTCTACTAGATTCAGGGTATTGTTTTGTACTGTTTTCTTTATTGAACTTGTGCTCTAGTAATTACATTTAATTTTTTAGTTAGGGTTGTAACTCATGTTTTTGTTTTATGTGTTTATTTAATCTTCTTAATGATCTGCATTTTCTACTGCAATTAATGCATTCATGATCAGATTTATTTACTGTATTTGTATTCTTTATAGTATTTTCTTGTCCAACTTCAACTGAATTACTGTCATTATTTAATTTACTTATTAGTTTAGTTTTTAATACTGTATAATTGTCTTGGTTGTTTTCTGCTAGTGATTTTGCCAAATGGTGGTTGTGTAATTTATCTATTAGAACTGTTATTTTATCTTTTTCTTTAACATTGTTCTGTGCGGCTACTGTGTCTACTCTCTCTAAAAAATTTACAATGTTCTCAGTACCATTCCAATTTTGTATGCTTTTGAATAGTGTACATATGTTTTTATCTGTATCTGTCTCTAAGGGTTCCTCTATAATTGTTTTTCTAATTCTCTATTTTCTAACCATTTCATATAAATTTCTTTTTGGAATTATCTTGTATATTTTCTACATTTCCTATTATTAATGAGGTTATTGGTGAATCCATTAAAAGTGCTTTTATTTCCCCACTAATCCATGGTGTTTCAATATACATTTTTGCTGTTTTACATTTCACTATTTCCTCCATTTCCATTCTTATTTCCTCTATGCCCTCTAATATTTGTTCTTCCTTTACTAATTTTGAATCCAGAATAATACATGTGTACAGCCACTGTCTCTCAAGCACACATTACTTTCCTACCATCTACATAACAAGGATAAAAAATGAACTCTCCCTTGCCCTCCATCATGTTACAGTTATGTATGTTGTTAAAGGAGTGTCTTTGACTTGATCTACCCCTATTTTCTTGTTTTCTAATGGGACTAGTGTTTGGTGATTGTCTCTTATTGTTATATTTATGTTGTCTTTTATTAAAATATTTGTTTCTATCCCCATAGTTGTAATACTGTCTGTTTCTGTTTTGATAATTGTCTGTATGCTGTTTCCTAAACCAACAAGTATGCTTGTCATGTCCTATCTTGTGACAAATTTGACATGGATTGTTAAACCTAGGAGGTAAGCTACTAAATCTTTTCCTGGTAACACTATTTTTCATGAGATTAAATTTATTTTGTGTTGAATTGAACATTGGAGTGTTTACATGACTATCCCTAAAATCTGACATGGCAGAAATTAACTCCATCTTCTTATGGACCTTTCTTTGTTTTATGAATGTGAATAGTTCTGATGTACAAAGTGTTAGTACTTTGTCCACCAGAAGTAGCTCTTTTATTTCAATCACACTATTTTCGTCTATACCAGACATCTTTATTCAATTGTTCAAATTGGCCTCTAAATTATTAATATATGCCTCGAGGATGTTCATTAGAACCTAATGTGCTGTTATGAAATAAATTTCTATAGTAGTCTTCTGTTTTGTTAAAATGATCTAAGAGTTGTTTCTTTATACCATTGTAATCTGTTGTGTCGCTATCTCTAATGTTGTTTAGGGCTTTTAGTGCATCCTCTGTAACTGATTGGTATAAATAGTTTTTCCATTCTGATTTGTCTATGTTATTTAGTTAAAATTGCATTTCCATATTATGGAAAATTGGTCTATCTCTTCAGATTTACCAGAAAAAGGTTGTATTTTTATTTTATGTTTATATGTTTTTTGATTCTCTTGTTTTACTATAATATTCTGACTTTGCGATTCTAGTTCTAATCTTTAAAGTTGTAAGTCTCTTTCAATTTCCATCTGTATTTTTTCTCTTTGTAATGCTATTTCTTGTTTTATTTTGCCTTCTTCTATTCTAATTTTTTCTAATTGTATCTCTGCATCTCTTTTATTTTTTTCTTCTTCTATTCTATTTTTTTCTATTTCTCTTCTATTTTCCCTATCTTTATCCATATTATCATTTGCAAATTTTGCCAATTTTTAACCTGTCAGACCTACAATTTTGCCCTGTCAAACATAGTATTCAAATGATCCTGGTTGCTCAGCCATTGCAAAATTTATTTATTTTTCTTTATTAAATTATTTTTATAATTGATCTTTTAATTTTTTTTTTTTTTTTTTTTTTTTAAATTTATGCTGTATTGTTTTTTTTATATTTATTGTATATATAGTATATTTCAGTTTTTAATACTCATGAGTTTATATGAAACCTTATGTCAAAATAAAATTAAATTACTGATGTAAAAATAGTTCTTATAATAAGCGACTAATGAAAACGTACAATAAATAAAATATTTCTAAGATTAATATACTATTATTAAAAAATGTAAAAAAAATATTTACAGACTAAGTTAATATTATTTAATTAAATTTAGAGTTAGACGAGCGAAAACAAGTATACAACTTTACAAGATTACTTGTAAAAAAAATTATACAGGATACGAACAGTTACTTCTAAACAAATATTTTAAGTAAAATATCTAGATGAAAACAATATATATTTATTTTAATTTAGCTAATTTTGCAATTAGAACTTTTCAAATAGACATTTAACTAGACACTAAGGATTTTTAAAAAATTGTTTCTAAACATTACATACTAATATAATAAATTTGACACAGTTTGCAAATAAAACAACAATTATAATTAAACAACATGAAATCACTGCAAAATACCTTTCTTGTTACTTCGGACTTCGGATCTCAGGTGTAGAGTGCTGTAAAAAGTATAGTTTCGGAAGGTGTAGACTCACTTCTCCGGTAGATGTAAATAGGTAAGGTCAGAGTGTAGTCATTTCATGGCTCTCCTGGTACGGTACGGTACGGTCTGCCACAATTTGGTAAGGTCTGCTAATTTTTCGGCTCACCTTCTTTTTCACCCACACGAGGATTTAATAAAAAGAACTGATGTAAATGTTCTTATGAATTTACTGCTGTAGCGATGTTTCAACAGTAGTAAAAATATGAAGTCCAACAAATGAAGCAAGTATAGTTGTATATATTACAGTAAAGTACTGTATATTGGTGGATGGAACACAGATGTAAAAATCAGGAACATGTAGATCTTCTAGTGTGCCAACATTCGTCTGGATTACAATAAAATTACTTCACATCAGCCGACCATTATGTATAATATGTTCTTTATGGAACTTTACCGCTGCATACCATTCTATGTCATATGGTCTTTCTGGAACTTCACCGCAGCCACCATTCTATGTCATAGTTTTTGTGTGTAGATTAGTAGATCAGTTGTATGTATAATATATATATTATTTTCGTGGTACTTCTGTTTCTTGGTAGGTGTAAATATATCTCAGTCTCTTCGGAGTTATTGATTCAACTAACTTGACTTGGTGTATAATATTATATTATTAAGTATCCACATGTAAGAGACGAATCACATGTATAAATTACTGAGTAGACTTCTATGTATTAAACATATATATATATATATATATATATATATTTATTTATTTATTAAATCTATGGAAGTACATACATGGTATAAAATGATGTGAGATGAATAATCAAGTCCGTCTACTTGTCTCTACCAAAATCTATCGTCTAATAATTATAGTCTGCCTAAAACTAATAATTTCACTTCCGCTAAGCTAAGTGGCCAGATAATTAAAACCATCTCTGTGCCAACTGTAAATTCTCTAGCCTAAACTGATTATTACAGGGACCATGCTGCGATAACGGAGCGAACATGCGGGGAATACATAATGGTGTCAAAGCAAGAGTTAAAGAGCTAAATCGCAGAGCCTTTTATGTCCCATGCAATGTGCATTTGGTGGTGAATGATGCCGTAAACAATTGTTTGGAAGCAGTACGGTTTTTTGAGGTAATTCAAAATATATACACTTTTTTTCTGCATCAACACATCGCTGGAATGTATTGTTGGAATATGTCAAAAACAAAGAGGCAGCAGGTTTAACTATTAAAAAGTTATGCGCATCACGCTGGGAAAGTCGAGTTAATGCTGTGAAGGAAATTCGATATCAAACAGTTGAAATTTACGATGCACTCGTTTCAATTGCTGATGGCATTTCACTTTCTGGACCACGTGGAACCCAGTCCCGTGCAGAAGCTAAGGGAGTTGCACAAAAAATGCTCGATTTCAAGTTTATTTGTTCATTAGTGATTTGGTATGATGTTTTATTTGAGATTAATATATCTAGCAAAACATTTCAAGAAAAGATCTTGATTTTAAAAAAATCAATTCAACAATTGACTGCAACTAAAACTGTGCTCCAGAATTATAGAACAGATGAAGGTTTTGCCAAAGCAATTACAACAGCTAAATCATTGGCTGAAGAATTTAGTATTGAGTACAATTTTTCCTACGGAAATACAAATAAGATCTCGACTAAGAAAGAGACAATTTGATCCGATTCTTGAGCCAGAAATGAATTTCAGAGTAGATTTTTTCAACCAGATATTGGATACCGCAATTCATTCAGGTAATGATCGATTTATGCAGTTAACATCTCATAGCGATTTATTTGGATTTTTTGTATGTCATTAAAAATATGATAAAAGAGAGGTTTTCAAAGATTGCATGGACCTTCAATTAGCTTTAACATCTGAAAACGAAGATTCAGCAGACATTAATTCAATAGAACTGTGCGATGAATTATTTGCTTTATCAAGGAGAATTACAGACAAATCAAGCCCTAGAGATATATTATACTATCTATGTGGAATGGGCTTGGTTGCTCTTTTTCCGAATGCGTACGTGGCATTGCGAATTTCGCTTACAGTCTCGATAATAGTGGCGTATGCAGAGAGAGAAACTTTTCATAGCTCAAACTCATAAAACATATCTTCGTTTTACCATGTCGTAGCATCGTTTGGTTGGTTTTGCTACAATATCTATAGAGAAAACGATTGCATAAGATTTTGATCTGACTGAAGTAATTGAAGAGTTTGCCTCTGCAAAAGCTAGAAAAGCATATTTTTCTTAAATTCTTTTCAATCGTTTTAATGCTTAATAAACATAACATTTCATTTTTTTTTCTGTACTTTTTTAACTTATCAAAAAAAAAAAAATAATCCTAAAACACACTACGTATACTTAAAACTCTTTAACTTGTATAAAGTTGCCAAATTTAAACAAATTGTTATGAAGAATGAAGACCAGTAATAAAACTATAAATATATCATATTTTTATTTTCATAATTTGGATTTACTTCAAAATAAATAGCATTTATAGAGTTTTCTTAGAAAATGAAACTAAAAAGGGCGGCATTTTTGTCCTTGCATATATCACAAAAATGTCTAAGGCCGGCACTGTTGTTAACAGGGTGTAAGGACATAGACAGACATAGATAAATAGACAGACACATTGTTAGATAGTTATATAGATAGACAATTAATTATTGTATTAATGTAGATGTTAGAGGGAATTCCCTGTAGTACGGTGGCGCACCTAATGAATGGGTTATTGAACGGGGGAAAAGAAAAAGGAACGAGACGCACAGACGGTTGACGAGGAAAGAGATAGAACATTGTTTTGGTTATTTTTGTTTTTGTTTTAAGTTTGAAGAAGGTAGGGGAATTAGGAAGGAACGGAGGAGCTAGGAAGAAGTATTTATTGTATTAAAAGAATGGACAACTGGTATTTATCGTAGAGACATGATTTAATGGTTAATGTTCATTATTGAATAACTAGTTCTTACGATTATTCAATAAAGTGATTTTGGTTAATAACTGGAGGTGTTATGAACTTGTATAAGTTGTGTAATTAAAGAAAGTAATTAAAAAATAAATATATAAAAGAGACCACCGCATCCATACCCTGACACAGGGTGAACGTGCAGTTATACTAAATGCCCCTTTTTGTTATTGTGTACATTAAGACCCACTGCGATTCGAGCATGTCTTGAGTGGAAGGGGGGTGGCGGGCGGGGTAGGGAGGGAGGGAAGGATGGGTGTGGGGCTATGTGAAAGAGAATTGATACATTATTAAAAAAATAACTATTGAGAAAGAGTCTATTAAAATATTATGAATGAATTAAGATCAGTCAATGATAAGGTGTTGTGAGCGCATCACCATTTTCAACTCCAACTGCGTTCCAAATAGCCGGTCCGGGTACCGGGCCTGTTCAGCTAGTAACAAATAAAATACGCTAAGAAGAATTAAGCACAACACTCTATGATCATCTCTAAAGTCATATTTTAATCAATATATCCCCATTATAACCCGTTCTTATTCGAATAGATTTCATTCTTTTCATAGCCATGAAAAACTTTAATTTTTTTAAATGGTTCTTTCTGTCCTGTTTATTTTTACTGCACGCAATTGACTGTTTAGCCATCTCTACCAAAGCTTCTGCAAACTTGATGTAATTTCCACAAACTGGGACTTTTCGATTGGGGTCGTATCCTGCTAAGTGCGACACAAGAGGGTCACTCCATATTTCCTCATCCTCACAGAATATAATTTTTTTATTTGCGTAGTTAACTTCTGTGAGCAGTCTATAAAATACGTCACTATCATCAAAGAATTTCCATTGTAAACCGTGTAGTCTTCGATACAAGACAATGTCATCTTCCCTGTAAGCAGAAATTATATCTTCAATGTAAGATATCCAGCCTTCAGCCGCTGTCAAAAGGTCGCTCAATGCATGGACAAATTTATTTTGTCTGTGTATGGGTGACAGCATCCAGTGTTATTTGAGCACGTGACATTGTTGACCATCTGTAAAGTAAATAAACAGAAATTTACAGTATAGACGATATAATGTGTTGCTAACCTAGTTTATTTCAGCATATGCATTTATCTAACATATATAATTAATTGGCATGTATTGATTTCTGATTTTTGTATTGTATTGTCAGTTCAAATGACCATTGCCCAAAGAAAAATACCACAAACAGCCCCTAATCAAACACACTAATATTAAGGGGAGCTAGTGTTACCACTAACTAAATGAAAAACTCAAGTTAGGACCAGTAAAAACCCAAGATAGAACCATTAAAAAATGCAAAAATAAACCAATGAAAGTTTTGCCTTCAATGAATCAACGGTTCAGGTCTGTTCAGGAGTGCACTTTTATAATTTTAATAAAGAATGCAAAAAACGCAACTCTGCCTAGTCCATCAGCTCAGTTCTCCCCCTTTTCCTCTCCATAATTGATCCAAGTGAGGAGGGAGGGGGGAAACTTTTACAATACAGAAATACAATACAAGCCAAACAAGCAATTGAGCCTGTTCCATTCTGGACACAGGACGTGTTAGCGCATTTTCATGTTATGTATCAGTACGTTTGTTATCTTTCAGTAAATATTTGTAGATTTTGGAAATGTTTATAAATTCAATTGTGTAGTGCATATATCTGAAAAAAGATATTAAAAAGACGTTTCTTTATATTTGAAAACAAAATTATTTTCTCTTAAATCTAACTACAAGTGGTTTGTGGTCACTGAAATAGGACTCATAATTGAAACATTCTAAATTGTAGTCATTTAATCGTCCGAAAACTCCGTCAATTG
Organism: Bulinus truncatus; assembly: GCA_021962125.1. Lineage (NCBI taxonomy): Eukaryota > Metazoa > Mollusca > Gastropoda > Planorbidae > Bulinus > Bulinus truncatus. The sequence continues at coordinate 1,988,744 of JAGDYQ010000062.1, forward strand.
TTGTTTTATATAAAGTACGGGAAGTAAGTCATGTTGAATAACTGTTACAAAAATAAATAATGATTACGCCCCTTTGATTAGCTTTTATTATTTATATTTAAAATATAAGCAAAACGGTACATAAAAAACTCTTATATTTTGGCCCAGAGAGGTCAAATCGCGAAATGGACTTTTGATGTACACTTGGCAGGCCAAGACCTACACAATGATATATACATCATGGGTCTAGGACTTATGGTTGCTGAGATATAGGGCGGTCCATTATTAATATAGCTTATATAGTAAAAAACGGTACTTTATAAGGCCCCTTTTACGGCCCTGAGAGGTCAGATCGCGAAATGGAAAATAGTCATTTCTTGGCAGGCCAAGACCTACAAAATGATATATACATGGGTCTAGGACTTATGGTTGTTGAGATCTAGGGTGATGACGGACGGACGGACGGACAGACAGACAGACAAAACGGGGACAATAGAGCATTTTTTTCGAAAATGCTCTAAAAATTCTAGGTTTTTAGCGGAAATCTCCCTTTCTCAGGTCTGTGTATGAAAACCCAAGATCCTGGGGGGGGGGGGGGGGAAACAAGTAGCGGTAACACGTGAATAGCGTTTTACAGCAGAAAAGGAAAACCTAAATTGGTAACATTTTTTTTTCTCCATTTAAAGGAGGGTGCATAAAATTTGAGACTTCATCCGAATTCCAGCCACTGGCATTTTTGTTTTTACACCTGAGTGACTATTAAAATACGTTTTTGTAATTGGTCCATTTTTTTTTTCAGCTGGACATACGCCTGGGCAGACTGTTGTTGGTATGTTAGAGTGTAATGCCTGTCAATGTTGACATACACCTGGGCAGACTGTTGTTGGTATGTTAGAGTGTAATGTCTGTCGATGTTGACATACACCTGGGCAGACTGTTGTTGGTATGTTAGAGTGTAATGCCTGTCAATGTTGACATACGCCTGGGCAGACTGTTGTTGGTATGTTAGAGTGTAATGCCTGTCAATCATGACATACGCCTGGGCAGACTGTTGTTGGTATGTTAGAGTGTAATGTCTGTCGATGTTGACATAAACCTGAGCAAACTGTTGATGAAATGTGAGATAGTGATGTCTGTCGATGTTGACATAAACCTGAGCAAACTGTTGATGAAATGTGAGATAGTGATGTCTGTCAATGTTGACACTAACCTGAGCAAACTGTTGATGAAATGTGAGATAGTGATGTCTGTCAATGTTGACATTAACCTGATGTTTCAGATCCTTAATCTATTGTAAGTAATTTGTTAAGGCGCTCACTCAGTCGCCCGATCTAAATACAAGTTTGACTATGGAGCCATCTGGGAAATGTCGTCAAATGTTAAATAAATCAAAACCGGCATTTCCGGTCTTTGATTTGAGATAATGCATCATAATGTAATCTGGTATTCACTAACGATCCGAATAGATTTCATTCTATTTATAGCCTTATAAACTTTTTTTAAATAGTTTTTTCTGTCCTGCTTAATTTCTACTACATTCTATGGTTGCTTTATGTCTCTCTAGAATAACATCTGCAAACTTGATCTGTCGTAAGTCTCCACAAACCAGTGCTTACAGATTTCGACAGCTTGTTAATAGCAGGCTTGCGGAACCGGAGCCGGAGACGAGGAGCCGGGAACCGCTACTTTTTGCTGGAGCCGGAGCCGAAAAAATCTGGCGGCTCCACGGCTCCCAAATGTTTTTTTTTTTTACAGCAGAACTGTTTTTTTTTAGCTTTAAAATTGCAAATTTATTTCCTCCTACAATTTGAAATGTTGTCATGTTTTACGAACGCCACAACAGTAACACGCACATCACCACAAGGAATCTTTAATGGGGAATCGTTTTGTGTTCGTTTTAAATCTTGTTTACCCTCCAAAATTTTTTTAATGGCATGTTATTTTGTTATATATAAAGTTAAAACAGTTTTATTTCATAGAATAATTGTATCAATCATTTCAAAATAAATTTTTACTACGAAGACAAATAGAACGCGTCATTTGGGTTATTATTTGACCGCGAATTTGTAATAGACTAAAAACAAAATGGTCGCTTTCTGTATTTAAAATTTTTATTATAAACAGAATATCTGAAATAGAGTAGATAAATTTATAAGGCTGTGGCTGTTCTGACCAGGGTCCCAATAAAATCCGATTGTTATTCGGACCCGTGGTAAATATGTACTAAGCTTAGCTATATTTAAACTTTATTAGACAGAACCCGAAAAAATAATAATACAGAGTCCGCTTAATGGAACCCTAGACACTGAGTAACGATTAAATCATACAATTCAAACAATTATAAAAAAATAAACAAAAAACAATAATAAAGTTTATAAAACTAAGCTAAGTGCATATTTGCCACGGGTCCGAATAACAATCAGACTTTATTGGGACGGGGTCCGAATAAAAAATCGGAGTTTATTGGTACCCAGGTCCAGGCCCGTAGCCAAAGGGGGCCAGGGAGGGGGCTGTGCCCCCCCCCGTTCACTACCTGAGCCCCCCCGTGCATGATTTGAGCTTTTTGACAAAATTTTAGGCTATAAAACATCAATCATTTTGTTCAATTTTTTAGGGGCCCGGACTGAGCTGGCCAATCAAATTTTTAAAATATTAATATCAGCACGGGGGCCCGTGTCAGCCCAGCCCAGGGACCCGAAACTTTTCTGAGTGATGTTATTTAATTTGCAAATTTACTTCTTAGCAGAATTAATTTTATTTTAAATTGAACAATTCGACTGGTCAATTTGTTGTTGATATATCTGTTCTTTGTTTTCAATATTTTATAAGAAATATCACACAAATAGCTAAGCTTTATTCGTGCATCTTTGTCGTTCTTCCCGGGTTGTACGTTAAACCAACAGTATAATAATATAAATCAGGTATCTATTATGTAACAATTGTATAGCAGAACAAATGGTAAATATATTTATAACAGGAATCTGAAATAGCTCAGCATCAATAGATTTTATCATTAAAACTCTTTACTATTTAAATTATATATATATAAAAAACTGCAACATGCCATGCATTATTGAAACCTAGTTAAAATTATATATTTCTAATTAATAGATAAACAATCGGTTCTAAAATGCACCATTCGAGATATGGAACTGCAAAAAATTTCTTAAGAAAGTCAACTCACGCATACACTGAGGCTAGAAGGAAGGCCACCAAAATATGCAGAAAGAAAAAACGTGAATGGGAAAAGGGAAAACTAGTAAAACTAGAGGAATACTCAAAAGAAAAAGAAACAAGAAAAATGTACATGGCCATCAAAGAGGAAAGTAACGGCTTCCAAGCAAGATCTCACATGTGTCTTAACAAATCAGGCGACCTGCTTATAGAAAATGAAATGGTTCTAGAAAGGTGGGCGGAATATTTTGAAGAAATGCTGAACATTAAAACTGACAGCGAAAATGATGTACCAAACATTGCAGAGGACGATGGGGCAGAAATAGATGAACCAACCATAGAAGAAATAAATAATATTATTAAAAAGACCAAAAACAATAAAGCACCAGGAGAAGATAACATAAATGCTGAGTTACTCAAATATGGAGGACGCACACTACACTTAGAAATACACAGGATGGTCAATAAAATATGGAAAGAAGAGATAATGCCAACAGAATGGGAAACAGCCTTAATAGTTCCGCTACACAAGAAAGGTTCGAAACTTAACTGCAACAACTACAGAGGAATCTCACTTCTCAACACTGTTTATAAAATACTAACAAAAATAATAGCCTGCAGAATAGGGAATTTCAGTGAAACAGTATTAGGTGACTATCAATGTGGTTTCAGGCCTAGCAGAGCAACCACAGACCACATCTTTTCCCTTCGAAACACTCTAGAAAAATGTTATGAGCATAATATAAACCTACATCAGCTGTACATAGATTTCAAGATGGCATATGACAGCATCAATAGAAATTATCTTTACAAAACATTGCAGGAGTTGTGTATCCCCAACAAGCTCATTAGACTAGTACGTATGACATTAAACAACTCAAGAAGCAAAGTGAAAATCCAAGGGGAAAGCTCAAGAGAATTTAAAGTAAACCAAGGACTTAGACAAGGAGACTCCCTTTCGTGCATACTTTTCAACTTAACCATAGAAAAAGTCATAAGAAACGTACAGTTGGATAAGCGAGGAACTATAACACACTACCTCAGAAGTGAAAAAACAAAGTCTATGAAAACAGGAACAATATTTTCAGAACCCATCCAATACCTTGCATATGCTGATGACATAACATTGATAGGAAAGCAAAGCAAGGATATAGCAAAAGCATACATAGAATTAGAAACAGCAGCTCAGAAAGCAGGTTTAACAGTAAACGAAACAAAGACTCAATATATGCTGTTACAAAGAAATGAAAAAGAAGGAAGATAAAAAATTTTCAAAATCAGTGATAGAGCATTTGAAAGAGTAGAAAACTTTAAATACCTGGGATCAACCATAAGTGAGAAAAAAATGATATAATGATAGAGATAAAAACAGAATAGAAGTAGGGAACAGAATATATTATACACTCCATAAAATACTGAAAAACAGACTGATCTCCAGAAGAAAAATTAAAAAAACCATATACAAGACAATGATCCGGCCAGCAGTAACATATGGTAGCGAAACATGGACCATCAGCAAACAAGCAGAAAATATGCTAAACACTTGGGAAAGGAAAATATTTAGGAAAATATATGGGCCAGTAAAGGACAATAACGAGTGGAGAAGTAGAACCAATTCAGAGCTGTACGAACTGTATGAAGAACCAAATATAACAGCTGAAATTAAAATGAATAGATTAAGGTGGGTAGGGCACATAGAAAGAATGGAAAACAACAGAGGTCCAAAAACGATTTATAAGACAACACCTAATGAGAAAAGGCCTAAAGGCAGGCCAAGAAGCAGATGGTTGGAGGAAGTGGAGAAAGACCTTAAAGCCATAGGAGTGAGAGAGTGGAGGAAGAAGACCATGGATCGGGAAAAGTGGAGAAGTGTAGTAAGGCAGGCCAGAGCCCTAAATGGGCTGTAGAGCCAAAGGAAGAAGAAGAAGAAAAAATTTCTTGGGGAGGGGACACTGAGGTCCCCTCCCCAAACCCCTCTTTTCCGTTCGCAAGCTTTCGGCGCTTGGCACCTCCATCTTCGCCCCCCCCCCGAACATTTCTTCTACCCCCACCAGGGGCGGAATTAGGGGGAGGGGCCGGGGCTCCATTCCCCCCCCCCCAGTTATCGCAAGTTTAGGTAATACATCATTAAATTATCGAAATATTTTTTGTTCAAAGACCAATTTTCAACAATGAAAACAGTTTCAGCCCCCCCCCGGGTCAAAGTTTTCTAGATCCGCCTCTGTGCCCCAGGATCAGTTCTTCGGCACCCCCCCCACGCCGAAAAAATGTCTTCGCCCCTCCCCCCCCCCGAAGATGTCTTCGCCGCCCCCCCCCCCCAATGCAATAATTCTGGCTACGGGCCTGTCCGGGTCCGAATATTCACTTCGAATTTATAAATAATAAACGGAGTGGCTACGTATTTTTTTTTACTTCGGGTACCAGCTATAGATAATATTGCTCTACACCCTAACCCTATCCCTATTCCTATCCCTAACCCTAATCCTGAAAAAAAAATTATATATGCCATTTTCCTTATACCCTAATATAATGGTTTTGGCTGGTGCCGGAGCCACTGCGAATAATAAATATAAATACTGAAGCCTTTAAAATATTTTAAATAATGTATCATTTTACTATTGGCTAATTTGATCATTGAAATAATTTTTTAGTACTTTTGAAAATGGCGACTAGTGAAACCTCGATCGAAAATTATATGTTTCTGGATGCACTGAAATGGTTTGCTTTTAGTAAAACCGACAATGCGTATTTTTTTCAAGTTCCTGACTATGGGGGTGAACGCGGCAAAATTTGCATAACTTTTTAATCAGCGGCATGTTAGCGTGGAGAAATTACAACAATTTTTGTCTCGTGTGATACTAACTTAATAGGGAGCCGGAGCCGTCAAATTTGTGGGAGCCGGAGCCGGAAAAATATGGAGGCTCCGCAAGCCTGGTTAATAGCGCATTCATTGGTACCCAATGGAATTTGTCAAAGAATCTAAAGACTACATCGTAGTAATAATTATGATTTAAATCAACTGTTAATGGCTGTATTATGAGTTTTTGTGTGTTTAGATATGTTCTTATGGATATTCAAACTAGAATAGTTGTCTAGGGCCCCCACTACAAAAGGCGTCACTTCAATTATTTATTCCTATAATCTTATTCTATCGGGGCACCGACAAATAGCTTAGCCCAGAGCCCCAATAATCGCTGGAAGTATTTGATGTTGTAATGACCCAGGCCGCGATACCAGAAACAATGTGGTCATGTCATAGAATGTGCCATTTTGTGAGTACAATAAGAGAAGCGGTTCATTAAATATATTTCAACTCCGTGTTTCCGTTTAGAGTTAAGCGTTGTGTGTTAGCAATGCGAATATATTTTATTTACATGGCCTAAATTATTGTTAATAGCAAATAATGTCTGGTGATTTATATTAACAAGGCATTGATGGAGATGTTTAATTAAGTTACCAAATTTGTTGTTCAGTACAAATAAAACTATGCTTAAAGAAATAAATCATCAAATATTTACTTTCTCTTTAGTTTTTGAAAGGTGTTCGAATACAGAATGTAAAACAAGATTTCGGTAGAAAATTTCAGTGTTGAAAAAATAACTCACCTTATTAGTCAAACAGAATCCACGTTTCTTCCCTTTACGATATATACTGTATACCATGGATCGGCTCATCACTTTTCTACACAATTTACTTCTTCTTACTCTCTCCATGTCTCAACACTTACCAACTAAATTGTGAACTACGTGCCTTGTAGGGTTTAGTCTATAAATTACAAGAAATTATAGCTTGCAGCTCATTGGTCATGCTAATCCACGCCTACTCCCTGTAAGCCCCCACCCTCAGAATCGAAAAAAATGACAAATAAACAGGAAATGAACCCCCCCCCCCCCCCCACACACAAACAATAACTACGTATTTGAAAGTCATTCATTGAAAACCAGGGATACATTCTAGGCAACGGCAAAATACAAAAACAAATGTCTGAAAGTTAAAAATATACATGGACTATCTGGTCGCCACCTTGGATAAAATAAAACATGTATTGAATACCTATTTACTCTATTTACTTATTACGTAATGTCTTATTTGAAAGGGGTGTGGGCAGAGGCGCAACTTGACCAAACTTTCGGGGGGGGGGCAAAAAAATCACTTGTATTAAAAAAATCACATTATTTATATATTTGTATTTTATTTTAAACTAATTTTGGTCTAATTTTTAATTTTTTTATTTTGGGGGGGGGGGGGCAAATGCCCCCTATGCCCCCCTCCTGTTGCGCCTCTGGGTGTGGGTATTGAGGTGTGACAAGGGGAGGAGGGGAGAGCGAGGCAAAAATCAAGAGAAAGAGCGTTACGTAATTTATTGACGGTTCCACATGGTTGTGAAATTCCAAATGTCATTCTATCGTTTACAAATCCGTGACGATAGTCTGATATGGTATTTAAATGGCATTGTTCATGTTAAAAAATTGAAATGGCGAAAAATAATTCAAACCAAGATAATTTATATAAACTAGTACACTGCTAATACATGTGCTAAAATTCATACAAAATAAGCTTTATCAATATTCTAGACATCATCAGTTTATTTCATTAATTGGATAATTAATTTTGCCTTCAAAGCAATTATTTAATTTGTTGAATTTCAATTGTGTAAGGAAAAAAATCGTCGGGAGTTTCTGATCGCTTCTCGGCCTTAAACTTAGATCAATCCCTATTTGACCTTTGACTGAGATCCATCCCCCACTTGCTGTTCTGGTAGAGAGGGTGCAACGTTCATCTCGCCATTTACAAAAAAGCAGAATAAAGAATGCCTCACCTCTCTGTCAACAACTATTAAGTTTTTTAATTAATGGACGATTACTGATCAAATATTAATTTATTAAGTTCAAACATTCAAATCACTTTGACTCTACTCTGACTTTAAAAACAATCAATGCGAGTAGTGTTTCTAATCGTCACTTAGATTATGTACCTCTCTCAGTGATATTTCATTTTGACTCATGTAGTGTTGACAGTTGCTTCTAATCTAACAATTGAAGTCATGATTGCTCTTTATGTGGGTTCTTGAACTATTTTGTGATTTCTCTGATAAGCAGACAAGCGTTTATATTGATGTAATATTTGGAGGGCATCGATTTTGTTTTGTCCAATCTATGACTGTTGATGGAATGAATTTATCGTCTTTTATTTGGAAATAAATGAAATTAATAAAAAAACAAGCAATTAAGCCTGTTCCATTCTGGACACAGGACGTGTTAGCGCATTTTCATGTTATGTATCAGTACGTTTGTTAGCTTTCAGTAAATATTTGTAAATTTTGGAAATGTTTATAAATTCAATTGTGTAATGCATATATCTGTAAAAAAAATATTATAAAGACGTTTCTTCATATTTGAAAAAAAATTATTTTCTCTTAAATCTAACTACAAGTGGTTTGTGGTTACTGAAATAGGACTCATAATTGAAAACATTCGAAATTGTAGTCATTTAATCGTCCGAAAACTCCGTCAATTGTTGCATAGCTCTGATACTTTCAATTAAACTCAGAACACAAGCTTACTATTTCATTTGATGAGTTTCTTAATAAATCTTGGTGAAACTACGTGCTGCAGTATTTCGCACCAAATGAATGGGTTATTGAACGTACAAGGTGTATATATAATATATAAGCCCCTTAGGAGCCCTGAAGCCCGGCCCTCAGAGGTCCTATCGCGAAATGGACTTTTGATGTACACTTGGCAGGCCAAGACCTACACAATGATATATACATCATGGGTCTAGGACTTATGGTTGCTGAGATATAGGGCGGTCCATTATTAATATAGCTTATATAGTAAAAAACGGTACTTTATAAGGCCCCTTTTACGGCCCTGAGAGGTCAGATCGCGAAATGGAAAAAAAGTCATTTCTTGGCAGGCCAAGACCTACAAAATGATATATACATCATGGGTCTAGGACTTATGGTTGTTGAGATCTAGGGTGATGACGGACGGACAGACAGACAGACAAAACGGGGACAAAAATCACAATATTTTTTTCTTTCAATATGATTGTTGTATACAAAGGTGAATAAAATTTGAGACAATTTTTTTAAAATCTATCAAGAGATAGATATGAATGGATAGATGCTTAAAATTTTGATTTTCCTTCAGTACAAAAAAATCCAGCAATAGGTCGATCTACTTGTATTATACTTACAAGAGTAATACAAACAGTCGTTTAATATGACCAAACCTACGTTGAATAATAATGGCTTAGTAAGAGATAAACAGATGCACGTATGATTTGTTGGCACATGATTTCAGAATACAGCTACTTTTTTTTTTCAAAAAAAGTGGTGTCAATTAAACTAGGGATCAATATTCACTACTCGGTTAATAAAGAACAATAGCTTACTTATTAGCAGTGAGACTTCAAATTACATAAAACCTATTCAACTGATATGGTAATTATTAAAGGTAATTATAACAAATTCATACTTAAGTCAATAAATTCATTAATACTTTTGATTCAGTAGTCTAGACAATCATATATTAGATATGGTTGGACTACTTCTTTTGATGTGAGATAGAAAATATCTAACTAATAGGATTTAATTGTAAACAAGGTTACAGACGACAGAAGGCCAGGTGGGAAAACAAAAGACAACGTAAAACGGCAAAGCTGGGACAACTCAAGAAGTTGACCGCGGACCATATTGGACAGTCCAGAATTATACAATAACAACTAGGTGACACTTGTAGAGAAAAGAATAGAAAGGACAATTTGGAAGCATTTTGATGTGATTGTGGTAGTTAAAGCTCTGATATTAGTAGTATAAATACGGCTGGATTTTGACAGAGAGGAAGTTGAGAAAAATAGGTAATGATATTTAAGGATAACGAAAGAGCAAGTAACAGTTGAGAATAGGACAGTAGATTAGAGCTCTCGAGTGTCGTGGACATGGCGAAATGGTCCACTAGATAATATAGTATTAGCTGAGAGACAGTCGACGTTTTTAGTAGTACATAATATAGTTGACGATTAAAAACACTATTCGCAGTGATGTGTTGTTTAGGCAGAGTGTTTGGACTTTTTAAATTATTATGTACATTAATATAAAAAATAGTTGTGTTAACAAAACATCTGAGTTGTGTCCAAGTAATAGTCAACAAAAGCGAAACAGGCAGGCAGTCACATAGTTGGCACTCACATGTAAATAAAACAAACGAACGAGTAACAACAACAATACACATGTATATCAATATGGACCATAACTTTCCTTTTGAAAGCCATTTCTTTTCTATTATTTAATACATTTACGAAGTATGTTTCTTTTTTATTCTTTTTATATCTTAGGCCCATTGTTAATACCATATAATTCTAAAATTTATTTCTCCAATCAATGAAATAAACTGATGATGTCTAGAATATTAATTAGGCTTATTTTGTACTCGTTCATATAAATGAACTTCGTTTGAATTATTTTCAGCCATTACAATTATAAACATGGGCAATACCATTTGAATACCATGATATCAGATTATACTAATTAGCCCCGGATGTGTCAACGATAGAATGACATTTGAAATTTCACAACCATGTGGATCCACAAATTACGTAACTCTCTTTCTCTTGATTTTGGCTCCCTCTCCCCTCCTTCCCTTGTCCACTTGTTTCATCATACCCTGTCACACCTCAACACCCCCACCCCCCTCAAATAAGACATTACGTAATAAGTAAATAGAGTAAATAGGTATTCAATACATGTTTTATTTTATCCAAGGGGGCGACCAGATAGTCCATGTATATTTTTACTTTCAGGCATTTGTTTTTGTATTTTGCCGTTGCCTAGAATGTATCCCTGGTTTTCAATGAATGACTTTCAAATACGTAGTTATTGTGTGTGTGAGGGGGGGGGTACATTTCCTGTTTATTTGACTTTTTTTCGAGTGTGAGGGTGTGGGGTAGGGGTTGTCGGTTTTTAAAAACCGGCGGCGAAAAACCGGTTTTTCGACGAATCTGGAAGCATTCGACGACCGGTTTTTTGGGCTTTAAAAAGTCGGTTTTAGCCTAGCACTTAACAATTAGAAAAAAATGTTGTTACATTCAGATAAATTGCAGAGAAATCTGGGAAACGTTGACTTTCCAATGAACTCCCACGTCAGTCTGACCCGTGTACTTGGTCATTGTTAGAAAGTAATTGTTGAGCGATGCAAGAGAGAAGGCGTGACCAGTGGTTCAGGGTTAACTTGAGGGGGAGGGGAGGGTATATACACATAGAGAGATTTATTGTATCCGTTGTTTCCTCGACCTGGAAAGAGGGCTAAACTCAGGTCGTTTACTAATTCCACAGAAAAACCGATTTTTTTTAGCGCAAGAATTTAGTGTTTACTTGCGTAAAGTATACAACTTGAAACGAGCATATCATTGAGACGGGATTTGGGGATTGGTATCTTCTTAGTTCGTTACTAAACAATAGACAGTGGCTATTTTTTTCAAGTTGACTAAATTTATGTTCGTCATCCAACACCTTCACCACCGCCAACCCCTCTAACCTAAACAAGGCAGGACGTCGTACAGCCGCTGTAATGACTGGTGTAACTGATACTTCTCAGGGATGGGAGTGGGGTAGGTGAGGAGATAATTGTATGAAGGGAGGGTCGAGGAGTGAATTTAGAGTTCAGTGGAGAAATTTTTTGAAATGGACATTCAATGTGGCCGTGGCCCGTGTGTCCATAGAGGTACAGAGGTGTTTGTGTACTGTGTCACATATATAGTTAACATTAGAAACTTAGACAGAGGATGTGAGAGAGAAATAGAGAGAGAGAGGAAGGGAGGGAGGGAGAAAAAGACAAAGATAATACCAAGAGTAAAAAAAGAACCGTAATATCTATAGACTATATATAAATAAGTACTATACATGTACTGAGGTCTACATCACACGGCTGATTCTGAACTTGTCTGTGAGCGGCAAACCAAACCTCGTGTCTTTGACAGCCACGTATATTTATAGCTTAATATGAATGAAACACGGGAAATAATCAAGTCTCATTTGTGACTGCCAAACAAAGTTTAGCAGTTCAAAGGCCATGATAGAAATATAATAAGTCAATATGCAATTTAAAGGAATATTAATATATGTACCCAGTAGGCAGTAGTATTATTTTTACTGTCATATTGATAATTTTTTTTCTTGTATTTATTATTTTACTTTAAAAAATTGGTTGACATAATTACATAAACTTTATTCATTTTCATGCCCGTCAATTAAATACGGCATGCATTGAAAATAACTATTGCTAGAATGCTTTAAAAATCGTTTATTTCACTTATTTTATTGTAAAACCGAAAACCGGTTTTCGCCGGTTTTTTGAAAAATTGACCTTCGACAACCGGTTTTTTTAAAGTCGGTTTTTGTATAACCCCTAGTGTGGGGATTACATGGAGTGGGCGTGAATTAACATGACCAATGCGCTGCATGCTATATTTTCTTTTAATTTATAGACTAAACCCTACAGGACACGTAGTTCACAATTTAGTTGCTAAGTGTTTAGACATGAAGAGAGTCAGAAGAAGAAAATAGTGTAGAAATGTGATGAACCGATCCAAGGTATACAGTATATATCGTAAAGGGAAGAAACGTGGATTCTGTTAGACTAATAAGGTGAGTTATTTTTTCAACACTGAAATTTACTACCGAAATCTTGTTTTACATTCTGTATTCGAACACCTTTCAAAAACTAAAGAGAAAGTAAATATTTGATGATATATTTCTTTGAGCATAGTTTTCTTTGTACCGACAAATTTAATAACTTAATTCAACATCTCCTTCAATCCCTTGTTAACATAAAGCATCAGGAATTGTTTGCTTTTAACATTAATTTAGGTCATGTAAATAAAATATATTCGAATCACTAACACACAACGCTTACACTAAAGACACACACGGAGTTAAAAAAAAATATATATATATATATGGAACGCTTCTATTATTGTACTCACAGAATGGCACATTCTATGACATGACCACATATCGCGGCCTGGGTCGTTACAAGTTAATGCGGGTGCCCTAGTCAGATACTTCCAGCGATTATTGGGGCCCTAGGCTAAGCTACCTGTCGGTGCCCCGATAGAATAAGATTATAGGAATAAATAATTGAAGTGACGCCTTTGTAGTGGGGGCCCTAGACAACTATTCTAGTTTGAATATCCATAAGAACATATCTAAACACACAAAAACTCATAATACAGCAAGTTTGCAGATGTTTTTCTAAAATAATAATCATTGAATGTAATAAAAATTAAGCAGGACAGAAAGAATTTAAAGAAAAATGTTTTATAAGGTTATAAATAGAATTAAATCGAATCAAATCGTTAGTGAATACCATTTCATTATGATGCATTATCTCAAATCAAAGACCGGAAGTACTGGTTTTGATTTCTTTTATATTTGACGACAGTTCCCAGATGGCTCCATTGTCAAGCCTTATCAAAAAACAAACATTAGATTTAGGGATCTGAAACATTCCCAACATTGACAAACATCACTTTCTCCGATATGTCAAAAAATGTCTCCCACTGTATGTCAACAGTACAGACATCAAACTCTCACATAACATCAACTAACGGTTTGCCAGGCTGTATGTCTACATTGACAGACATCACACTCTTACATTTCATCAACAGTTTGTAAAGCTGTATGTCAACTTTGTCAGACATCACACACTCACATATCACCAACAGTTCACCCAACTGAATAACAAGATGGACCCAATTACAAAAACATATTTTAATAGTCACTCAATTTCTGGTGTAAAAACAAAAATGACAGAGACTGGAAAATGAATCAGGTCTCGAATTTTACAAATCCTCCTTTAAATAGAAAAAAAAATGTCGCTAGTTTAGGTTTTCTTTTTTGCTGTAAAAAGTGGTTTACCTCAGTGTTCTCTCTCTCTCTCTGAACTCTCTCAGTAATCTGACAGTGAGATCAGACTTGCTGTGTCTCTCAACATCTGGAGACTGCCATAGAGCCCAATGGCCAGCAAGCTTCCTGACTGGTCCACCCTGTAGTCCGTCAGTCCGGGACACTCGAAAAGCAAATGATCCACTGTTTCCTCCACTTCCCTGCTATGTCTGCAAAGGGTGTCGATATTGGGCCTCAACCTCCCAAAGTACGCGCCAATAGGACAGTGCCCAGTACAGAACTGGGCAATTAGCGCCTGCTCGACTCGCCTAAGCTTCCACCACGGGTCAATTTTGGACGGCCGCTCCAGAAACTTACAATAAACTAACTGAGCAAGTAAAAAGGGCGTCTGCCGAGGCCAAAAGGCAGAAATGGACTGATACATGCGAGAAGTTGGATCTAAGGGAAAACCAAAAGACGTGGAAACTTCTGAAAAACGACGCAGGCTGGGGCGATTAGAACTGGTGGCCGTTGCAAACGGACTCAGGCCTGACGGCTAGCGATAGCAAGAAAGCCGAAGTGCTTAACAGGCACTTTGCAGAGGTCAGTAAGTCAAGTAAGAAAAGTACACTGTACAAGGGTAAAGTCCTACGAGTCAAAGAGAAGGCTGAGTTTGGTTCGGAAAATCTAGACACGTTCAGAGCCCCATTCTCTGCCAATGAATTGGCTTACGCAAAGCCGGGTACTTGCAACTAGTTCATAATATTTTAAAGGACTCTTTCTCAATAGTTAATTTTTTAATAATGTATCAATTCTCTTTCACTTAGCCCCACACCCATCCTTCCCTCCCCCGCCCGCCATCCCCCTTCCACTCAAGACATGTCCGAATCGCAGTGGGTCTCAATGTACACAATTACAAAAAGGGGCATTTAGTTTAACTGCATGTTCACCCTGTTAACAAAACAACGTGACACCTCTCCCTACCTCTCCCCCCCCCCGTTAAACACTCCTTTCCCAGCCCTACACACCCATTCCAACAGTTCTTTTTTTATAATTTTATAATTTATCAAGTTTAACATGACGTATTTAAAAAGAAAGAGAGACGTGAGGTTAAAAATTAGCGGTGTTGCAACTTGAATCGTCTGCTTGACCCCCCCCCCCCTTTTCTGCAACCATTTGGTTTATTCCCACCCCTATCCCAACCAACTCGGTAATATATATTTGAGCGCGTTAATAATCAGTCTATGTACAAAAAATAGCTTTTTATATATATTATACCAAAGTAAATAATCCTCATTATGGGTACAGAAGCTGAACAAAAACAACCCCCGACTATTAAACATAATTTGCGCACACTACTCAATATCATTTAAAAATCTTAATTCATTAATAAGAAATCCTTGTTGTGTTTAGAATTCCGCATTTTTATTAAGAAAGATTCATTTGATGAACAAAATGCGCACCAAACATACTCTCATTTAACATACATTGTCTCTTTTTAGTTTCTATAATTTTGGAATTCCCCAGACTATTTTTTTATAGAAACGCACTGTTTTTTTTAACTCCCCAAAAAGTGTGACGTAGAACTCAGACTTTTTTTTAGCGATGTAAGCTTTCAACCCGTACGGTGCCGTGTATTTTTAACGTACATACATGCGGCTTTTATCGCCATGAGCATACTTTACACCGCACGGTGTGTAGGTCTGTCGAACCACCGTCTATGTTAGCCGATTATGTATATAGACAAGGGAGCAGATTATGGCCAGACATTACATACATAGACATATTTGTAAGCAGGGAGGGCCAGACAGTACATATATATATATATATCTTTGTTAGCAGTGAGCTGTTTATGGCCAGACAGTACATATATAGATATATTTGCTATAAATGAAATTACGTGGTTTACCATCGTCCTAGACCAAAGGCTTATTCTTACTATAACACAAATACCAGTAATTTTCGGGAATGCAGAAGATAATTACTTTCATATACTTTCTATATTTTCATAAACTTTAAATAACACAGCCAAAAATAAAAAGACAAAACATGACAAAATTTTTTTTTATTTATTTATATCCTCCCCCCCCCCTCCAAAATAATTAACATTATTTCAAATGAAATATCTAATCAAGAATCCTACTTGTTGTGAAGATGATGAAAGGGATCAATAGAAAAGTAATTTTTCAACTCAGTTAAATACATCTGACAACAACAGTTTAAACAATGCTTATGATGAGTAGAAATTCAGATGTACTGATTTCAAAAATGAAATCCATTTTAATAAATTATCGACATAAATCTGATATTTACAGAGAAGCGGTTGACGCAGCATAAAAAAATGCCACCATTGTAATCAGCACATCAGAATCAAACACTTTACACATGAAATTGAAGTCTAAAAAATTTTTGTTACGTAATGTTATTGATTTTAAGGCAAATTAATTTATCCGATCAATGAAATTAATTGATAATGTCTAAAATAATAAAATGGTGTATTTTGTATGAATTTTTGCACGAGTATACAGCGTAATAGTTTATATAAATTATCTTCATTTGAATTATTTTCAGCCATTATAATTTTTAAACATGAACAATACCATTTGAATACCATGATATCAGATTATCCTAATTGACCACAGTACCCTACTGTCGCAAGAAAAGTATTTTCCCCTTTGCCTGAACAGGTGACCCCGATGATCCTTCTTCCCCCTCCCCTCCTCATATCATATAATGTCTCATAGACCAGATGATGACAGTCAGATAAGTTCTCCCACTTTTCCCCACTATAAACTATGGTCCAGGCCGAAAAAGTAATTTAGAAAACAATTTTAAACCAGAACTGGATAATCTGCAGACCATGCACGGCCGGTTCAGCCTTTTCATACCATCTGCTGTAAGTACACTCATTTCCGTTTATTTACACCGATACATTTTACATTTAATTTATGTTAGTGTCCTATCCCTTGTGATTAAGCTTTGTTTACGTTTCATGTTATTGCCTTATTTGGTATTGTTCCATCCCTTGCTACACACACTGTTGGTCACGGCGTATTTCCTTATATGGTATGGTAAGTGCTTGCAGGGTCAAGCATGCATGATGCAATCACCCCACGCACGGAGTTTGGCGCGAATCGCCTACACATTGACCTCTGTGGTTTGGCGGGAAAATGATGTAATATGCGGGGGTGATATATCCTATATATAGGGGAAGTTATAACGGTTGTGGGATACACAGAAAGACAGAGAGGGGACCCAAGAGAGAGACTAGATACCCAGGAAGGGGATACTAGGTGTAACACGTGGACTAAGTGGACAGTGCAGTCGAGAATTATAATAGTTATAGATTCGTGTACTGGTTTATAAGTTATAGCAGCTACATGTGATTTATTGCCACAACTCTCATCGAATATTGATCTTAGTATTTATCGTGTGTGTTAAATTATAGAATTATACATGTGATTTATCGATTCATCTTCTCAAATGTTTATATTGGATTATCATATTCTCATCTGTAAATATCACGCATTAAAAAGTTCAGTTAATTCTTTTACAATACAAGGAGTTGTGTCGTCTGATTTAATTAGAGCACAAGTGGGATACGACAGTTAGTTCATACAAAACTTTCCATTCGTCTTCTCTTGGTACGACCCTCCAATCAAATTTAAGAACCCATTGTGGTCTTAAGGTGTTATAAATCTACATCTATAATTATAGAAAACATTTTATAGTCAATCAAGAAATTGAAGAATAGATCTCATTTTACAGAATACATAAAATGGTTTCATTTGATAAACTTGGATGAAATTTTCTGTCTGTACTATCAGTGTATCAGACATTGCTCGGGAAGACTGTGCTCACAATAATAAAATTGACTGTTTCAGAAGCATTTTATTACGTTTTGTTTGTATAATATGATTAATTATCATCTATTACATGGAGTCAGTGTGGTAAAAGTTAGAGGGTGGAGGGTATTTCTGTTGTCAGGACATGATATTTAGGAAGACAGGTTTAATTGAGACACTTTTTTTATATTATTTATCACTGAGCTACAACCCGTTAAAGTTAGGACAGATTTGAATACATTGTCAAAGTACCCTTACACCTCCAGCATCTTTTGGCCACAAAATTTCTGTGCGGATATCATACATAACACAAAGTAGAGTCAATCGAAGTGTTGCATCTCGCCCCAAAATGAGATAAATTGATTAAGCAATTCAACATGGAATAAAAATTAATGAATATAAGAAAAACAGAAATTCATAAGTTGTAGATTTAATATTCATATTATTTGCTTTAATTAAGAATAGGTTTGATTTAATTGCTATTGAAAAGAAACTGGCGTTACACATTATAAGAGGAATACAATTTCTGACAGTTTATAGCTAACCTGCCATCAGTGTGACCTGAACCATATTACACTTTGCCTGCTGATAAGTTAATGCATACAAGGCTACTTGCCACTAGTGTGAGTGAACCATATTACACTTTGTCTGCTGATGAGTTCAATGCATACAAGGCAACATATGTATTCTTGAGATTCTGGCAGAACTGATTGTTTCTTTTCTTTACAAACAATGTGTTAGTGGCTGTTGCTCTTGAATTCCATTTTGTGCCCTAACTCTTTTTATGTTTTGCTTCTCTTCGATCAAAATCTTTTCTAAATTACCAGTATCATAATTTTGTTTCCATTCTTGATTCTTAATAGCAATTCTGCTTTTACCTAAGACCCGATATAATAAAGTGATTTTTAGATGAATATGATGAAAAATTTTTACTGTTTTCTCCGATGCTGTTCTAGGAATGTTCATTATCACAATATACTTATAAATTAACACCAACAACAATAATAGAGGTTATTAAAAACAATGTATTCTTTCCTTGAGCTACAACAACCGTCTCTACGTCACACCTTTTTCTACTTCCGTTCAACATAAACATCCACTTAGTGCACTGTCATGGGGAATACCCTGTGACATTCATCATCTAAGTATTTCACCATCTGTGTTCTCCGATGCTGGTATAGGAATGTTCATCCTCTCAGTATTTCACCATCTGTGTTCTCCGATGCTGTTGTAGGAATGTTCATCATCTCAATGTTTTGACATCTGTTTGCTCCGATGCTGGTATAGGAATGTTCATCTCAGTGTTTTGACATCTGTTTGCTCCGATGTTGTTATATGAATGTTCATCTCAGTGTTTTACCAATTGTGTGCTCCGATGCTGTTGTAGGAATGGAAGTAATGGTTGCTTAATCTTTTGTGTATTATCTTGTAATATCTCTGATAACAGGATAGGCATGAGAAATATTTGGTATTTTTGTCCTGGAATCGAAATCAAATGATTTTCGTCCTAATTTTGTAATTCCAAAACTATGACTGAAACGTTTGTATACACATTATTACATTTAATCTGCCACTGTTTTAGTGAACTGGGGAAAATTATGAAATCACATGAGTACTAACACCATCACATCCTTTAATTTAGTAGGGCAATACATTCAGTGACATACATGTGACATAAAATGGCAATCATGATTTCATACATGATTTTTAATTCATTCTTGGTAAATTGTTTTACCACTGGGGGTGCTCTGATGCTGGTGAGCACCAGTAGAAAGTGTCATAGTCTCTCTCAGTGATGTTTCATTTTGTTGGTGAGCACCAATAGAAAGTGTCATAGTCTCTCTCAGTGATGTTTCATTTTGTTGGTGAGCACCAGTAGAAAGTGTCATAGTCTCTCTCAGTGATGTTTCATTTTGTTGGTGAGCACCAGTAGAAAGTGTCATAGTCTCTCTCAGTGATGTTTCATTTTGTTGGTGAGCACCAGTAGAAAGTGTCATAGTCTCTCTCAGTGATGTTTCATTTTGTTGGTGAGCACCAGTAGAAAGTGTCATAGTCTCTCTCAGTGATGTTTCATTTTGTTGGTGAGCACCAGTAGAAAATGTCATGGTCTCTCTCTCAGTGATGTTTCATTTTGACTCATGTAGTGTTGACAAGTTGTTTCTAATCCACTTTCCACAGCAGCAATCGAAGTAATGGTTTGTGGGTTCTTGAATTATTAAGTGATTTCTCTCATGAGAGGATAAGCGTTGATATTGATGAAATATTTAGAGGGCATTGATTGGTTCTGTTCAATCAATGACTGTTGATGGAAGGGATTTTTCGTCTTTTACTTGAAAATAAATGATTCCATGAATATATCACAGTAACTTCAGATCTAACTATAGTAATTAACGTGTAAATTAACTTGTAAAAGTAAAACCAATAGACTTATTTGATGTAATGTCAACAGGCCGTATGGGTTACATTTAGGAGTATCTCTCCCGGTCGAATTTCAGCTAGTTAAATACTTTCAAGGAAACGATATTCCCTCCAGGGATATAGCAAAGTACTTTTTGAATTCAATGTATATACCAAGATGCTTACAACTATGATGAAATGAAAATTATTCAAGTCATTTATAAATGCCATTTTAAGTTAAGAAAGGCTAAGTAATTATTATTTACAAAAAAAAATACAAGTTGTACCGTAATCATAACATAATGAGGTTAAAAAAATTAATGGAAAAGTAGTGAATCAAGTGCAATAAAAAAAAGTTAATAATTCCAAAGGTGAGCAATATAATCATATACATATTAGCTGTACCCTGCAATGCACTTGTAAAAATGTTTTTACTTGTATGTAAACTTAAAAACTTCAACTTTGAGATCATGAGAAATATTATTAATTTAGTGATAGGGTTATTTAAATGAATCAAGAATTTGTTATTCTTTTTCAATCGGGACATTTCTGCTGGAAATGGAATATTTCTCTCCTAATTGTTTTACTCTAAAACTATGATTGACGTACACATCAGGGGTGCAACCAGTATGTTGAAGTTGGTAGGGTCCAAAATATTAGGGAAGATGAAAATTGGTATGTCTTCCCCAAAATTTTGGTAGGGTCGAATACCAGTGGCTTGATTTTTGGTAGGGTCCAGACCTGCACGACCCGTACATTGGTTGCGCCCATGATACAGATGTCATGTTTTAGTACATTTTTGATTATGTGTGATGCCACCTGTGAAATTTGTTGTGTGCTAATATTATTACATCCTTTCATTTAGTATGAAATTAATACATTTCTTAATCTGCAAATTATGACAGAAATGACATCTATGCAAACCAAACAGTCAATATCGCTACGTCAAGTGATACCAGTACCGAAGTATTTGATAGCTGTGCCTTGCTTTGAGCTAACGACATCACCACAGTGTCTGGTGATCAGCATTACCATTCGTACGCTAACAACCATGTTGTATTCTCTTATGTAACATCAATTGTGTGCATGGAGGTCATTTGTGCACATGGAGGTCATTTGTGTACATGGAGGTCATTTGTGTACATGGAGGTCATTTGTGTACATGGAGGTCAATTGTGTACATGGAGGTCAATTGTGTACATGGAGGTCATTTGTGCACATGGAGGTCAATTGTGTACATGGAGGTCAATTGTGTACATGGAGGCCATTGGTGTACATGGAGGTCATTTGTGTACATGGATGTTTCTTTATGACGTCATCCTTATATTATATTGGTGAAATTCATGATGTCACTAACACAATCCTTTGAAGTATGGCATTAACACATTTATTGCCATAGGCGCAACTAGACCAAACTTTCAAGGGGGGGGGGCAAAACAAATCACTTGTATTAAAAAAAAACGTTTTTCACATTATTTATATATTTGTATTTTATTTTAAACTAATCTTTTAATTTTTTTATTTGCCCCCCCCCTTGTTGCGCCACTGTTTATTGCCATACATAGCATATTATGACCTGAAATGGCATCTCTGCACACCAAACAGTATAAGATCGCGTAGTCACGGGACATTAGAACTGAAAAGAATAAATAGATGTGTATTGAATATATTGTGTCTGGTAATCAGTATTACCATTCTTAAGTATATCAACCATGCAGTAATTAGTCAGTAACATCATTTGTATAGTGATTTCTTTAAGACTTCATTTGTTATTGTATTGGTGAAATTTGCGAATCACCTGTCCACATCATCACATCCTATAGTTTAATATGACATCAGTGCATTTATAGACATAACAGTGCACAGCGAGACACCAAAAGAGCACACAATAAATTCTTCGTAGCCCCAACGAAGGGTCGGTCTTGGACGGCAGATATTTCTACATGACATCCAGTGATCCTAACTCGAGAAACACTGATTTTGATTTAACTCACAGATCTTGGCACATGTGCACTACAGGGAGCTAATTTCATCACAGACGAGGTATGTCTGGGCATTTATCGATATATATAAAGTATAAATGCTTTTATTTTATACATTAATACCACATATAATGTTATACAAGTGATATACCAGTTTTAGAATTTTATGAAGAAAAAAAAACAATTGCAAAATTGTTTTAATTTTTATTGGTTTTAAATGCTACATTAAATGATTAATATATGTACAGTATATTTCCAAAACATGAAATTTCTTTTTAAATAGGTTTATTAAGAATTTTAGCCAAAGATAAGTGAGCTTGATTTTTACTGTTTTCTCCTATAAATTAACAAAATCTGTGTGTAGCCTACATTTTTTTAAACAGTTGTAAGTGTTCTTATAATAAATAATTCTCTATTGTAAATATATTATTTTTTAGCTTAAATGTCTGTCTGTCTGTCTGTTCCCTTATAACTCAAGATCCAGACAACCAAAAAACGTGAAATTTGTTACACATACACATAATTACATGGGGAAGGTTATAGGACTTTTACTATATTAAAGTAATCTCGACGGCGCCATAGATAAAATTCCTCTGTGACGTCATTTCCCTAGATACATTTTTAAAAGAGGGGTAACTCCCGGAAACTCCAATTGTAAACATGATGATAAAGAGAGAGGGGGCAGGGAGGGAGGGGGCAGAGAGGGGGAGAGAAGGAGGGAGGGAGATTAAGGGGGAGGGAGGTTGGAGAGAGAAAGGGAGGGAAGGAAAGAGAAAGGTAGTGAGAGAAAGGGGAGGGAAGGAGAGAGGGAGAGAGAGGATGGGAGGGAGTGAGAGATAAAGAGAGAGAGGGGGCAGGGAGGGAGAGAGGGGGAGGAGGAAGGGAGGAAGGTGAGAGAGAGGGGGGGACGAGGGTGAGAGAAGGAGGGAGGGATATAGGGAGAGAGAGGGAGAGAGAGAGAAAAAAGAGAGAGAGGGGGGGCAGGGGGGAGAGAGGAAAGGAGGGTAGGGAGGGGAGGGGAGGGGGGAGAGAGGGAGGAAGGGGGTGGACAGGGGGGGAGAGAAGGAGGGGGAGAGAGGGAGATGGGAGAGGGAGCAGGGGGGAGAGGATGGGAGAAATGGGAGGGAGTGAGAGATAAAGAGAGAGAGGGGGCATGGAGGGAGAGAGGGGGGAGGAGGAAGGGAGGAAGGTGGAGAGAGGGGGGACGGGAGTGAGAGAAGGAGGGAAGGAGATACGGAGAGAGAGGGAGATGGGAGAGTGAGAGAGGGAGATGGGAGAGTTAGAGAGGGAAGGAGAGGGATGGAGGGAGAAAGGGAGGGAGGGAAAGAGAAAGGGAGAGAGGGGTAAGGAGGGAGAGGGAGGGAGAAAACAAAAGGTAAACAGAAAACCTTATTTTAAACCCAGGTAAAGCCGGGTACTTGCAACTAGTAATATATAATTCTCTATTGTAAATACATTATTTTTTAGCTTAAACACATGTATATATATATATATATATATACATATAAAACTATATATATATAACTACATATATATATAACTATATATATAGATATATATACATAGGCCAACACACAACAATTTGACAAAATATCAGATTTATGATATATGATAAAATGTAGATAGCATAAAATGGAAATAAAAATTACAACAAATTTTATGCCCAAGGGTTATGGTTTGAAATAAGGCAATTAATTATAGAACAAACATTTTACATGCAAAACAATGTTTAATGTAATAAAAAGTTTTGTTTGCATTATACAAGAGGTAAACCATTTTGAAAAAGAGCATAATTTTTTTTATAAATATAACAAAATGAACTGCTAAGACAGGAATTTAAAAAAATGTAAAAAATTAAAAAGTATTATGCAAATTATATGTACAAATGATATTTTAAAAAATACCTTTTGAAAAATTAGAATTTATTAAAAGGCACTAAGAAATGTAAATAAACGTTTTCTGTCTCAAGTTTTGTCTGTCTGCTTTTAGATCAAAAGTAAGAATCAAGAATACTGTTTCTTGATTGAATATTAATGGTTTCTTGTCATTACAAAATTTTAGAACATCCAGAGAGTGAAACTAATTAAAGGCTTACAATGATTACAAATAAATAGATATCTACATAGGACTGTGTATGACATCAAGTTTTCTTAATGCACTGGAATACTTCATTCATCTTTATATACATTCAATAGCCAAGGAAGGGTAGTGGGAGTTGTGTGGTTGCACAAGGCTCTGAACCAAGAAGGGGCGATGATAAATCACTGTTAAATGTTTTTGCATGTTTCAGATTGGGAGAGTCTCGCCAAAAAAATGTAACTCGCACAGTATACCACAATATCTAACAACGCTTCTGCATTGCATAATGGAAAACACACAACTTTAAAAGCTTTTTGTATACATATATATATATTATGAACATCAGACAACTTCACAATTGTATTAGGGCTCATTCGCAAATGACGTAACGCTTAGGGGGGAGGGGGGTCTAGGATTTTGTGACATTTTGTGACAGGGAATCAAAAATTTGGTTGAATTTTCTGCCAAAATTACAATTCTTCTCAACTTGAAATTTTGAAAATTGACCGTTATGAAAATTTTGTATCTTAAAAATTTCGATAGTTACTACTTTTTTGACTAGGTTTGACTCAAAAACTGTTTTTAATACGCCAAAAGTTCATTATTTGTCTCTAAAAATAAGGAAAGAAATATAAATCAGTAATTTGAGGTATTTTAATTTATTTTAACTTGTGACGTGAAATAGGGGGGGGGGGAGAGGGTGAAAAATTTGTGACACTTTGTAACAAGGGGGCAGGGGGGGGTCTAAAATGTTGTTTTTTGCGTTATGTCATTTGCGAACGAGCCCTTATTATTAAACTATATTTATTAACAAATCTCTCATAAGCAGATAATTCTTGTATGGGCCTGAATCTTCATCCCTTTAATCTAATTCTTTAAGATTGTTTGCCTTATTAAATCCATATATTTTACTTAACCACAAAATTCATTTAACATTAAAATATTTTTGCTAGCAAAAATTTATTTCTATTTTGTTTGCTCAATAGGTCAAACATCAAAAGTTTAAATAAACTTTCAACATTTTATAGGAATGATAACAAATTTAAAATTACATGACAGACTTATGTTGGACAATTATTTCTCTAAACTTAAATAACTTATTTTTTAATACTTCAAATCTCATATGAAAATAAAATATACATCATTCTCATTAGTCTAATTGCTTTCCTCATAGTGTTTGTGCACTTTGAGCTTTGTGTAATGTTTCAGACAAAACTGTCCCTGGAATGTCATCTTCTACTAATACATTTGTTAAGTAATCCAACTCATGTAATTCATTTACTTTAATATAGTCACTACATTCTTCTAATTTATTATTTGAATCTGGTGCCTTACATTTTCTTTCATTTGCACAAACTTCTTTACTAGAAGCCATAGAGTTTTCTACTATGGATATAGCTGTAGAATACTTAGTATCTGAATGAACATCTCTCTGGATTAAATCCTTTAATAAAACACTTGTTTCACCACCATCATCAAAAAATTGCCCAGATTTCTGTGGTCTTATGTCTGATGGGTTCAGCAAAGGACTTGCACTGTCAGTGGCAAGATTTGATAATTCACAATACTCTGTCTGCATTTCAGCTATAGTTGTAGACTTCATAACAGGCTCAGAACATGTCTAAGCAAATAAAAAAAAAACAACAAATAAATGTATATATGTATATACAATAATAATTATTTGTTATCTTTAACTTTTGCAATGTTTCATAATTGTAATTATTTATTTAAAAAACAATGCTGTGCTTAACAACATTTAAATCATATTTTAGATTATTTTAACATTTTGAAAAATAAGTAGTATCTATTTATATTTTAATATACTTAATGTGAAATACCTCTGTTGAATACATTATAAGTTGATTAAAAAACTATTGTCATGAAAAAGGCAGAAAATGGGTGATGGGAGTAAACACAATTGGACCCACAGAGCAGATTAGTAGAAAAATGTATACCTAAAAAATTTTTTACTGGGTGCATGGCACAAAAAAAAAGGACAGTGACTTGAACCAATAAATTTGAAAGAAAACAAATAATTTTTTATTAAAGATTATTATTTTTAGACAAACACAATGCATTGAAATACCTGGAGACATAAAGGAGATATTGTGTAAAATTTTATCTAATTTTGTCAACATGTTTTCAAATTGTTTCAGCTGTTGTTTTGTATATTGTCAGCACTTTGAAAAGATATTTCATAGCACCACCTATAGTGCTTGTGAGATTTAATCATTTATATCAATCTTTATTATGATGTTCTAGAATCTAGAAGATATTGCTGTAAGTTAATTACATTATTTTTTTATTTGTAGTTTCTAAACTTAGGTACATACCTCATGATTACTGTTAAATTTTTGTATTCTTTTACGACCTTTGCTGTAAAATAAATCAATAAAAACACCTTATTAATGTCCTGGAAGAAATGATCTTATGAAAGAAACAAGTAAAAATTAAATGTTAGATTTTTGTTCATTATTAATTCAAATTGACCGATTAAAATGAAAAAAATTTGTGCCAAAAATAAATATAGTACAATTGATTTTAAGTACTTCAAATAAGTATTCCATAAAGAACAATAAGATTTTTAACACTCACTAGCAAGTAATGATGCACGGACATATGACAGCAGAAAAAGGTATAATTAACAGGATACACACTGTGGAAATAAGTATAATAGATAAGTCATATTGAGCAACTTTCTTTAAAACTTTATTTATTTTGGTTTTTTTTTTTAATTTTAGCTTGAAACATGATTATTAAGGCAAGAATAATCATACACAGTGCTATTTTTTTTCTAGATCCTGGTACCAATGCTTGATTGACAAAAAATATTTCTGGTAGATAATCAGAGGGCACAGGCTATTATTAATCGCATTGGCCCATAAACAAATGGAATGATCATTAAATCTGGCTCTCAGCTTTTAGATAAACAGTAGTATCTATAAGGTTTGTCTATGACCTCACAAGAATAATGGGAGGCTCTTTTTTTTGTGTACATGCTAGTTACTGTAAAATTTGTTCTTTTTTCAAGTCCTGATTCTTCTATCCACCCTATTCATGTAGATCCATATGAATAAAGTATAATGTATACAATTTAAAAAATAATGTATTAAATATAATATTTAATGTATAGTAAAGTGCTAAGCCAATTCAATCTCTGACCTTTTGAAAAGATTTATGTTCAAATAAATTAACCCAAACCATTAAAAGATTAAAGTTTGCTGAAAATAAAATAAATTGTTATTATTGATTATTGTTAAGCTGATTTGTATAAAATATGTGTATTTCAGTGTTATTTTTCAGTTTTAAAAAAACCACTTACAGTATAACAATCCATTATATTTCTCTTTTGTAGAAAACTGTTTCCATTCAGACATTGGTCCCTTCTTATCACCTGCTCTAGCATATGCAGCTAGCTTATAAGATGTATTAGGAATCAACTGTGTTAATATATAGCTTGACTCAGCTGGTGAAATTTGGAGGGTTTTGATGTCTTCTTTATCTTTAAAAATTGGAAATAATTTACTTTAGATAGTTTTAACAATAATAATATTAAAAAAAAATAAAAACTAAAATAATTAATTGCAACCTTTTAGCAGCAATTAATTATTTAGAAATTGTGGTTCTCAAAGGTTTTTCAAAAGTACATATAAAAATTACTGGGTTCTAAATACCAATTGTTTTTTTAAAAAAACGAATCATTTTTTGAGTTATCATGAACTATGAAAAAAAAGAAGAATGGAAATATTTGTGACTAGGGTCAAATTACAGTTGAAAAATGTATATTTTTTTAAGAGGGAAAAAAACAACAAATAACAATAGTACAAGAAAAAAAGCAGAAATTGAAACACAAAAAAAATATATTAAAAGAAAAAATGTCAACTAAAGAAAAAAAAATTGGAAAAATTCTTCAGCTAAATTTCATTAAAAAATTCATCATGAATCTAATTTGACTAGTAAAATGGTAAAAGTAATAATTACTGTTGCATTGTTCTGCAGGACAATATTGGATAGTGTAATCAGTAATTTTAATTTTACTTAGTTTATTACACTCAATTTTCTCCCAGATGATTATAACTGATTCTTGAGATGGCCTGACATCAATCTCAACAATAGTTGGGAGAGAAGCTGTAAATATAAACACAACATTTATTTAGTCATCACCTATACATTCTATGAGATATGCTTGTCAGAAATAGTTAATTAGAAATATCAAAATAAATTTTTTATGTCAGGATTATTGTAGTATACAATTTGAGATAATACTTTATAAATCTAACTTGAGATAGATATCAATGTATTGATACTTACAATTTTTCATTTACTTCAGTACACAATTTTTTTTTTAGTAATAGTATTATTATACTTACAAGGCTCATAAAAACAGTCTGTCCATTCAATTGGTGATGTCCACCCTAAATTGTCATCTGATATGACCAATCCAACTTTGAATAATAATGGCTTAGTAAGAGATAAGGAGATGCTGGTATGATTTTTTGGCACATGCTTCCAGTATACAGGTCCCTTTTTGAAAAGTGATATAAATTAATCTTGGGATATATTCATTTCTCATTTACTAAAGAATAACAGTTATAATTGTGTAAAATTCTCATAAAACTAGGCAATTGAGAAATTATATAAAGATAATTTTAATAAACTCATATCAAAGTAAAAAAATCAATTAGCCATGAATCATTTTATTTTAGATTTCTAGACAAGCATAAAACAAAATAGATAAAAAAGTTGGCCATGTCTATGCTTTGTTACTGCCCAGATGATATTTGTAAGGAATGTAATAATAAGTTTTTTTTTCTTTTCTCTATATATCTACAGCCCACTTATCACTTATCTCCATGTTTCCTGATTTATAGTTAAACTCCACTCATTCCCATAGCTTTAAGGTACAGTATCTTTTGATCTCATATACCCATCTGTTTCTTGGTCTGCCTTTGTTTTGTCTTTTTTCATTCTGAGAGTTCTCATATACTGCTTTGTAGCCCTATTTTTTTATTCCTTCAAGGTGCCAAAGCCACCCTAGTCTGGGTTTTTAAAAATTTTGATACAGGTATAGTAAAGCTCATGTAATTCTGAGTTTTTCCTAATTTACCAGTCACCATAATCTTTTTCCTTCCCAAATGCTTGCTAATGATCCACATTTTTCTCCCATATGTTACTGCTGATCTATAGTCTTGTAAACAGTTTTATTACATTTTCTTGAGTCATAAAAAAAATTATTTTATGTTTACTGTCTGCTAAAATCAATGTACCGATGAAGAGTTTAACATTGAACTCATAGGCTATGCATCATTAAATAAATGTTTTAGTTCTACATTGAAGCATCCTCTGTTTATTCAAAACATCCTCTGTGATTTTCCAAAACTATAAGATCTTGGGAAAGTGACCACCTTGCAAATCACTAGCCCAGGTTTAAGTACTCTTGTCCAAAGGCTAACATGGAAAGCTGATATTTAAGAACATAGAGCAGAAGTTAGGTTGAAGAGAGATTTATGATCAGATTTTTGTAGTTTCTGCACGCCACAAACATGTTGCTTTTTAGAATTCAATTGAACGTTTTCTTCCATGTCTGTTAAAGAACAAAGTGGTTAGAGACAGTTATCGTTCTCATGGTGTATAACCAAATGGAAGTGGCGGAGGGACAGTCCGGTTTTTGTTTTATCCTTTGTATATTAGGGATGGTGGATAGATTATGCCCGTAGTCTAACGCAATATATTATTTTTTTTATAATTAGGGCATAATGCAGAATTATCCAGTTGTAGGCCCACTATAGTGGAACATTTAGAATTATTTTTCTTTAATATCATAGATGAGCAAACTTAAGTTAAATTAGTTTAATGGATTATTACCTTTATACTTCCATCTACAAAATCCTCAAGCCAGAAAACTGTAAATCTTTTGGAATTATTATAATCATCATTTTGCCATATGGCTTGAACTGAAGAAGCATTAGTGAGCTCGACAGAAAATGAATTTTTCATTTCTTGAGGCACTGCGAATCAGTAAAAGAAAAAAATTACACTTATCTTTTTCTTAATTTTTAAGAAAAGTGAAATTTTCCCCAAAGTTTAAAATAAGCTAACCTTTAAAAAAATGAGGTGCAATAGTCAACATGGTAGGATTTAATGAATGGCCGGCATCATTCTCTGCAAATAATTTTACTGTCTCTTGTGAATTGCAAGGCAAATTCAGAGTTGTAAAATATTTTTCTTTTTCAACTGACATTTCAATATTCTTGTATTTAATGATGATTCTTTTTATGATTCCATTCTTTTCTGTCTCTTTTACATCCTAGTGAAGAGCAAAAAAACAAATATTTAAACATACTCAGTGTTAGCTTTCTTTTTAAAAGGGATTGAGTACATTTTGTAAATAGCTAATACATGTACATAATAAATATTAATGTAACCTTCCAAAATAGAGTAACATTTCTATTAACAGATTCCTGAGTACATTCTTCACTTATATAACTGCCATTCATTGCTTCTGGGCCAGACAAAGGAGCTAAAGAAGAGAAAAAATAAGACAGAATAGGTTAAGTGGACACATTTAATATTAACTAAATATTTTTTAACACAAATTTAATTTTTTCTTACCTTTCTGAGGTGTTGTATAGCTATAATTACTGGGATCACTAAAATATTTAGCTTGGCATACAATGGAGAAGTTGTGAGATGTAAATGGTTTCAAACCACATATTTTCCAAGACTTTTGATGTAAATTAGAAGCTGTTTCCTTTAAAAAAACAAAGATGAGAAACAATTTGTTTGTGGCATTTTATCAGACATCATTACATTATAGTTACAAATGATTTTGAAAATGTGTATTTTTATCATAAAGATTAGCATTAAAATATAGGTTAAAAAAAAAGAAAACTTAAAAGTTTTTTTTCTTTAAATGCATATTTTACAATCTTCTTTTTAGAGTTTATTTTTATATAGATGAAGAAAGAGTGAAGTGATTTTCCTACAGATAATATTAAAAAAAAAACAACAGTTTAACATGCTCACATTCCATCCAGAATCCTCAGAACTTTGATGTAAAATTTTGTATATTAAAGAACTATTGATTTTATCATGTTGCCAAGTAATATTGAAGCAGTCATTTTCATCTAAGGCATGTATATTTATATTTTTAGGAGCAGATGGTTTAACTAGAAAAGAAATGATTAAATTTATAAACCAAATATTATGTTATATTTGCTTTTCTGAAACTTGCTTTTGTTACGTATGGCATGGAAAATTAGCAATCATGTTTAGCTTACTTCTCAAGAATTAATCAATGTGAAATTGTAAACACTTGTATATTCTTAATTCCAATATCATACTTTAAATATTTTAGCCAATCACTTAAAATCTTGTTGTTTTCTGAAGGTGATTATTTTCATACTAATATCAATGTTAAAACGTAAAAAAGATGTGGAGTACTACCAATCTTTTACAGTACTTATTTCTAAATTTTTTTTAGTCTTCTGCACTATTTAAACTAGTATATATGAATTTACTAACAAAAGCAAGTGAAATTCTTTGAACATTAAAAAGTAATAAATAAAATTTAAAAAATCATAAGATTGTTTTAAAATATTTTTTATGCCAACTATAAAACAAAAAAATTCTTTGCATCATAGAAATATTGAAATAATTATGTTATTTAAAAAAAAAAAAAAGGTCTAGGCATCATTTAACTATATCTGTTAATTTAAAGTATGAAAAAAATTATTTTAACAAAATCATTTTGGGCTAAGCATGTATCCAATTTCTATTACTTGCTTAATAGAACAAAGACAGACATATTTATACAGGTATTTAAAAAATAAAATAAAAAATTACTTGTATCAATATGTCTATCTTTAAACATAATTCAAAGAAAAATTGCAAAATAAATTAATGAAGCTAAAATTAACACAGGCCTTTTTCTTTAAAGATAACATAACGGTTGATTTAAGAGATAATAATAAGTGATATGAACAGAAAAATAATGATGTGGGTATAATGCTGTAGATAGTATCAATAAGTAATGTTCCTAAATCCCCAAAGAGCTCATCAGGGCAGATGAAAAGTAGAATTCATCTGTTACAATAACCTCGGCATATAAAGGGAGTGTGTGGTTAGCACAAAGCCCAGCTTCCTTTACTCCCCCAACTTAAAGTCAGTTACCCATTTAAAGCTGGGTGGATTTTCACCAGGACCTGAAAAAAATCCCAAGGTTTTCACCGAGATTCGAAACCGAGACCCTTGCGGTCGACACCACATGACCACCCATCCCTTTGAATGGGATTTTAAAATAAAAATTATGCATTATAATTAAAAAGCAAACCTTCATTTTTAGGCAAAACAGGAAATAATGTTGATGCCATATCTTTGGTTTTTGTATTGATCACATCGACATGAACAGTGTAATTATTGCTTTCTCCAACTCTGGGCCACCTGCAGCCATGGAATGTCTGGTTAGGACATGGGAATGTTAAATCACTGATGAAAACAAAATAGTATGTTTCTCAAACATAGATACATTTGAACTCTTTTTGTATTTGAGTGGAGTATAATTAACTCATGCACAAATATTTTTCTACTTCATTATAAAAAATATACATGCATCTATACGTAACTGCTTTAACAAAGAAGTGAAATGTTATATGCTCTGGCTGGACCATGAAAAAAATTAAAATTGTAGTTAAGCTAGTAAGATGGTTTACAATTGTATAGTTAATAATCTATTTATGTAACAAGATGGACAAATTTAAGGTATACCACGATGGTGTTTTTCTTCTTGTGGATTATTGCTTTGCATTTCTTACTGGTATTAGTATGCTATCAGTAGTGTAGAAAGGATACTACAGCGTGCCAAAAGAGTGCTTTAAATATTTTTTGCACTTTTCAGATTGGGAGGAGGGTGCCAAAAAATGTAACTTGCACAGCGCGTCACAATATGGCTCTGTATATCATATATCTGATACCAATTTATTTTGTGCATTATAACCTAGAGGGCAAATATAATAGATTCATGTGTCAGATATGTCAAACTTTGCAAATTGAGTACGCTTTACAATACATTTTTACTTTGATTTTGATTTAATGTAGATAAAATACAATAAATCTATATGAATAAAAAATATACTTGGAATAACTAGAGTTCAATGAAGATGTCACAATGGTGTCATTTAACTTCATGTTATAAGGCACTGGATGTTGCCAAGAACATTCAAAGTATTCAACCCAGTTGTAAAGCACGCAAGTCATTTTTGTAACAGTTTGTGGTTTATCTGTTCTGTCAAAAAAATGTATTAAGCTATGTAATAACAATAGTAACAATATCCATATATTAATGTATCTATCTATCTATCTATAAATAAATAAATAAATATATATATATAGATAGATAGATAGATAACATTGATTAGACTTATAGCTTTTTCAATTTAGATATTAAAAAATATTGGCCAACATCTGTGATTACTGAAAACTTTACTGAAACCTAAGCAATTAGGTATTTTTGGAGATTTAGATATTATGCCTCAGGCCTTTTTTTTACCTTACCAATTTTTAAATGAAACCATAATTATATTATGAAATTTTACTTTAAAAATCTCACACTTTGTACAAGTTTGAATGAATTTCTAAGAATTATGGAGACTTTGTTTCCTTCAAATACATTATGTAAAAAACACCAAAAAACTAACATGCGTACATTGTATTTTGATGTCATGTGAAACTCCTGGAATAGAACTAGAGCTTGACATCATGATGGAATTACATGTCTCTAACAGACAAGAATATGCAGCTGCTTCTTGCTCTGTCACATTCTGTATCACCAACTGAGCTGTGGATGTGTTGATAACGTGGATATACTGCATGTCTAAGCATTCAGTTTCTTCATCATGCTGTTGACAAATAGACATGTGTGTGACATACAAAGTATAGTAAACATGCTTTCATTCTAAACGAAAAAACAACAGCATACTCAAATGAATGCTGACATAGTCTTTCTTATGGATAGGTAAAGGTGTGCTTAATATGATATAGTCTTTCTTATGGATAGGTAAAGGTGTGCTTAATATGATATAGTCTTTCTTATGGATAGGTAAAGGTGTGCTTAATATGATAGTTATTAATCAAAATGATAATCTAACATCCATAATTATTATTAGGCATTTATAATGATAAATAGCTAATAAGCATTCTTGTAATGATCATATATTTGCACATTTCCCCCCCCCCATCCTGTTAACATCTATCAAAATAACTTTCATAAAATTTTAATGAAGAGGATCACCAGTTTGGCAGATTGGTTATTCTTTGATCTGACAACTTTAAGTTACCAATTGTGCATTGCTAACAAAGCAATATTTTACCTTAAATGTTTTTTTTTCCTTCAGAAATCTTATTTGACTTGAATTATATCCTTGATCGGTAAAACTGGGAGACACCATGCATGTCAAATTTAACATACCTCCAACATAGATGTATGACTTGCCTGTTACTGATTTTAACAAAAAAAAAAGTATAATAGACACAGATAACTAATCAATTGGTTCTATAATTTTTAATATTTATAACTAACAAAATACATTACCTTGAGTGAATTGCTTAATGTTATTTTCTTTCAGTAAATCCTCAAATGTTAGGACAATGTCAGAAAAAGAAATTACTTTGGTTGCCTGAAGCAAAACCATTACAGTGACATGGCTCATACACCACATGATGGTAAATTTTCCTAAACAAGATTGTTGCCAGATTCTGCCCAAGAAAGTCTGACGGAAAAAATAAATAATTTGTACACATTTTCAAATATATTTTCTGGATATATCTTGCTTTTGACTTCCAAATATGTTTTATTGTAGAGAAACTTTCAAAAATTACTATTAATCAAAATTACTTGAATTCAATGCATGGAAAATAGAGAAAATCAGTTTTGTTGTGTTTCTCTCTTGACAGTTAATTTCGAATTATACAATAGAGAAGTGCTATGCAACCTTTGTCCACTCCTAGTGGTAAACTAAAGTTCTTTTTAAACCTGGCGGCACACAATTTTAAGTCTGTTTTGGAATTGAGTTTGTGGATGGAATGGTAGGGAAAAGGATGTAGGTGTGAGCTACAATCTTAAAATTAGGAGGGTAGACATTTTTTAATTCATTGTTGTGCTTGTTTAGTTACAAATTCGTCTCATCTTTGGAAGAGTTATTTGAAGTTATGCATCAATGCTTTTTAAACATGATCACTTAATATATCAGTGACAATGATGTAAAACTTTATTTTCACATATATAATGTTTAAAATAAATGCAGAGTTTGAGTAGTCGCCTTAAAAATATAAAAAAAATGTATCTATGGTGGAAATCCAAAGCTCATCATGAATTATTGACTAATTCAACTGTATAGCTGTTACTTCAACATGTGAAAACATCATTCTGAAAACTTTGAACCTATCATAATGTTTAAACAAAGGTAAATTTTTACAACCTCAATTACAAATAAAGACTTGAATTGAAGAGTAAATGCTCATAATGAATAACTACAACTCTAATAGTAATATGATAATGAGTGAAAATTAGAGGGGAGTCTTCCCCTTACGACGTTGCTAACAGTCAGGTCCGTTACAATGATTGGCAAACAGAGCCCTAAAATAATGTAGTTTGGGGAAAGCGTTCAAAAGGGGCCCCAGTTGTCATGGTCCTCCCAATGTGCTCTTTGCATACAAAAGTTTAAAAATTTAAGGCTGCTTCTTTATTTTTCAAATAAATTATTGTTGCCTTTGTTAATTCAACTCGAAATCCTGGTTGACAGTCTACACATATAATCACCAACACTTTCATAAGGCTGCCTGTCTAATGAATTATGTTTTCTTTTGTTATTAATTATTTCTCTACCCAGGGATAACTATTTTATGCCATCTATTTGAAAATGTCTTGGTTAAGAAAAAAAAGTGTGTGGATAACTTTGACATGTGTTTATAGAAATTTTTTTTGATACCTTATCAAAAAGTTTAACAGCTGTTGTTTTGGTTTGGGGGGGGGGGGGGATGAAGATAAACTAACGTCAACAATAGCAGCTTTTAGAATGTAAAGTCTTTGTTATTTCGTGAACCCAAATTTTAATTTTATAGTAAATTTGAAATGTGTTTAGCATGCAAAATATCTTTTAAAATTTACTTCCACTAAAGTGGGGCTACAACTGGATAATTCTGCATTATATATGACCTTATCATAAAAAAAAAAATAATATATTGCGTTAGACAACGGACATAATCTATCCACCATCCCTAATATACAAAGGGTAAAACAAAAACCGGACTGTCCCTCCGCCACTTCCACTGGATTATACACCATGAGAACGGTCACTGTCTCTAACCACCTTGCTCACTAACAGACATGGAAGAAAACGTTCAATTGAATTCTAAAAAGCAACATGTTTGTGGCGCGCAGAAACTCCATTTTCGGTGAAGCCCGGAATATTGATTTTGTAAAATGTTGATAAACCAGTTCTGCTTTCTTCCCTTTTTTTTCCATAATGACTTTGTATAACCGAATCACATGAAACATGTTTGTGTAGAAAGAATCGTTTCCTGCTGCAGAGGTGCCGCGAAAGGGGGGGGGGATCGTAGTTTACGAAATGTGAATATTTTGATGCAAAATTTGGAAGAATTGGTGGCATTTCGCTATTGGGGCTTTAGCTTAGAACCCTGAAAAATAATCGACTTTCTTAAAACAGATTATAATTTTGCTCCATGATTTTTTTGAGGCCAACTTAATACACGAAAACGGAAAGAAATCTGATCAACTCTTTGCTTCTTCTGGAAACAAACATCTTACCGGAAGGACATTGTACACTTCATTGTGTAGGCTACGTACGTTATTGTACATGCCATTATATTCGCCAATTTAGGCCATTTTGGTTACAAGCATAAGGCCCGAGGAAACATTCGTTCGGCCCTGTTTGTAGAAACGTTCTCAGATAAAAACTGCTTGATCTAAGTTCATGGATTTTAAAAATGACAACTTTGTTAAAGAAAGGCCTTTAATTGTTTGTCATATGTGCAATATTAAACAAAATATAGTATCGATGCCTTAATTAAATCGGATCGATTCTTTCATTTATCCATAAAAACGCTAATTAGTAAGTAAATAGTTTACCACCATTTTTATTCAAAATCTATTATTACTCTTAAAAAAAGTTTTTCTTTTTTTTAATATTCATTTTGGTCTGTTTTTTTTTCTATTCTACATCATTTCATTCTGAAACCAATTCTTGTTATCTACAAAAACACCCACAATCTCAGATAAATATATTTCAGAAAACATGTGTTTGTAATACAGTCCTAACAGAAATATTACTGTTAATCCAGTGGTTCTCAAGGTGTGGATTGTGGACGAATATCAGGCGGTTCGCGACATATTGTAAATGTGTTATTAAAATATCCAGAATCTATACCAACATAATTAAAACTCTATTTCTCTAGATGTTAAAAAAAAACAAACTACACCCTTATAAATCTACGAAGTAAAAGGTAACTCCATGGTATACAATTTAATGGCGCGTTAATTCCCGTTGTTTTAATATATAGTTTTTCTTTGAAAAAGGTGGGTGGGGGTAGGGTCGCGAAGACTGATGCTCCGCGAAGCCACTTAGAGAGCTACAAAAAAATTTAATGCGGTATACAATATTATTTTTTTAAAAGAACAGTGGTGATTGTTATACTCAGAGGCGTAGCGAGGGGTGGGGGCATCATGCCCAGGGCGCTACTCACAAAGGGACGCCAAATGGTATATTTTATATATATTATTATATGGTTTTCGAATGGGGGGAGGGGCGCTATAAAGGCATTGAGCCCCGGGCGCGAGTTAAGCTCGCTACGGCACTGGTTATACTCAGTGTCGCACCAAGCCTCTCCGCTGCTCGGGTGCAAACCTTCTTAATTTGACTCTTATTTTTTTTTTTAACCTTTGATTAAAAATTCTGTCTTCTAAGTTAAAGATTTACCGCCCCTGATAAGCCAGCCACCCGGGTGTACGCAAACATATTTAAAGCCCAATGTAATTTATTAGGGTAAAATATACGAAGCCGAAAATAAAAGCCGAAATTTACAACTCCACGACTTCAAAAACTTGAGAGCCATTGTTTTGAAAAACGCAGTGGCTCCGGCACCAGCCCAAACCATTATATTAGGGTATAAGGAACATGGCATATACATTTTTTATTTTTTCAGATTTTTTTTTTTCAGGATTAGGGTTAGAGATAGGATAGGGTTAGGGTGTGGAGCAATATTATCTATGGCTGGTACCCGAAGTAAAAAAAATACGGGTTCTGTCAGGGACAGAACCGTAGCCACTCCGTTTGAAAAATAACGTTATTAGTTTAAGTCACAGTGGACATAGTACTTCTATGCAGAGTTGGTGTAATAGACCACGAGTTGGTATTGGGACTACGAGAAGTCGAATAAAAAAATAAAGTTTGCTTTGGAGCACTACATATGTTAATTTAAAACGTGTTGAAAGATTTCATTTGATTTAAACATTAAGAGACAATAATGCAATGTAGTCTTACCTCCCTTGTCCATCCCACACTTCTTGTATGGTGTGCTGCCGGGAAACAATCGAAGGCATAAGGCGCAGTCGACCAGCCAGGTAACAGATGCTGTGGTGATACGTCAGTTGATCGATACTCTCTGACTACACTCACACACACGGCACGCTGTGTCGTTGTCAGCGGGGCAAATGTCACCGTTAACTTGTGTACTCGCGTACAGTGGCGGGTTTAGGGGGTAGCGACGAGGGCAACCGACCCCGCCCCCCACTTCAGGAACAATGCGGTGCGGTATGTAAATATGTGGCCACGTATGATGTCAACAAAGAGTTGCATTCCGATTTAAAAAAAAATCCTTGGCACCTCTGTAAATTTATCAACAATTATTGATGAAATAAAATAAAGAAAAAAGCACTAATAGCCACATGTGGCCACCATTGGTGTATAGCCTACAAACTGTAGTTCTAGGACCCACATATGACACATCTTTGCCCCACGTGCTGGCTCGTTCTGTAAATGGCGCCAAACTACGGTACTTGAGATTTGATATGCAGATCTCCATTCTTGTGAATGTTTGCATGTGAAGCACAACCGTTTGTAGGTTTCGGGAGAGTTTAAAGTACATGTTGGGTAAAAGTTCCTGCCGGGAGAGGTAAAAGTACATGTTGGGTAAAAGTACCTGCCGGGAGAGGTAAAACTACATGTTGGGTAAAAGTTCCTATCTGTAGAAGTAAAAGTACATTTTGGGTAAAAGTTCCTGCCATGAGAGGTAAAAGTACATGTTGGGTAAAAGTACCTGCCGGGAGAGGTAAAAGTACATGTTGGGTAAAAGTTCCTGCCAGGAGAGGTAAAAGTACATGTTGGGTAAAAGTTGCTGTCTGTAGAAGTAAAAGTACATTTTGGGTAAAAGTTCCTGCCATGAGAGGTAAAAGTACATGCCGGGAGAGGTAAAAGTACAAGTTGGGTAAAAGTTCCTGCCAGGAGAGGTAAAAGTACATGTTGGGTAAAAGTTGCTGTCTGTAGAAGTAAAAGTACATTTTGGGTAAAAGTACCTGGGTAAGTTCCTGCCGGGAGAGGTAAAAGAGCACGTTGGGTAAAGGTACCTACCAGGTGAGGTAAGAGTACATATTGGGTAAAAGTTCCTGCCGAGAGAGGTAAAAGAGCACGTTGGGTAAAGGTACCTGCCAGGTGAGGTAAGAGTACATATTGGGTAAAAGTACCTGCCAGGAGAGGTAAGAGTACATATTGGATAAAAGTACCTGCCAGGAGAGGTAAGAGTACATATTGGGTAAAAGTACAATGAGAGCATACTTAGAAACCACATATTAATTTCAGGAAACTGTAATTTCAACAAATGCATTTAAGAGACTTTTGAATGCTTAATAATAGTGAAGGTGTACACGAAAGTTGATTTGTTTCAAATCTTTAGACAAAATCTGTATTTTGACCAATTTTTGAGGCGTTCTATATAAATATAATAGAATTGGGCTTAATAATCTAAGATAGATGTCGTACAATTAAGATAATTATTGAAAACAAACATCTTAATAATATAGGCAATGCATTTATTACAAAAACTCTTATCAATAAAGAGTGAAGATCGTGACAGACTTGATAAGTTACAAAAACAAATGAAACAGAATGAAAGCTTTTCATTCTTAATAAATTAGATTCAATATAATTATAACTTAGTGCTATTATAATTGCTTCACATGGAGAGTAAAAACCAATGATCTAAGTTTTTTAAGACTCACATTTTAAAAAGTAGAATAAACTCCTTTATAACTAACAGAAATGAACAATAATATGTGAGCTGATTATCTTCACAGAGTGACTACATAAACTTAATTTATATTCCTGAGTAGGGCTGCTATCAGCAAGGGTCTGTAAAGTGGTAAAGGGAAAAAAATCATTGTGACTTATAAAAAACTACAACCCTATGTTACCATGTTAGATCCATAATTCAATCAAGGAAATGATACTTCATAATTCTGTTTCTGAGGTATTATTAAGAAGAAGATTTTTGTTGTTTATAATATAATATATATATAATATAATATAGTAACTACTGGTGTCTTGCTGCAATCTCATGGAAGACATAGGTTATGGTTCCAAGGCTACTGTAGCTCGTAGCAATTATACATGAGGGGTGAAGAAATAGCAATTAGGATTTGTCCTAGATGCAGTTAACATGTAACTCAATAGGATCTCAGAAATTACATTGAGACAAGTTTACGCATTTCATTACTTCACATAAGGTTTTATATAACAAACATGTAATTATAACATAAATCTTTATGTTTAAACATGTATTAAATTTGCCATATATGATGCAAATGACAGAGCTAATCATGTTCTAGTGAAATATATATTTTTTTAATGGGAAGAGATACAAAAAATTGACAAAAGGAATCTAGTATCTTTGAGAGTATAAAGAAAAATTTGAATGTAATTTGAATGATAAAAATGAATTAATGGAGAAACATGATTTTGTTTTTATTAGTGTTATGAAAAGTGTACAAAATGGATTTGTAAAACTAAATACTTTTTTTCAACACAGAAATCCAATTCTGTAATCCTAACAGATTGGTGAAGGAAACAAAAAATTAGTTAATCAAAAACACATTTTTTGGTATTATTCCCCCATTGTAAACATATTGAAAACTGATTTATCCCTCAAACAGCAGATGATCAGTTGGCTGAGTTACCCCATTTTTATGCTGTGGCGGTCAACCACATCGACATTAGAAAAAAAAATCCCCATTTAAGTGAAAATTTGTTTATTAACAATTAAAAAAACTAAAGAAACTATTACCAAAACAGTAACATTATGCAGATAATGGACAATTTTATGGTTTTATTTTTGAAAAAGAAACAGCTATGGATAGGTAGTATCCACATGCAATTTTTAATTAAAAAAATAAATAACAAAAACAACAGACTAATAGGATTTTATATATTATATACATCTACATCTCACTGTGATAATAGAATGTCCATTTATAGCTAATTATATTTTTTTTTAAATTTCAGTCAATGTAGACCTATTTAGTAGGTTTGACAAATGATTTAAAAGAAGAATTTGTGAGTGATAGACCATGTTACGTGAAAGAACTTTTCCGATAGCTAAATGAATTCACTTATTCAAACAAAATTTGAATAATTTGAGTAGAAAACAAATTAAATCTCAAAATATTTTCTTTGAATTAGTTTGTTGCCTCTAGAATGTTTTTGAGTGGTGAAGGAAAAACCAAATTAACAAAAGTATTTTTTCTTATCCAAACATTATACATGTACAGGTATAATTATTTTTATATCCTGATAGAAAACATCTTAATCTATAACTTTCTCGTTAGCTTTTTAATAATTAGAGCAAAATTAAAATCATCATATTTGATCAAGACCACTTCACTTCATGTACAACCTCAATTTGGTTTTACATGGCATGATTCCTTGTACTTTTAGAAAATACATTCATATAAAAGTTTCTAAATAATAGTTTCAAAAGGTTTTTTTTCTTTTACTTCCAGAAATGCATTACTAATTTTACTGAAAGGCTTCCACGCCACAGAACTTTGCACTCCACTGTTGGATGGTTGAATTCAATGAAATATGAAGTGATTTGAACCAATACAGAACAATGGAGGTGATGAAATCTTATATAAAATAATATCCCTAGATGAA
This sequence comes from Bulinus truncatus, assembly GCA_021962125.1. Lineage (NCBI taxonomy): Eukaryota > Metazoa > Mollusca > Gastropoda > Planorbidae > Bulinus > Bulinus truncatus. The sequence continues at coordinate 2,031,306 of JAGDYQ010000062.1, forward strand.
ACTTAGATAAATTTAATTCATGTTCTTTTTTTGGACTGTTTATACATTTAATATAGAAGAAATGCTTATCATCACGTTGTCAACATATTCAACTGTTCGTCGCTGAAATCAATGTCATCTGCCATATCTTCATCCACAACTTCCGTTTTTACATCAACTTGAGATCCAGTGACAACAGATGTCTGGCTACCTTGCCGACTGTTGACAATTCTAACAGTTCTGGGCGTTGAATTAGTTTTGACAGGATCTTGATTAATAAAACAAATGTGTTCACAGTTAAACAATGACTAAGAGCCTGTTGTACAAAAACTCTTTAGTAAGCACTATTTATTGATTTTTTACTATTAAGTGTGACTTACGAGTAATTTATTTAAAAACAAAAAATATAATAGATAAATTTAAAGATAAATGACTTCAACATAACAATATTTTGATAGTGATCTACAACAGTGAAAAAAATCACAAAGACATAGAGCAATCAAGCAAATTAAAAACCACAGGATGAAAGTCAAATAAAGTTTTCATTGTGATTCTAATTGTAAATAACTTACCACTTGTCAACTTTTGACTATTCTCAAAATACTGATTAGGGTGTTGAATGACCATTTCTACCTCACTGCTGCTGTCATTAATGCCATGAGTTAATTCAAAAAACTTAGCACAAGCCACTTGATAGTGGCCTCCCTTTGTGTATTTCATTATCTATGATAAAAAAAATCAAGATAGTTCTTTATATTTCATAATTGGCAGTATGTTTATAAATGGATTTAAAGAAGTAAGACAGGCAACATTATTGTTTGAGCTGATGAATTTCAAAAAATGAAAGTGTCAACTACATAACATGTATTTTTGCTCAACCTCATTTACAGATACTACATGTAGTGCTCTGTGAATAGGATATATTAAAGAGAGAATAGCTATTCATTATGATGAAATTTTACTGATTTTAAATTGTACAGAGAGTGGTTTAAATAATGATTCAAGTATAATGTGTATTATAAATAATGTAACCAAAGTATTTGTTGTGATTTAATATCGGGAATTTATTTGTAGTTTTAAAATGGGTATCTGTGAGTTAAAAATATATACATGTATTGGTATCATCTTATCTCAATAGCACAACAGGTCAATACTTTAAAAAAGTAATCAGTTTTAATTATATTAATAAATATTTGTTACAAACATCCACCACAAAGAAGAAACTCTCTTATATTGAAAAATACATAACTAGGTCAGGTTCTTATTTTAAATGGCTAACACTAAATGTATAAAAATTTTATTATTACACCAAAAAAAGGTATTGTTATAATTACTATGAAACTTACAACATCCATGCCATCTTTGGAAATACCATAGGAAGATAATCTCTGTTTAAGAAAATCTGCTTCAAAATGTCTGAAAGGACAGCCTATAGATAAAATATATATTATAAATTAGAGATTTACACTAAACCTCATAAACATTGACATAGCATTAAAAAAATTAACAGACATTATTGAAAAAAATTAATATTGAACAGCAAAAGAATAGCTTTGACATTACTTTACATTACATAATTAATTAAAATACGGTTTTAAAATGGTACATAGCAATTGTATACTGCATCAAAAAAAATATTTAAACTTAAAATGATTTTCAATAAACACATACCATGAGAATCTCCAACAGCTGGCTGATTATTCATAATAATTTTCATACAGCCATAAGGTGTATAATCTGTTTTCTTGCCTTCTTTGCCATAGTTATAACGAATGTTGTAAGAATATTTTTTGTCAAACTAAATAAAAGTAAAATAGTGATATCACTGAAACGTATCCAATGAAAAGAGTACAGCATTAATAAAAATAATACATCACCATGTTCCTACCGTATCAATATCCATACTTTTTGTAAACTCCATTTTAAAGAACTTTAAAGCCTCTTCAAGTGAAAGACCTATTCCTTTTAAAAACAAACCATACTGCAGTCGACTCCCATGACGTAAATGGTGGTTCTGTCGTAGGGATGCATGTATATTCTGCATGCACAGTGGAAATGACTTTTTGGACAGCTGGAAAGATCAGCAAATATTTTTTTTTAAAATATCAGGCACTAAACAGTTTAGGCAAGAAATATATTCATAATAATTATTATCAATGACTGACCACTTCAATCATGTCTGCAGTTACAACCCCAGCATTTTGCTTCTTGGCACTATAATCTTGGCCTAAATAGCGTTTACTAAGTCCACAAAGCATAGGTAAAAGCCTACCATCTTCTTCCATTGCAGGTAATGCTCTGGATGTAATCTAAAATGAACAAATGATAAATACAAAGACAAGATTCAAATGTCTAAATATTTTTAAACTAAAAATGATGTAATACCTAGACACATGTACAGGTATCAAAATCGATACATAAATCAATATTGATTTTATATTTTGTTAATGCTTTCAGCATTAAGAGTGAAAAGTAAGCATGATACATGTATCATACAGCTATGAAAAAACAACTGTATTAGATTTTCTGTACAAATTACATTTCTTTTATGTGATAAGTTAAAAGGTACACATTAATGTTTATTTTAATTCCCAGTTACTCTGTAACATTCTCAATGATAGATAAGATTTTTTTTGTATTGTAGTGTCAGATTCTCATGTATCTCTGTAGCTATACTGAGTCAAACCATACAATTCTGATTTTATTTCAGCTGCACAAAAATATAGCTATATATATCTGGGAAGATGTAGTGTGGAATTCATCTAGTTCTGTACAGCTCACTAAGGCTAGCACAGACCCCAGCCAAATCTAACTACCCATTTAAAGCTGGGTGGACACTGGAAATTTCCACCAACTTTCACCAGGAACTGAAAAAAAAAGCCCTTTATTCTCACAGAGGATTGAATAATCCTGGTATCTATCTGGTAAACAGTTGAGAGACCACTGCTCAACCAACCACACCCACTAACCTATACACCGTATATAGTGTATTCTTGTAAAAAATATATACACGTATTTAAATAACCATTTTTGTTTGTAAATTGAGGATAAGATTAAGAAATTGTCAGGATAGTTTTATCATCATTTCTAAGATAAGCAAAACAACATGTCCTAATCATTTTTTTTTTTTAAATTTGAGGATCTGTGAAGTCCCTGAAAGGATGAGATATTTATCTCATATATTCCTTAATCTATTATTGAGATGGTTTTTGTGGGGCCCTTCTTTCATCCTACGACATAGCCAAAAGTGTCATGACCTTGGATGCACCATAGGAGACATAGCAGGGACCTTAACCATGACCTGAAAAATTTTTGATTCTAAACAGAGATCGAAGTAGTTCTCAGGCTGGGCTCATGGGGTGAACGGAATCAACGTCCGAAAGTTTCTGGAGCGGCCGTCCAAAACTGACCCGTGGTGGAAGCTTAGGCGTGTCGAGCAGGCGCTAATTGCCCAGTTCCGAACTGGGCACTGTCCTATAGGCGCATACTTTGGGAGGTTGAGGCCCAATGTCGACACCCTTTGCAGACACTGCAGGGAAGTGGAGGAAACCGTAGATCATTCTCTTTTCGAGTGCCCCGGACTGGCAGACCACAGGGTGGACCAGTCCGGAAGCTTGCTGGCCATCGGGCTCTATGGCAGTCTCCAGATGTTGAGAGACACAGCAAGTGTGATAACACGGGCTCTAAGAGACTAAGTCTCAGCCCGCAGAATACTGAGAGAGTTCAAAGAGAGAAACAGAGATCAAATCTCAGGTAACAGTTGCACAGTTAACACCGCTTGGCCATCAGTCCCCAGTAATTTGAAGATATCATTTCTTTTCATCGAAAACAAAACAATATGCCCTAACAAAGAAGTGTTAAGCTCTGTTGAATAATTTCAAGAAAAATTAACATACTGCCATAGCATGAGATAATTGAGTCCGAAAAACTGACAGCAATATAGACACCAGATCTTCTTGAGGGACATAGACATATCCAGCACGCAAGAATACTTTTCTGTTCCTTACAAGATCTAATGCTTCAATGAAAGGAACCTGTAATTCAAAGGCAAAAAAACAAAACAAAACATAAGACAGAAGAAAAAAAAAAGGTATATCAGGAATGGAATACTTTTAAAAAACATTAATAGTAATTATAGGTAATTTTTTTTTAATTTTAAACTACAACACAGATGACCTTATAATATTCCTTGTTACTGTTAGTAAGATGATCTGAGCCATCCATTTCTCTAGTCACTTCAGCCTGTTCATCTTTATCAACCTGCAAAATCAATGGAATAAAAACAAGCAATTAAGCCTGTTCCATTCTGGACACAGGGCGTGTTAGCGCATTTTCATGTTATGTATCAGTGCGTTTGTTATCTTTCAGTAAATATTTGTAAATTTTGGAAATGTTTATAAATTCAATTGTGTAATGCATATATCTGAAAAAAGATATTAAAAGGACGTTTCTTTATATTTGAAAACAAAATTATTTTCTCTTAAATCTAACTACAAGTGGTTTGTGGTCACTGAAATAGGACTCATAATTGAAACATTCTAAATTGTAGTCATTTAATCGTCCGAAAACTCCGTCAAATGTAAATACGGGAAGTAAGTCATTTTGAATAACTGTTACAAAAATAAATAATGATTACGCCCCTTTGATTAGCTTTTATTATTTATATTTAAAATATAAGCAAAACTGTACATCAAAAACTCATATTTTGGCCCTGAGAGGTCAAATCGCGAAATGGACTTTTGATGTACACTTGGCAGGCCAAGACCTACACAATGATATATACATCATGGGTCTAGGACGTATGGTTGCCGAGATATAGGGCGGTCCATTATTAATATAGCTTATATAGTAAAAAAAAACGGTACTTTATAAGGCCCCTTTTACGGCCCTGAGAGGTCAAATCGCAAAATGAACTTTTGATGTACACATGGCAGGCCAAGATCTACAAAATGATATATACATCATGGGTCTAGGACTTAAAGTTGCTGAGATATAGCGCTCCTTTATTAATATAGCTTATATAGTAAAAAACGGTACTAAGGCCCCTTTTACGGCCCTGAGAGGTCAGATCGCGGAATGGAAAAAAGTCATTTCTTGGCAGGCCGACCTACAAAATGATATATACATCATGGGTCTAGGACTTATGGTTGTTGAGATCTAGGGTGATGACGAACGGACAGACAAAACGGGGACAATAGAGCATTTTTTTTTCAAAAATGCTCTAAAAACTAGTTTATAGCATGACATATAATTACTACTTGGAACATGAAGAAAGTTTGATGTTGTCAGGGGGTAGAAGATCTTTGCAGAAAAAACAAAACAAAACTATAAATGGAACCGTTGTGCTAATCACTTTGAAGCTATCTATTTTTCACAAATACATATCTTGGAAGATTAGAATATAGCTCATTAAGCTGATATGTGCTTGTCACATATATATTTAAATTAAAAATGCTGTAGATCTCTGAGGAGAAAAAAAAAATATATATAAACACATTTACCTTCAGTAACATGTGTTTATGAGCACTACAGGTGAATTTCTTTTAAAAGCTATAACTTTCATCAAACAAAAAAATTAAGATACCTTAGTATTGTTTAAAAAAAAAAAAATATTTTTAACACAGTGAAAATGATATTTGCAAGGCAAGTAAATATTTGAAGCTCTTTTGGATAAGTTGTTGCAATCTTTTTAACAGTTAGCTGGAATAAGCTAATACTTAATAAATAAAAGCTTGAGTCAGTGTGAAAAACAAAAATATCTTAAAAATTAAAAAATGAATAATAAACTTACAGGTTTGTACTTCAAATTGTTACAAACTAAAAATTCAGTACGACTTTGACTATTTTCAAGTTGAAAACGATATCTAAACAGATCTAACTCTTGTAGAAGAAACCATCGTCGAAGGTCTTCTCTGCATAAAAATAAATATAATAATATATACAGTAATAAGAATAGTTAATACAAAATATTGTTCACAGAAATAATTATTGTCAAACATTGGAATAGTTTTTAACCTATAGCATGCCTTTTTTTGAGTTCCTCAGATCAGTTTAAAGATAACCCTTAAAATAAAATGCAATATTAGTCACAACCATTAAGATATATCTAAAAGAAAAGATATAAAATAAACAATACTTACGAACGACAATATGCAAGCCTAAGGATAAAATGAGACATATGATCTCTTTTCCTATTCTCTAATTCTTCTTCCTAAAAAGACAAAATAAAATATGTTTCAGGACATAACATAAAATTACAAAACAAAGCACATTTAAAAAAAAAACCAACAAATTACATGTAGCTCAAGCAAAAGAAACGGGTCAGATGGTTGTGCTATGTAAAGCACTCAATCCTGAAGAAAGTTCCCAAGTAATCCCAGCCTTAAGAGGGCATTTAACATAAGTTAGATAATTTAAGGTTGCTGGTCATTATGCCAAACAATCCCTTAAAATGCAATGGCTACAGAAACAGATGAATTCTACACTTCATTTACCCAGATATTCTTAATGGGTTAGTGCAGTGTTTCCCAAAGTGTGGCTTATTATTTATGTACTAAAAAAGAAAAAAAAAATTGATTGTTATTTAAGTTTGCACATGAAAAATAAGAAGGGGGTAAGCAATATCAGTTAATTCACCAGCTTGTAAAGTATAATAGCAAATAAAGTATGTGATAGGAAGTTTCTAGAATTGTTTGATTGTCACCTCCTGTCAAACTCCTTGTCTTAACCATTGGGCAGATGAAGCGATGTATCGGTTTCAGTAACCTCGACATATAAATGGATTGTGTGGTTAGCACAAAAAGCCAAGCCACCTTTAGTCCCCCATTTTAAGTCAGGTACCCATTTAAAGCTGGGTGGAGTTGGGGACTTATACCAGGACCTGAAAAAATCCCGAGGTTTTCAATGAGGTTTGAACTCGTGACTCCTCCGGTCGACAGTCAAGTGCTCTACACCGCATGACCACCAGTCCTCTTACACATGTGTATTCAATGTTAAAAAAGTAAGTCATGAAATAGATCTTGCCTTTAACTTATATCTATGTGAAGTTGATTTTTCAACTTTTGTAGTCATTAAGTCAGAAAAAAATTGAATGGGCTTTCTTATTTAGAACTGCATCTCAGGTTGAAATTAACAGCCAGGGAAGCAAATTATGATGACCTGTCGTCTCAACTTAAACAATTTGATCATTTTCATTGACTATGATAAATTTATTTATAATTTTATAATATAATTTTATTTTATTATGAATGAATTGTATTTTTCACTTATTATTTGTACTTAAAAAGGAATAAAAAGATTGACTGTTATTTAAGTTTGCATTTTTCTAAAAAGATATTTCGAAAAATAAGGTGGGGATGCATGGATGTAAAAAGTTAGGGAAAAACTGGCCTTAGGAGAAACAAGGACATAAATTCAAACTACCCAAAAAACCCAATGAATTTAAGGGATAAAGCTTAATAGTTGTAGGTGTGTAACAATCTAAATACATTAACCTGTCTATGTCACATGTTGGGTGCCCATGGCTATAGCACGTATGAATGTGGTGGGGAAATAAAAATAATATAATAATAATATGTTATAGGATTTATGTAAGCAGGGTCTGCCTTACAAATCGAGGGGGCCCAATTTAACGAATGCTTGCGAGGCCCCTCTTCTAGATTTTTTTTTCAATAACAGCTATTACAACTAATTAAATGAAAATTGTGCAGTACCTGCCAGGCTCTGAGCCAGATTGGCCTTAGGTTGGACTATCTGTAAGGATGCGAGTTTAAATAAATGCACAAAAAAGTACGCCTTACCACACTTAGAGTCTTTTTCCTGATAAAACAATCTTTAAATTTTGTGGCAGTAATTTCTTTCTCTAATAACTGAATGTACTTTTCTGTTCCTTTTTGGTGTGTAATCCCAATGGTTTCAACAGCTTTCAAAACTACAGAAAGAAATTACCAAGAAAAGTTTTAAAAAATATCTTCATTCTTCAACCATGGGCACAAGCAATAATAAATGTAGACAATGAAGCTTTTGAATAGTTTTAGCATATTAAGTTTATAAACCAAAGAAATAAAATAAAAAGTTTTGTTGACAATCAGTTTCCCATTGCCATTATGATTAGTTATTAAATAAGTTACATGTTAGTCATGTAAGTTGTAACATAGTTATAACTTATTCATTACCTTTCAATCGCTCCACGGCAAGTTCTTCGAACTCTTGCAAAGATATAGTATCCGTAGGAGCTTCTGAATACAGCTGTAGATGGTGTGGATATCGATCATCATGAACCACTTTAGAAGCTAATAACTTTTGTCTTGATTTAGTTCCGAATTCCATCTTTAAAACTTAAGATTTATTACCAGTATGGCAGTATTTTTTGTTTATTTTCAATCCTACCCGCCAGATTTATTTCGTTTCGAACAAAGTCTAAGTTTTTTAGTCACATCGCACTGATCTAAATTTGTGCAAAAACTGACCAATGCAAAAGAGAATACAATATATTTTTTTTACTATTTGGAATGTTTAAAAATGCGATTCTAAGGATTATTTATTATTACAATATAATAGAATGCTAATATTTTTGTTAGTTAGATTTTGTGAGAAATGAGACAAATCGCTTTTTAAGTACATTTTTTACGTTTTAGCTAGCCCATATGATGTGGCATATCTTTAAACTACTGCTAACCGTCATGCTTACAGTAACTTACACCCTCACGATTCTTCAGACCGTGAAAGTGAAACGGTGAAACAACAGTATTTTTTAGGGCTCCTATAACAACAATCCAAAATAACCAAATATAAGTGATCTGTTATCTTTTAAAAAAAACACCAAATGTTATTTCTGTGATTATGTGGTATTTTTATGATATTTGGTACATACTCCCTTACAGCATTATTCCAATGTCGAGTTTGGAATACATGTAAATTTTAGTTTGCATCTTTTCATGATCAAAAGATTTAATAATTTTACTGGTAAATTTAAGAAAATAGTGTGACAAATGGCCGAGTCGTCTAATGTATTCTCTTTTCCAAATGTTAATTACATTGACTAAGATAACGATCGCTATTGACCAAATTGTTAGTAATGAAAATGAATGGGCTATTATGTTTGGATAATTTCATCTACAATTTTCTTTATTGATTCTAAGCGAATGTACACTAATTACTTAAAAAATAAATAAATCATATATTGAAATTATTATTAGCGTCCACCACTTGAGATACAATTTTATAATTAAGGACGAGAGAGAGAGAGAGAGAGAGAGAGAGAGAGAGAGAGAGAGAGAGAGAGAGAGAGAGGCAAGCATCATAAACCCCAGTGTCAATGATATACACACAACATGCGATATAGTCTCACACAGCATGTGATATATGCTCACACAAGCGTTCATCTAGTTTCACACAGGCAGTAGTCTAGCCTCATACAACCTGTGATATCGTGTTATACAGCCTGTGATATCGTGTCATACAGCCTGTGATATTGTGTCATACAACCTGTGATATCGTGTCATACAGCCTGTAATATCGTGTCATATAGCCCGTGATACAAGAAAACAAACAGTGATATAGTTCTCACATTGTGTGATCTTTGTCTCAATCATCCTGTGATACAATCATACAACCAGTGGTCTAGTCACACACAACCCGTGATCTAGTCTCACACAACCCGTGATCTAGTCTCACACAACCCGTGATCTAGTCTCACACAACCCGTGATCTAGTCTCACACAACCTGTGATCTAGTCTCACACAACCCGTGATCTAGTCTCACAAAACCTGTGATCTAGTCTCACACAACCTGTGATCTAGTCTCACACAACCTGTGACCTAGTCTCATACAACCTGTGATTAACTACGTACGTCACTATTGATCCATGCCCCTGTTAAAACAAAACACAAACCGTGCCAACGGTTTACACCAGAGTGATCTTCCCAAACAACCCTCCACAAAGTTTTGATGCTAAAAGCTGTGAACATACGACCGATTCCCTCGGGCAGCTCGCTATTATCAAGTTCATCGTAAAAATGGTTACCATGACGACTATCAACAACAATAAAATATGGCGTCAGGTCTTTGCTGCGTATAAAAAAAAACTTAACTTTGATGCGCTCCCTCCCCTTCATACATAAAACTGCGCAGACATTTTAATTAAACATCAGCGGGTATGGCCAACCTCGCAGTTAATTAAAATCGGTTGTTAACAAAATTGGAACCATTTCATATGCGTTAAAAAGGGCACTGAAATTAAAATTATAAAATAGTTATTGAAGGCTTTATAAACTATATTATAAAACTTCACTTCATACATTTATTACAAAAAATAATTATTAAAATTATGTGTCTGTGATAAAGACCTTATGGGTTTTTTTTTCATTCATAAATTGTGAGACATTTTTTTAAAAGACAAACTGCATGGATTGGAGACTTTTGTATGCTTCGGCCTTTACCGTGATTTCAGTGGTAGCTCAGAATAAGACGAGGCCCATCGTCCATATAGTGGTGACGGAGAGCTCGGGAGTGCTGGACAACGGTACGACATATTATGTTCGGTATTTGAAACCTTTACTGGACATAGCACTAGAGGATGCGCAGTCACAGTTCGGTGATTTTATAGACATACGATTTAAACACGTGGAGACCCTGTCCGGCCCCTCTCGAATAGGAGCTTTAGCTGCCTATGAGTATCACACCAATAATGTCGATGTTTTCTTTGGGCCAGGTAATAATTTTTTTTTTAATATATATAAAGGTTTTCTAAGGGCTAGGTAAATCGTCTAAAGATTTTTGTTTTTCTCAAGGTTAACAAAGTAAGCCATTTTAATGTTTTTTTTTCTTAATCAACAATATTAACAGTCCTAAAATACGAAATTTACACTCGAAAATTTCTGTAAAATACATATAAAAGTTTAACTTTTTTTTCCCAAAGGTTTGAAGCATTTATAAATAATTAAAATAATAGTACCGAAACAACACCTTTTAAAATATAAAGTTACAAAAATCTGAATAAATATATTTAATAGGAATGAAAATGTAAAAATTATCAAAAAAAAAAAAAAAACAACAAAAAAAAAAAAAAAAACAAAACACTACACACACACACAAAAAGAAAAAAAAAACAAAATGATTGGCGCAAAGAAATAGGCCTATGACAAACGTACGTCTAAATGTTTAAAAAAAAATCAAAGATATTTCTGAAACGAATTACAGTTTATGGATTTTCAGCCTACTTAGCACATTTGTTATTTTTTGTTAACAGTATAATATTTTGGATGCTATCTTAAGTGATTGTTTTAAATGAAACAATGTTAGTGAAGTTTAAAGCAATCCTAACTAAAATATAATAAATTAGGCTAAGCAGTTACTTTAAATCACATATAACTGAATCAAAAGTTTACCCAGGTAAATACCTAAAAAAATATTAAGTTGAAAGTGGTATGTTGACAGTAATATAACCAAAACAAATAAATAAATACAGCATGCATAATCGTTCAGTGTGAAACTGATCTGATTTGAATCGTCTAGCAAAGTTTCAATGAGCAGGAAAACGATTTAATACGATGCATACATGTTCACAAACATGCAGTCCTGAAGTAACTTACAAGCAAAATAAGCACCTGCCTAGTGGATCAAGGGAAAAGGTGGCACAACAAATTATGTTTATAGCCGGAATTCATATTTATCTTTGAAACTAATAACACATTTAACGTCCAGCCATTTTTAAGACATTTTTTAATGTTAAGCTGATAAAGAAGATATGATAAAATACTTTGCAATATATTGTGGGGGGGGGGGAGGGAAGGACAACAATCAAATTTAGAATGTACTTAGAGCATCAAATAGACCTAATTACACCAAATTACGATTTATTTATGTACGTTTTATAACCAGTTCGTATAGTGGACGACACTGTTAATTGTCACAACCATACAACCATTGCTTCAATCTGAACATATGTATTCAACCATCTCTTCAACCTGAACAAATGCAAACAACCATTGATTCAATCTGAACATATGTATACAACCATTGATTCAATCTGAACATATGTATAAAACCATTGATTCAATCTGAACATATGTATAAAACCATTGCTTCAACCTGAACATACGTATACAATCATTGCTTCAATCAGAACATATGTATACAGCCATTGCTTCAAGCTGAACTTATGTATACAGCCATTGATTCAATCTGAACATATGTATACAGCCATTTCTTCAACCTGAACATATGTATACAACCATTGTTTCAATCTGAACATATGTATACAACCATTGCTTCAATCTGAACATATGTATACAACCATTGCTTCAATCTGAACATATGTTAGCCTAAATGTTTTCTTAAGAAATACTTCGGTTCACCCTTACTTTTCACAATACTGTACTGTTTAATTTTATTTTTCACGTGACAATGGTTAAACTACCTTACAACTAACTTTACTTTTTACAATGGTTACAATAAAGCTAATCTTTATTTTTCACCATAGTTCACTATAGTTCAACCTTACTTTTTACAATAGCTAGATTACCGTTTAACTCTACTCAACAGTATCTAACGAAGGAGTTGTTCCATTGGCTTACATGGCTCTCAGCTGGAACCTCCCGGTCATTACACCCAGAGGAAATGACCAATTGTCGCGGAACAGCACCATTTTCCCAAACATTATTTCCCTCCACCCTTTTGACAAGTTTGAGTTGGTCAAGTTCACCGCACAACTGTGTCAGAAGTATGCCTGGAGACACCTCACACTGTTCATTGATGAAGATAAGAGCGTTATGATGACTACAGGGGACATTTATAAATCGTAAGTATCGACTTATTAATTACTATTTCAGTCAACCAATAATGAAATCGTCAAAAATTGATCAAATTAACATCAATTAATGTCAATATCTGCCCATTGTAAAAAAAAAAAACAACAAAAAACTAACAAAACAACAAAAAACCTAATAAAACAACAAAAACCTAACAAAACAACAAAAACCCAACAAAACAACAAAAACCTAACAAAACAACAAAAAACCTAACAAAACAACAAAAACCTAACAAAACAACAAAAAACTAACAAAACAACAAAAAACCTAATAAAACAACAAAAACCTAACAAAACAACAAAAACCCAACAAAACAACAAAAACCTAACAAAACAACAAAAAACCTAACAAAACAACAAAAACCCAACCACATTAAAACATTCACTTATCTGTGAATTTAATTTTGTTTTGAGATATTTTACACATTACATTTCTTATCTATCTATTTAACACATCCACATTTTTTTGTTTTCACACAAAGTCGTGGATATTGATGGGCGACAAAGGGGGCTGCCTAGGAAATCAACTGCTAATCCCCAACCCTCTTTCTGGTCTTTTATGTCGCCAGTCGCAAAAAGAAAAATGCCACTGTGATTACCTGCCAAGATTCCCGGAATAAAATGATATAACAGAATAACTGGGGGGGGGGGGGTGTTGTCTAATCAGAAAAGTGGTGGTGGTGATGCAGTTTTAAATTAATTTTAGAGGTCCAACATTTGCTAGTGTTAGGCTTAACAGTATCTTTGACTAGGGGCTAAGGCCACTTGATGCATCTTTACCTAAGGCCTTCTGAAATGTAAAAACGGCCCTGCTTTTACCTAAGGCCCTCTAAAATGTAAAAACTACCCTTCTTTTACCCAAGGCCCTCTAAAATGTAAAAACTACCCTTCTTTTACCCAAGGCCCTCTAAAATGTAAAAAAAAACTGCCCTGCTTTTACCCAAGGCCCTCTAAAATGTAAAAACTGCCCTGCTTTTACCCAAGGCCCTCTAAAATGTAAAAAAAAAGACCCTGCTTTTACCCAACAATCAGTTATTTTGTAATTTATACTCAACAATAAAAACCAGCAAAGGTATTTTGGTACACAATGTTGTTAGAATTAGTGTTGTTTTAGTCCCAGGTCATATTTTAGTTTCAGTTTTTATTTCGTTTTTTCTGTAATAATTTTAGTTTTCGTCTAGTTTTAGTCTTGCTGCTAATTTTAGTTTTAGTTTTAGTTCTCGTTGACGAAAAGTCAACATTTTCGTCAACGAAAGTTTTAGTTTTAGTTTTCGTCAACGAAAACAACACTAGAAGTTAGAATGTGAAGAACACAATTATAGCTAAAACAAAAAACATTAACAACAAACATAAAAGCAACACTATTTTCCTACCAACATACATTAAAAATTAAAATGTAGCTTCATTGTTATAATCCATTACTCGTTAAGTAAACTTAGAGTCAACTCGTGTAACCTGTTTTATATCTTCCCATAGAACAATACATTCGAAACAACATAAAATAATCCTGATTGCTGTAAAACGCTGCACTATAACATGCCATTGAATAGTGTAACGTTACTATATTTAGGTTGTGTCGCTATTCAAAGAGAGCAAAATTGTTGAGTACGCACTGTTGTGCTCTCCAGCTGCCAACTGTGAAACCAAATTAAAATTGTTTCATCGACATTTGAAAACATTGCACCAGTACTGTCATATCCCTGTGCACCCCCCTTTACTGCTATCAACTTAATTACCATTTAAATTCGACACCAATTTTTCGAACCAGAAAACACGAAATAATTGCTGCATGCGATTCTACGACAACAAAAAAAAAAACCACACACTAAGAGTTAATTGCTTTTTTAGTTTTTGGCCAGACTGCAGTTAGCAAGATCTGGGTAACATAAATTAATTTCTCTTTCCCAGGTTTTTTTTTCTGCACACTTAAAAAAAAGAACAAAAAAAAACCAAAAACAAACAAAACAAAAACAGACAACAATATAGGGGGGAAAATGAAATGACAAATGATCATTAAAGTTCAAAGTAACGCTTTAGTTTTAAAAGCTGTGTTAACGTACTACTGTAGGGCTATATCATAACTGAACTTAATAGCTAGAAAATTCACAACAATAATCTGTTAATAAAAATCGCATTTACAAATCACATTCATTAAACAACAGAAATGATAACTCAAGACCGGCACGCCACAGAGATCGAACAACTTTGAAGCCGAAAAAAAGAAAAAAAATTCGAACGGGTTGTTTTGAGAGTGTTTAGTGTTGTTGAGTACTTGTCCCCAGCGTACATACCACATTCCGACTCTCAAGCTTTTATCCTGAGAGTGTTTTGTGTTGTTGAGTACTTGTCCCCAGCAGGGGCGCCGAGAGCCAACAAGGGCCCCAGGGCAGGACATCATTGCGGGCCCCATAATAATCAATGAGTCGTGAAAAAATTGACATGGTCGGGGGCTCGGTCCCCTTACAGATGCGGGCTCCCTGGCAATGACCCCCCCGAGCCCCCCTCTCGGCGTGCCTGGTCCCCAGTGTACATCCCACATTCCGACACTCAAGCTTTTATCCTGGTCGGAAACTAAATTGACTATGATTTTTAGTGTTTATCAGTGCAAACTTAATGATTTTCGTGATGTTTTTGTGTCACTCTGTAGTTATATTAACATTAAAAAATTCTGATTTCTACTTTTGATTTTAAAATCGAGTATACTACTGTATTTTTGTGGGTTACGGTTACAGAGTAATCCAATTTGATTGATTTTATAGAAGAAAAAGGCTGAGCTAGAAATAGATCGATTTGGGATTTCCTAACTGGTTGAGAACATTAGGAGGTATCAGTATATGTCTCACAAATGTGACTTTTTTTAAACAAAGCTTATTTTCTTTTAGACAAAAAATTTAAACAAACATAGTCGTTTTAATTCCAACTGAAAAAAACCAACAGTTTCCTCTGCATCACTACATTAGAAAAGCTTGTGAATCAAGTTTATATTTTATGTATTTAAAAAAAAAAGACAACAAAGTGAAATAACTCAAGTAACAAGGGCGACTATTCACGATTGCATCGCCTCAATCAGTCGCCGTAAATTTTGCATAGATTAAACGAAAATCTAATCTCTATGGATTTACTGTGCATTAATTATTTATAACTTACGACACAAATAAAACGAAATAAAATAAAACGTTTCCAGCTTAATTGTCTTACAGATATTTCTAATTTTAGATTATTTTCACATTCTTTTGGTAATCAATCATCATTCTTCTTCGGGTTTTGTAAAAAGTCTGTTAAGCTTCGGAGATCAGACGTCCCAGTTTATCCGGGACAGTCCCAGTAGTGTATGTGTGTGTGTGTGTGTGTGTGTGAATTCCTTGAAAGGATGAGATGAAATCTCTTAGATCCTACAAATCACTAATGGGATTGTTTTTTATGGTGCCCTTCTTTTATCTCCACCATAGCCGATAGTGCTATGACCATAGAAGCACCATGGGAATATAGCAGAAACTTTACCCATGACGTGAAATATCCATCGGTGCACTCCGTAGATAAACCAGGGACCCTCAGGTCGACAGTCGAGCAATTTACAACACGACCATCCGTCCCCGCTAGTCCCAGTAGTGTGTGTGAAGTCCCTGTAAGGATGAGATAAAATTTCTTAGATCCTATAAACCACTAATGGGACGGTTTTTATAGTGCCCTTCTTTCATCCCCACCATAGCCGATAGTGCAATGGATGTACCACGGGGACTATATCTAGCGGGGACTTAAGCCATGACCTGAAATATCCTTTGGTCCTCGCCGGAGATCTAACCAGGGACCCTCAGGTCGACAGTCGAGCGCAACAGTAGTCGCAACACCCGTTCCGATCAGTTGCCCCCACTAGAAAACAACTTTTTGTTCCAGGTTAGCCAAGGAATAATATGGTCACCATAGTTATTACCATAGTTATCACCATAGTTAACCAAAGTATACACGAGTAGTAAACTGTGATATATTTGTCACTCCAACATATCATACAGGCCATACAGCTGTTTACTTAGCATACAGCTGTTCAATTAACATATCATTAGCTGATATTATTTTTTTTTTTTAGTATACAGGTGTTTTTAGTCTACCTCATACAGCTCCAAAAATAACTTATCACACAGCTGTCTTTTTATAACACAGCGGTCAAATTAATGTGGCATACATCTGCTTTGATTAACTTAGCATGCAGCCAATTTAATTAACATATCACACAGCTTTTAAATGAACTTAGCATGCAGCTGTTTTAATTAACTTAGCATGCAGCTGTTTTAATGAACTTAGCATATAGATGCCTTTAATTTAACTAATATAAAATCACCAAACAAATTTATTTACATCTGATCTGTTAAAAAAAAACTGTTAACAGTTAGAAAAAACAATTTATTTGCAGTTACACTGTTACTATAAATAGACGATGTGCTGCTAAACGGATTCATTTCAGCTGCCATGATCCGTAGAATGCATATCAAAGCGTGTCGCTGGTTAAAAAATCCTTTACCAATGACTAAAAAAAATGTCGCTTTGTGTTATTTTCCTTTTTAAAAGTGTAGCAACTATATATGGATACTCAATAGAATACGCACATATAAAAAAATGAGAACGTTTTAAAAGCTGTTACACTTAAAAGGCACAAAAGAACATATCTTTACTAATTACTAAATAGTTTTCACATACTCGAGCTTCAAGAAAAAAAACACACCCACACACTAAGAGAGAGAGAGAGAGAGAGAGACCACACACACACCACACACACATATACCACACAACACACACGCATAAGCACACACTAAACAAACAGATTGACAGTGTAAATGAAGCCTGGAGACAGTTCCATGGTTGTGGTTTCCATCATGGCAGTAGACATTGGAATAAACTTCTCAATCAAATCAAATTTTATGGAGTACCAGCTGCAGCTTTTTGCTTATGGTTAATTCATCTTCATTGAGGGACTAACTGAACCATGCACATGAAAGGTGTTAATGTTGAATGAAACTAAATAGAAGTGTGCTTTGACCTTCATGGGCATTTTATGGTGTGATCAGCAAGGAAACTTTATGATGAAGTCGTCATGCATGGACTTTACATCTTACGATGAGTAGGGAGAGTTGCATGATGTAAAGACAAAATGAAAATGGCAGCACCACATTACAAACCAAACAACTCAACATCAAAGCAAACTAAGCTGTCAAGTGGGGACAAAATAC
Source organism: Bulinus truncatus (assembly GCA_021962125.1). Lineage (NCBI taxonomy): Eukaryota > Metazoa > Mollusca > Gastropoda > Planorbidae > Bulinus > Bulinus truncatus. Next base: position 2,049,316 of record JAGDYQ010000062.1, read on the forward strand.
AATAATTAAAAGAAAATTAAAAATAGTAAGCTATCAAATAATAATAACAAACAACATGTAATAATTTTTTACTTTTATTTTGAGCTACCCCAGACCGAGACAATGATGATGATTGAGGTAATGAGCGCAGGAGAGAATTTTCGTTTCGTTGAAATGAGAGTCAGGGAAAGTAATGGTGTAAACAAGAGTAAAGTTTGTGTTTTACTGGGCCCTTCCGAAGAAAGGGGCCCCGGTAGAGCGCCATGTGCGTTCGCCATAATATTTGACTTCAAAGGAAGCGTCGCGGAAACTGGCGAAAAATATATTGACAAACTGTGCAAAGATGATAAAAATGGCACTGAGTAAAAAATGAATAACATGAGCGAATCACTGCGTTGATTAAATGTAGAACAATGTCACAACCAATAGTACTCTGTTTATTTGACTGAACATAAAAAACAGTTCCCTCTGTGCTGAGAGTTTTAAATTGTTTTTTTTGCCCTCTATATATTTGTATGTCACTGCATTATTTTATCCATATTCAATAGAAACCCTAACCCATCTTTTGTACCGGCGTTTAATGATGGTAATGTTGTCTGTCCAAATAATACATACTGATGGAGCGTTTTTTTTTTCGGTAAATTTTTGTATTGTTTAGACAAGGATTTTCAGCTACATTTAACAACTGCAGATAGAATAGTACATGTATGAGGAAATAAATTAATGGCTAGTAGAATTGTACATAAATGGGCAAATAAAACAAAGTCATATAGAAGTGTACATATACGGACAAATTCAACACTGGTACATAGCATTGTACACATAGTGGCAAACAAAGCGATGACATAATACTTTTCGTATGGTGCACAATAAACACCAGGTGTTAATATATAATTGTATTTAGAAGACAATCGTGTACATTGTAGTGACCATTAGAAACTGGCACATGTCTGTAGCTTCACCCTCATGTTGAGATGTCAGCATGTCAATGTTTGTGTCCACAGCCACTTTACTTCCCTAGGGATGAAGCTGGTGTCCGTTCTAATGTCATCACAGAGATCAACTGATAAAGAACTGGACACATTTCTACAAGAATCCAGAAAATCGTCTCGAGGTATAATAATTAAAACTACTACAACAACAATCGTTATCTTTAAATAATTTATTGTTAAAAAAAAATCCAAATTATTTGTTTTCAAATAAACAGTTTGAAATAATTTAAATAAAAAAAATTGTTTAAAAGAAATGAATTTTGTTTTAAAAGTTTGAGTTCTGTGAGATTAAATCATGTTTAACGAACTTTCGAGTATACCATAATAACTGTTGAAAATTGAATTAGATAGATTAGAGAACATCGGAATAGGTAGATCAAAGCACAACAGGTAAGTGTATCGGAAAAGGTAAATATTGTCCCATCACTAGATTCAAACAATTAGCTCTACCATTGCAATCAAGCATACCAACTGGCAGTTACCGTGGTATATATATATATATATTAACCGTCTTTCACTAAAAAAATCCACTTTAGTTTGTCTTGAAACTGTTCCATTGACCTAACCATTGTCCGTTATTATTCCTTCAGTATATATTTTACTGCTGGAACTCAAGTATGTGCGGAATCTTCTATTGAGGGCCTCAGCCCTAGGTATGACAAGAAGTGAGTACCTGTACATTGTACCTGAGATAATGGGCGGGGAGAGAATCGATGTGGACGTCTGGAGAAGAAATGACTCCTATGACTTGGTGAATATTGACGGTTTTTTTTCCTACTGTTTATTATGGGCTTACCAGTGGTGTATTGGGAGGGGAACACGGTGGAACGACGCTCCTTTACCTTTTTTTCAGAACCGGAACATGTTCCAGTACTTTTTCATGTCCCGACAACTCCCACATTTTTTTTGCTCACACAGTGCGCTCCCTTACTTCTTATTTTACCAATGCATCGCTGGGGCTTATATTTGTAAAGGAAGTCAGGAACTATTTGTCTTTTAAATGTATCACTCCACACTAAGACTCAAAGCTACTGATGAGAAGAATTCGGACATAGTAAACGTTAATGTTTAACTATATTGTTTAATAAGTGATATTTTTCACTTTTTTTTTCGATGCAATATTTGTAGCAATCAGTCTCAGATATATCCATCCATTCATCCATTGTTTGTATGTCTTTACGTACGCCTGTTCTAGCAGGGCCGGATTTAGACTTGATAAGGCTCTAAGCTATTTTAGATATGGGGCCCTTTACAAGTCCAGATATTGTGTGTCAGTGCCACATATTTAAGTATATATGACAATTGCTCACTCGGAAAACATATTTTAAGGGGCCCCCTAAAAAGTGGCCCTAAGCTATAGCTTGTGTAGCTTATACGTAAATCCTGCACTGTGTCCCCCCCATTCCCATTGGCCTTTTTGTCTGTCTACCATTATTTCTGCTCACCTGTCTGTCCGTTTGTCCGTCTCTCTGTATGCCTGTTTGCCAGACTGGCAGTATGTCTGTTTATCGATCTTCTTGTCTATCTGTGCGAAAGACAGCCCTTCTGTATGCACGCTCTTTTCATTCTGTCTGTACATCTATCTTTCAATCATTATCTAAACAATTAATGTCACTCTGTACATCTATCTTTCAATCATTACACAGCCCAACAAAAAATTTTTTTTTGCGAATTGCCAAGAATGTTTGAATGAATTTATAGCAATTCATGGGTGCTGATTTCAAAACTGCCAATGCTTTTGCTGAATTGGCTCTAGTTTCTGAGATATTGGACACCCTTGAAAATATGATTGTACCCTTAGTGTAAAACAAATGCAATAAGTTTGGTGTCTGTTGTGTCTAATTGAAATTATTATATCTGAAGTTTTAAAGCGCCATTTCTGAAGCATGAAGGCTGTTGTAAATATTTTATTTTGTTACGAACCGCAGAGATTAATATATTTTGATGACGTCATGGCGTTATGACATCACCACGAAGTTGAGATCGATTAACAAGTGCGCGGTCGCTAGAGAAGTGTGTAGAATATTTCTCTCTCTATATGTCGCTGGTGAGTAAATTTTGTGTACTATGTCACATTGTATAGTTTTAATTCGAAGATTGATTGTATTATATTACTTACAGTTTAATTTAACTATACCAAGTTATAACTTGGTTTATTTTTTTCTATTTTATAGCTGCTTTCTAAAGACATCATGAGTTCATCACGAAAATGCTGCAAAAATTATTCGAATGTATTCTGTTACATCTGTGGAGAATGCATGATTGAAAAGCAAAGAAGAAATATAACCGAATTTGTGCAGCAGGCATATTTGGCTTATTTCACTGTAAAGCTGGGAGACCAAGACAAGTCTTGGGTTCCCCATAAGGTCTGCAAAAACTGTGTGGAGAGCCTACGGCAGTGGACAAATGATGAGAAGAAAAGTCTAAGTTTCGGTGTACCATTGGTATGGCAAGAGCCGAAAGACCATTTTTGGTGATTGTTATTTTTGTATTGTGAATGTTAAAGGCTTCAATTGACACAATAAATCTAAGAGGGATTATCCTGATCTTGAATCTGCAAGGAGACCAATTCCACATAGCAGTGAAGTTCCTATACCGGTGTTTACTGGATTATTAGAGCTTTCACCATCAGACTCTGACGAGGGGCAAGATCTGGAGTTTTTGGCAGGTGAAAACAGTGGAAGCGATTATGAAGGAAGTTCTTCAACACCTCAACCAATCAGCCAAGAAGAACTCAATGACTTGATACGAGACCTAAATCTGTCCAAGCAAGCATGTGAGCTTTTAGCGTCCAGGCTCAATGAAAGAATTGTTCTCAAACGAGAAGTTAAAACAACATCTTATAGAAAAAGAGAAGAGTTTCTTCTTCCATATTTCAGCCACGAGGAAGATCTTGTTTACAGTAATGACATCCCTGGACTTCTGCTCCAAATGGGACTACAAGACTACCGTTCCGAAGACTGGCATCGTTTTATAGACAGTTCCATCAGAAGCTTGAAATGTGTTCTGTTACACAATGCTTCATGTGACATGGGATAGCAGGGCAAGGCAAGATCATTGGACAAGAGTGGTATGGCCTGCAAGGAAAACCATGACTGTACATAAAGAAAATATCATCAACAAGCTACTGGTTGACAAAAATAAGATCATTCTCCCACCGCTTCATATCAAATTATGTTTAATGAAACAATTTGTTAAGGCTTTGGACAAATCTGGCAATTGCTTCAAGTATATTTGCAGATCATTCCCTGGATTGAGCATGGAGATGCTGAAATCTGGGATTTTTGACGGTCCTCAGATTCGAAAACTGATCACGATCAGAATTTTTTCTAATTTCATGTATCACCTTGAAGCTTCTTCATGGAACAGTTTTGTTTCAGTTGTCAGGAACTTCTTAGGTAATAAAGCAGAGAATTACGAAGAATTTGTGCAAGATATGCTCTGCTAACTTCAGAAACATTGGAAAAAATATGAGCATCAAGATACATTACCTGCACAGTCATTTAGACAAATGTCCAGGTAACCTTGGGGACTTCATTGAGGAACAAGGCGAGTTGTTCCATTAGAATATGAGGGTGATGGAGAGAGATATCAAGAAAGATGGGACATACATATGATTGACTACTGTTGGAGCCTCCAGCGCAATGGCCCCAACGACACACACAAAAGGAAGTCGAGCTAACAGCGATTTGCTAATGCATTACCATAGACAATTAACATATTATTTAATTAATTAGACATAATTAGTTTTTCAAATGAAATTTTTTTCTTCTATAACACTATTACACATATTTTTGAATAAATTTCTGCATGACTATTAACAGTTTCACTACTGTTTGTTAGTATACTATTTAATTTACGCAATTCTTCACAATTTTCTAACACGGTGCCATACATTATTTAATTAATTTTAATTATCTCGTAAAATAAAGCCAATCTAACAAAAGCACTTACATATTCTAAATCAGCATAGTTGACTTTGTATAAAATGATTCAAATATCACTGACAATGAAATCACTGTTTACCAGTGTTATCTAAACAAACAATTAATGTCATTTTGTACATCTATATTTCGATCATCATATAAACAAACAATTAATGACATTCTGTCTGTACATCTATATTTTGATCATTACACAGCCCAACAACAAATTTTTTTTTCGAATTGCCAAGAATGTTTGAATGAATTTATAGCACTTCATGGGTGCTGATTTCAAAACTGCCACTGCTTTTGCTGAATTGGCTCTAGTTTCTGAGATATTGGACATCCTTGAAAATATGATTATACCCTTTGTGTAAAACAAATGCAATAAGTTTGGTGTCTTTTGTTTAATTTAACTATACCAAGTTATAACTTGGTTTATTTTTTTCTCTTTTATGCTTCTTTCTAAAGACATCATGAGTTCATCACGAAGATGCTGCAAAAATAATCCGAATGTATTCTGTTACATCTGTGGGAGAATACATGATTGAAAAGCAAAGAAGAAATATAACCGACTTTGTGCAGCAGGCATATTTGGCTTATTTTGGTGTGAAGCTGGGAGACCAAGACAAGTCTTGGGCTCTCCATAAGGTCTGCAAAAACTGTTTGGAGAGCCTACGGCAGTGGACAAATGGTGAGAAGAAAAGTCTCAGTTTCGGTGTACCAATGGTATGGTGAGAGCCGAAAGACCATTTTGGTGATTGTTATTTTTGTATTCTGAATGTTAAAGGCTTCAGTCGCCACAAGAAATCTAAGTGGGATTATTCTGATCTTGAATCTGCAAGGAGACCAATTCCACATAGCAGTGAAGTTCCTATACCAGTGTTTACTGGATTATTAGAGCTTTCACCATCAGACTCCGACGAGGGGCAAGATCTGGAGTTTTTGGCAGGTGAAAACAGTGGAAGCGATTATGAGGGAAGTTCTTCAACACCTCAACCAATCAGCCAAGAAGAACTCAATAACCTGATACGAGACCTAAATCTGTCCAAGCAAGCATCTGAAGTTAAAATAACATTTTATCGGAAAAGAGAAGAGTTTTTTCTTCCATATTTCAGCCAAGAGGATTATCTTGTTTACTGTAAAGACATCCCTGGACTTCTGCTCCAAATGGGACTACAAGACTACCATTCCGAAGACTGGCGTCTTTTTATAGACAGTTCCATCAGAAGCTTGAAATGTGTTCTGTTACACAATGGTAACCGTTATGCATCTCTTTACATTGCACACTCAACAACACGTAAAGAAAAGTATGAGAATATCAAAACATTATTGCAGAAAGCGGTCAATTTGTGTTGATCTAAAAATGGTAAACTTCTTGCTTGGACAGCAGTCAGGATACACAAAATACCCATGCTTCATGTGCCTTTGGGATAGCAGAGCAAGGCAAGATCATTGGACAAGAGTGACATTGGCCTGCAAGGGAAACCATGACTGTAGGTAAAGAAAATATCATCAATAAGCCACTGGTTGACAAAAATAAGATCATTCTCCCACCGCTTCATATCAAATTATGTTTAATGAAACAATTTGTTAAGGCTTTGGACAAATCTGGCAATTGCTTCAAGTATATTTGCAGATCATTTCCCGGATTGAGCCTGGAGATGCTGAAATCTGGGATTTTTTACGGTCCTCAGATTCGGAAACTCATCAACGATCGAAATTTTACTAATTTCATGGATCACTTTGAAGCTTCTACATGGAACTTTTTTGCTTCAGCTGCCAGGAACTTCTTAGGTAATAACAGAGCAGAGAATTACGAAGAACTGGTGCAAGATATGCTCGCTAACTTCAGAAACATTAGAGCAAATATGAGCATCAAGGTACATTACCTGCACAGTCATTTAGACAAATTTCCAGGTAACCTAGGGGACTTCATTGAGGAACAAGGCGAAAGGTTCCATCAGGATATGAGGGTGATGGAGGAGATATATCAAGGAAGATGGGACATACATATGATGACTGACTACTGTTGGAGCCTCCAGCGCAATTGCACCAACGACACATACAAAAGGAAGTCGAGCTAACAGCGATTTGCTAATGCATTATCATAGACAATTAACATATTAATTAATTAATTAATTAGACATAATTAGTTTTTCAAATGAAAATGTTTTCTTCTATAACACTATTACACATATTTTTGAACAATTTTCTGCATGACTATTAACAGTTTCACTACTATTTGTTAGTATACTATTATACTTCATGCAATTATTGACAAATTCCAAACACGGTGCATAAATTATTTAATTAATTTTAATTATCTCGTATAATAGAGCCAATCTAGCAAAAGCACTTACATATTCTAAATCAGCATAGTTGACTTTGTATAAAATGATTGAAATATCACTGGCAATGAATTCACTGTTTACCAGTGTTATCTAACCAGTTAATGCCATTCTGTCTGTACATCTATGTTTCGATCATCATATAAACAAACAATTAAAGTCATTCTGTACATCTATATTTCGATCATTACATAAAAAAACAATTCATGTTATCATGTTGGTACATCTATGTTTCTGTCATTATATAAACAAACAATTAATGTCAATCTGTTCCAGGAAGCACAGAGGGCGTTCCGCGCCACACTGTTCATCAATGTCCTCAACCCAGTCCGCTCTGTGTTTGACAGACTTCTGCAACGTCTCAACCAGAGGTTGTTTGACAATGACACCAGTAACTATGTGACGGCTTCATATGAGGATGAGGCAGGGGTGCAATATTAAGCTTTCTATTTTCTCAATCATTTCATCTTGTAAACATAAAAGAAGAAATAACATGAACTAAACAATTTTGATTTCGGAGTCAGTTATCACAATTTTAGAATTATACTTTACTAAGATGAGGCACGAGGTGCATTCAATTAAACTATTTTTTTCTTTTACATTTCATATAAAAAAAAATAAAAGGAAAGAAAGATGAAAAAAAAGATAAAATCTAGAACTAATTTCTTTTATATTTTGGAGTCATTTATTAAACTTTGCACATTTTTATATTTTCATCTTACTGACCAAATAAATCTCTGAACCTTTAACATACTTGTCAGATATATGAAAATAACAGAATATAAATTAGGCAGAATGCGCATTGTTATTTTAATTGATTTTCCCTAAATCCGTCAAATCTGTGTATTATTCTATTGTGTAATAATATTTAGGTGCTACCACAGATTATATTCCGTGGGTGCTACACAATTAAAGGAGATACCAACACAAATGGCGGCCATTTTTCTTAAGTCATAGATAGAGAACTTTTAAAATAGCTTTGCGCTCTCTGTATAATTTATATTCTGTGATTAAGATTAACATTTGGAGCAAGAAGTGATTTATCCCATTCACCCTCCTTTCTCAAAAAAGTTTTATATTTGAATTTTTATTTCTATAGTTCACAACTCTTTTGATTACTTAGTTTAATTTTCTTCTTTAGTAAAATAAATATATTAGCACCTGGCATTAATAGCTAGCAGGGCCGAAGACGTATGAACTTCTCTCTCTGTAAGGAAGTGTGGTTGACTCCAAAGTAACTACTTGCCAGGAACTATGACTGACCCATATGTAATTGTACCAGCTAGGAACTATGACTGACCCATATTTAATTGTTCTTGCCAGGAAGAATACATGAACCAAAACAGTCAACTGGCCCAACAATATATACTGACCGGCTACTATAACGCATTTTTCATTTACCTGAATGCCGTTAATGAGACTATAGCAGAAGGCGGGAATTTCACTGATGGACTGAGCATAGCCCACAAAATGAAAAACAGAACTTACTTAGGTGAGATGAACATATTTGAACATAGTTAAAGAAAATGAAAAACCAAATTTACTCAGGCCAGAAGAGAATATACTTAAATTACACATCGTCCAGTATAATATACGAAACATGTGCCCAGAGGCGGACTGAGATTGACTGAGACGCAGGAACCCAGAAGAAAATATTGATCCCTAAGAAAATATATGACGATTTCAAAAAGGGCATAAGTTAGGTTGGGGGGAGGGGGAGGGGGGGGCTTCTCGCAATCAGGCCCTGGCGTGCGCCCGCCGAAAATCCGCCTCTGTGCCCGTTTTCCCCTTTGCTTGTGCCCGTGTCTAAATTCGACCAAGTTCTATAATATTTTTAAGTTTTGAATAAAACAACACATTCTCAATAGTTGTGATATTTTTTTGCGTTTAATAAGTATAGATACAATCAAATAATTTTAAAAGATTCTTAAAAGAGTTAAATATGTTGAGGTGTTACAATCTCCCACACAATATTATCAAGCTGTCTCAATAAAAAATTAATGATATCGTAGAACTGTAATTAAAATTTCAGGAACTAAATACAGTGTTTTGAACGAATTCTAAACCAGCTGATTTTTATTCTTAGATAGTTCATTTGAAAAAAAGTTTCACAGCGATGTACTTCTGTGTACAAAGTGATTAAAAAAATTGAAATTAATTTACGTTGCCGGTAAAAAATTTTTTTTTGACAGATTACATTTCACGATTTTTTCTTTTCCTGTCTTTGTCAGTCATAACAAATTATTTCCCTTTGATGCCGGTAGGCGAGCGGACATGTGTCACAGGATATTCAAATAATGAAACTGTTTAGATAATGAAGAACTATTTTTTTTTAAATAAAGGAAACAAATATTCCTACCTCCTTGAGTAGTAGTTCTCAATCTATTGCGATTGGCGACCCACAAAGAAAACTGTTCGATTTTCGCGACTCATCAAGTTAATATTGATTGTATATATATATATATATATATATATATATATATATATATATACACACATATATAATTATTTCTTTTTTTGGCAACCCACCAGCTTCAGATCAGCAAGCTACCCACTTGTGGGTCAGGATCTACACTTTAAGAACCACTATCATCAAGGAATTTTAAATAAGCCACCGCCACACAAACGACTCTAGTAAACAATACAAACATGACAAACTTTGAAAAATTCACATAAGAAAAATATACGATTGTAAACAACACAGAAAAAAAATGCCAAAGGCAACTTTAATAATTTAACCATTGGATGATTGTTAACGATAACACCACTCTGGATGCAATCATTCACATAGCACGAGAACCAACAAGCCAATAAAAAGCATTAACGCACAAAAATAAACTAGAAAACGATTCCGGTTTGATCAAGTTGTTTTGATTGGTCTATTGACAGGGTCATGTAAATGTAAACTTTGATGTACGAAGTTTATTTTGGAACATACTTTTTTTTTATATTAACTATTAATAAACTTGAATAGAAGTTGCCACAAATGAACTCAACGATGTCCGCAGTTATGTTTTACAGATAAATAAATACTATGATAAGCCTCGCAAAAATAAATTTATTACGATTTTGTGAAAGAAAAAATGTAACGAATGTTTAGCAAAAAATAATTTAATGGCACTGCATTACGCTCAAAGAAGAGCCGCATTCGAGCCGCCCCAGGCAAAACACGATCAAATTAAAAACAAGCAATTAAGCCTGTTCCATTCTGGACACAGGACGTGTTAGCGCATTTTCATGTTATGTATCAGTACGTTTGTTAGCTTTCAGTAAATATTTGTAAATTTTGGAAATGTTTATAAATTCAATTGTGTAAGGCATATATATCTGTAAAAAAAATATTATAAAGACGTTTCTTTATATTTGAAAAAAAAATATTGTCTCTTAAATCTAACTACAAGTGGTTTGTGATTACTGAAATAGGACTCATAATTGAAAACATTCGAAATTGTAGTCATTTAATCGTCCGAAAACTCCGTCAATTGTTGCATAGCTCTGATACTTTCAATTAAACTCAGAACACAAGCTTACTATTTCATTTGATGAGTTTCTTAATAAATCTTGGTGAAACTACGTGCTGCAGTATTTCGCACCAAATGAATGGGTTATTGAACGTACAAGGTGTATATATAATATATAAGCCCCTTAGGAGCCCTGAAGCCCGGCCCTCAGAGGTCCTATCGCGAAATGGACTTTTGATGTACACTTGGCAGGCCAAGACCTACACAATGATATATACATCATGGGTCTAGGACTTATGGTTGCTGAGATATATGGCGGTCCATTATTAATATAGCTTATATAGTAAAAAACGGTACTTTATAAGGCCCTTTTTACGGCCCTGAGAGGTCAGATCGCGAAATGGAAAAAAGTCATTTCTTGGCAGGCCAAGACCTACAAAATGATATATACATCATGGGTCTAGGACTTATGGTTGTTGAGATCTAGGGTGATGACGGACAGACGGACGGGTGATGACGGACAGACGGACGGACAGACAGACAGACAGACAAAATGGGAACAATAGAGCATTTTTTTTCGAAAATGCTCTAAAAAAAACTAACGTAAAACGACTAAATAAAATAAATAGCCGCTGTCGTGCGGCAGAGAGCTCGAGTGTCGACCAGTGTCCCGAGTTCGATCTCCAGTGAGAATTTTTCAGGTCATGGTGAAAGTTTACTCAATGTATTCCCTAGTGAATCCATGACCATTGTAATATCTAATGGGGGTGAGAGAAAGGCACTATAAAAACCGTCCAATAGTAGTTTATATTATTTTAGACATAAATATCTCATCTTAACAGGGACTTCACAGACCGCATTGTGTCGCGACGTGCTTAAATCTGAGAACCACTGAACAATGTAATTTACCTATAAACAAAACTGACCTATGGCCAATATATTGCATAAAAATTCATTGCTCATTTAAAGAACGTACATCAATGTTTTAAAAATACATTCATGTTCCAGGAGTGGCAGGACTGTTTATAATTAATCAAGACGGACACAGAGTGACCGATATGTCCATCGTAGACATGACCAACGAAAATAATGGAACCTTTGAGGTGAGGAGCAAACACAGTTAAAAAATTCAAATATAATTGGAGCAGAGTTTTAATATAACTTTGGCTACACTGGTGAACTGTAGTCTTTTTACTTTACGACAAATATTTTGCCCGGGGGGGGGGGTTGAGGCATACTGTTTGATCAACTTTCACTTACAAATGAATACAAAGACAGACTATACCCAAAGCCAGACAGACTATACACAAAGCCAGACAGACTATACCCAAAGCCAGACAGACTATACACAAAGCCACACAGACTATACACAAAGCCAGATCGTTAATGAATACCAAGACAGACTACACACAAAGCCAGATCGTTGAATACCAAGACAGACTATACACAAAGACAGATCGTTAATGAATACCAAAACAGACTATACACAAAGCCAGATCGTTGAATACCAAGACAGACTATACACAAAGCCAGATCGTTAATGAATACCAAGACAGACTATACACAAAGCCAGATCGTTGAATACCAAGACAGACTATACACAAAGACAGATCGTTAATGAATACCAAAACAGACTATACACAAAGCCAGACAGACTATACACAAAGCCAGATAGACTATACACAAAGCCAGATCGTTAATAAACATCAATACCTGAAACATCAACCAATTCACCTAGACATTAAGTAAAGACCCCCCCCCCCACTCTTTTAAAGATTTGTGTAATGTATTATTTAAGTGTAGTGCCTTATGCAGCATATTGTAGTATGTTTACAAAATGTCCAGAGCCGGATTAAGGTGGGTACTTCAGATATTGCAACATTAGATCCCTTTCAGAGAAGATTTGTTTTTTTTGTATGGTAAACTTAACTCTTTTCATGGCTACCAAAAATGTCTTTTTGTTTTTGCTCCAGTATCTTGATTCGGCTCTGAGCATATTAAAACTTATAGGAGCCACGGCAATATAGTGTGAGTAATTGATGAACTGTTGGAGTTTCAGAGGAACTTGAGTCGGTTATAATTTTATAATATATAGTTTCTGTGAGGGAATAAATATGTAGGTAGTGCAAAATATTTTATCCCTTTCATAAAAAAAAAAAAAAAAAAACTGAAAAAGAAAAAGAAATAGACTTAGTAAAATAAATACGTTGAGATGTTATTAAAAAAAATAAATTTAGTCCTTAGTTTTTAACTTAACTCATAGTGTGACCTAAACTGATTATTTAATTTAGTGCCACCGAAACCAACATAAACAAAAAAAAAACCCTAGCTTTAAATTAAATAGAACAGCAAATATTCACATTAAAACTGGCGCCCAGAATTCAAAGATTGTCGTTGTTATTAGTTTTAAAATAACAGCAGATATTGAACTTTAATTAATAGTTATTTTACGTAATATTGAATGTACCATTGCATACATGTAACAAAAAAAAAAGTTCTTTCAATTAACATACATAGAGAATACAATAACACACCAGGCCCATAGCGTGCGGGGGGGGGCGGCCCCCCTGCGTTTAGTCTGGCCCCCTCTGCTTGTTCGCTCTACTTAGTAAAATGTATTTCCTGCCCCCCCCCTGCTATTGCCTGGCCCCTGATGTAGAATGCCTGGCCCCTGCTGTAGAATTTTCACGCTACGGGGCTGGAACACACTCGACCAGCTGTGTTCTAATAGTATGTTTGAATTCAATGATTGCATTATTTTGTAGGTTGTTTTACTTCGTAGCCCTCACAATGAATGGATGAGTTATTTTTGTTCCACAGCGTGTTGGTTACTACAGTGTGCTCACCGGTGTTCTCTCATTGGATGACCCTTACAGGTCAGTGTGGCCGGCTGAGAGTGGTCACGTGTCTGACATACCACCTTGTGGGTTCCTGGATGAATTATGCATCGTCAGTGCCTTAGGTTAGTTACCTGTCCCAGGGGTGGTGAAACATATATTATTAAAAACATAGAACCATACTTATGACTTCGAGAGCTATTGGCAGAAACTTCCAGAGATATATATTGGGCCCAAGGCAGAGACTTCCAGAGATATAGAAGGGCCCAAGGCCGATACTTCCAGATATAGAAAGGCCCATAGCAGAGACTTCCAGAGATATAGAAGGGCCCAGGACAGAGACTTCTAGAAATATAGAAGGGCCCAAGGCAGAGACTTCCAGAGATATAGAAGAGCCCAAAGGCAGAGACTTCCAGAGATATAGAAGGGCCCAAGGCCGATACTTCCAGAGATATAGAAGAGCCCAAGGCCGAGGCTTCCAGAGATATAGATATCATCTGCCCAAGGCAGATACTTGTTTATTGTTGTACGATTTTTTTTGCGGGTTTTCAGTGTTGTCTCCAAACTAAAACTTATTAACTGAATACAGGGAATCAGCAACAACTTAAGATTATTAAATAAACTTTTGTAATTGGAGATTTTTTTTTGTTTTTTTCAAAATACGTTCACATTGACACCTGGTCAAATTTATGTTAAAATGCTTCCACAGAGAAAGACTACAGATTGGCTATTGGCTTATCAACAAGTTTTGGAGTGTTGTTACTTGTTGTGGCCATTGGAGTTATCGTAGCTTTTAGGTAATGAGGCTGACATAATGTTTGTACTTTTACATTTGGATGTACGCTATGTGAATTAAGATAATCGTCTAAGATATAATCTTAACACACTACACATCAATGATAAGAGCGCTATAGAATGTAAAAAAAAAAAGTTTTCTATATCAACTTTATTTATATTATCAGGTTACGTCATGCGCAGAATAGACAACTTTTGAATTGGTGGAAAATAAGTCAAGAAGAGCTTCAGCCAATCAAAAGTCACGTTTCAAAGTCAACATTCTCAACTATTTTTAGACAAGTGAGTACAACAGTGCACTAATCATCTTATGCGTGTCTTTATCAAACCATTGTTTTAATTGTTTTATCCTCTCATCTTAACCAGGTTTTAGGGAAATAATTTAAAAAAAAGTCTTACTTGCTAATAATGCTTCAATGTTTTATGCATCAGAAGAATTTACCTTAATCAATTGCCAAACGATCGAACTATTATATTTAAACTTAATCAAATTATTGTTTATTAATTTATAGGCTCTCTGGTTTTTTAAAATGAATGACAATACCTGTACATTAATTTGTTATTTATATAAATATTTTTTTTTCTTGCCAAATTGTACAGAGCGCAACGAATGCAGCAGACCCGATATCTAATTGTACACTCTGTATGTATAAGGTAAACATTGATTATTTTTAATGTTGTTTGTATGTTGAACTGAACTTGTTGATTGAATGTAGCTTGTTGATTGAACGTAACATGTTGATTGAATGTAACTTAATGATTGAGCTAACTGTATTATTGAACGTAACTTGTTGATTTGACGTAACTTGTTGATTGAAAGTAACTTGTCTTAAAGAGTGCCATAGTCCATTGTAGTTAAGTAAAATAAAGATGAATTAATGATGAGCATTAAGAATGGTTTGAAATGTGTAAAGACAACAAGAGAATAATGTAAGTGACTCCAATATATCCTTCACTATCTCTCGCTCTCTCTCTTATAACACTGTGTGTGACCAACTAAATACAATCCTAAACGTGTATACTATCAAAACATAGGCACAAATAACGTAGTAGTGCAACAAAACAACAAACAACAATAACAAACAGCTCACTTCATCGATGATTTATTTCAGGGCAATGTTGTACGTCAGCATTACTTGAATGACGTAGATGTTCACGTGACCGGAGCCTTGCTAAAAGAATTTCAGGAGGTAATTTTATTAGCTTTGTTGTAGCATCTCATATTCTTTGATGGAACAACTGTTACTCAATGTGGTCGAATCTCTCCAGATAAGAGACATCAATCACCCAAATCTGCTCCGAGTGTTAGGGGCGTGGCTTGAAGGAGACAAGAAGATGATCATCACAGAACACTGTCCCAAAGGCTCATTACAGGTGGGTTGTTATAGCAGGACACTGTCCCAAAGGCTCATTACAGGTGGGTTGTCATAACAGGACACTGTCCCAAAGGCTCATTACAGGTGGGTTGTCATAGCACAACATTGTCTCAAAGGCTCATTACATGTGCGTTGTCATAGCAGGACACTGTCCCAAAGGCTCAATACAGGTGGGTATTCAACTAAGGCCATGTTTCTAACGGTTATTTTTAGGTGGGTTCAGGGCATTGTTTTGAGGCTCTTTCTGGGTGGGCGATCATTTTAAGTCATTTCTAAAAGTTTATTTTTTTAGAGTTAGGGTTATCATAACACGCTGATAAACGTCACAGAAAAAAAATCTCTTTAGATTAATCTCAGAAGCTGCATTCATTTTGACAGATTTAAATCAAGAAAAGGATTAAAATAATTATTTTTTAAAATTTTGTTGCACATTCAACTGAGCAGTAACTATTTGCTAACGTTCTCAGGAAGTATTGATGGACTCTAAATTCAAACTAGACAGCGTTTTCTCTTTGTCTATATTGAGTGACATTGTCAAGGTAAGTCACGTGGTATATTTCTATGAGCTAATCTTTTAAATTGAGATGTCGAGAAAAAAAAATTCTTAATTTCTTTTAACGAACTCTAGACAATGTGAGTTTATCGGATACAAAGTAATTTTAAAGCTTTTCTCTTTCGTTGTGTTGTTTAATAGAAAATTCTATATAGAACATTGTTAATTGCTGTCATTATAAATCAGTCTAACCTTGTAATGATAATAGTAATAACACTTGATGACGAAATGTTACTTAAAAAAAACGTTACATTAGGGTGCTGTGCTTTATAGAATAGGTGGATTCAGAATTCTCTTTAAAAAAAAAAATGTCACCATTTTTAGACGAAATTTTAGTTGTTTCATAATTATTATGTATTTGACTACATAATGGGTGTGGTTTTACTGACGGAAAACGAATTTGTCAACCTCCTTATTCACAACACCCTTCTTTTGGTTAAATACACTGGGAAAAATAATTAACATTTATACTATTCCTAAAAAAATGTAATTTTCTTTAGAATTATCAGTTTCCCACCCTTATATTTCTCCAAGGCTTGTACTATTGCTTCATCAAAAATAAAAATTAATAAAAAAAATTATTCCTCTTCAGGCCTTGAGTTACCTCCACAAACATCCACTTCGTGTCCACGGTCGACTGACCAGTGAAGTTTGTATGATAGACTCAAGATTCTCAGTTAAAGTTGGGTTCTATGGACTACCAACGATATATGATTATATCAAGTTACAAAGTCAAAACCAGTCTCATGAAAAAGGTGCAGTAAACAGCTGTAATAAACTGAAGTATATTTTGTTTTCTCCGTAATCACTTTCTAGTTCAGTTGAACGGAAATAGTAATAATTATTATCTTTTCATCATCTGATATCAATTATTTGTAGTAATTTAAATTTAAATAATAATTGACATATGTGTGTGTATATATATACACACACACACAAACTATGGTATTTCCTTTATTCCTTTTCCATATGGTTAATCAATAGAAAGCTTGCAAGATCCTATAAAACTGTGATATATTTGTTCTTCACATTTGTTCTAGCATTGTGTTTAATCTCCCTAATGTTTTAGATCTACTATGGGTGGCGCCTGAGTTGTTGAGAAATAGAGGTAAACCAACACAACAAGGGGATGTTTACAGTCTTGCTATCATCATATCTGAGATGTTGACAAGAGAAGAACCTTACAGTAATGATAAAGATTATTTAACCACTAAAGGTTGGAAATAATCTATTGCCTTACATTGAAATCAAGGGGAGTAATAAGCACCTAACTATTGTTTTCTTAAGAAACGCTTAGAATTAGATTTACTTCCCTTTTATAATCAACAATTATTAAGTGTGTTCTCAATAAATTATAAAGCTACCAAAATTAAGTATTATATATATAATGCTGCCCTGAAAAGAACAAGACGGAAGCGGAAAAAAGAACAGCTACAACAACAACTACAACAACCAACTATCTTCAAGTGTGACAAGTGCGGCAGGGATTGCCACTCCCGAGTCGGACTGCACAGCCATTTTCGGCGGTGTTTTGTAGACTCAACTTAGCTACACCATCGTCTCTCGAGACGGACGGATGCCGACGATACGACGACGATATATATATATATATATATATATATATATATATATATATATATATATATAGCTGCCGGTACTCAGTGATGGATTGCCTAACTTTGAACTACCAGTGTCAGTTTCGCATTTTATATTTTAACTCTAATTGCGCACAATTTTAAAATAATTCAATTTTAACAAATTAATAATATGATAAATTAATAAGAAACGTTAGAATACAAGAAAAGTAATAATTTTTTCCCCACATTGAAAAAGGTGCCGGAACGCCGTACCGGTGCGTACCGGCACAAAAAAGCACTGTATATATAGTTTATCAGAAATCAGGAAAGTTCGTTTATCCGAAAAACAAAAGGGATATCCATATCCAGTGGCGTCACTATGGTTGGTGTCACCCGGTGCGGCCCGCTCCTACCGCACCTTCCTAGTGACACCACAGTCTATATCTATCTATCTATCTATCTATCTATCTATCTATCTATCTATCTATCTATCTATCTATCTATCTATCTATCTATCTATCTATCTATCTATCTATCTATCTATCTATCTATCTATCTATCTATCTATCTATCTATCTATCTATCTATCTATCTATCTATCTATCTATCTATCTATCTATCTGTCTGTCTGTCTATCTATCTATCTATCTATCTATCTATCTATCTATGTATCTATCTATCTATCTATCTATCTATCTATCTATCTATCTATCTATACATGTTATCAGATTTATAAATCGAAAAATTATTCACATACAACCTATGTAGTATTTATTGTATTACTTCTTCTTTTCTAAGATTCTTTTGTTTACATGTTATGATCCTTTAAGAGTGTTTTGTTTACATGTTATGATCCCGTGTGAGTGTTTTGTTTACATGTTATGATCCTGTAAGTGTCTTTTGTTTACATGTTATGATCCTGTAAGAGTGTTTTGTTTGCATGTTATGATCCTGTAAGAGTGTTTTGTTTATATGTTATGATCCCGTAAGAGTCTTTTGTTTACATGTTATGATCCTGTAAGAGTGTTTTGTTTATATGTTATGATCCTGTAAGAGTGTTTTGTTTGCATGTTATGATCCTGTGAGTATTTCATGGGTCCAACTGTTTCACAGAAGTTATTGAGAAAATCATCGTGTGCCAGGACCCGCCCTTCAGGCCGGCAGTCTCCGCCCCACCCGAACTGATTCCAGTGGAGACCCTCATGAAACAGTGCTGGCAGGAGAACCCAGAGAAGAGACCTTCCTTAAGTATGATCTCTACGGCCCTGCACACCTTGATGGTGTAAGTGCTGTTGGTGTTGTCAAATTACATACACATATGAATCTCAAATTAAAAAAAAAATGTTTCGGTTTAGAATAAAGTAATGTCTGACTCTATAAAAACAAAAGTAAAATAAGACGAAGTTAGAAACATTGTACATGATAGCTCATACACGGGTCAAGCTAATCGAAAGTAGCCAGATAGACCTTTACTTCAGTCTGTGATAATTTTTTTCCTTAAAGTTTTAATATTACTGACTTATAAATGATTTTTTTTAATTTTTTTTTTTTTTTTTTGGTTTCTGTTCTTTTTTTATTGGTTACCATGTATTTGATAAAAAAGAACTTTCACCGTGTTGGCATAATTATCTTACACATAAAAAGCTGTTTTCATTAGTCTGCAGTCACGCAACCCCAGGCCAAATCATCAATACATAATTAATGTTATAAAGTTAGAAAAAAAGACTGTCAAACTGTCTTTTTTCATAATGTGAGCCGCCCCCCCCCACCCCAGCATTTTTTGCTGTTTGCGCCACTGTTAGTCTATATCTAATTCTTTAACGTTTCGATGCACTGAGGTTAGTCTGAAATCACTTAAGGCGTTATGCGATCCAGTGCTCTATCCACAGAATGTATTTAATGTGGTACTCTCTAATTTTACCAAGCCTATGTGCAGCATGAAATATCGACTGTGCCCAAATTTAGAAGGAAGTTTACATTTTTGTGCTCAACATGGTAGTGCATTGGGTTACATAACACAACTTTGGTATTCTCAGTTGTAATATGTGTGCGCACTCAGGACAAGTAGTCTGCGCGCGAACACGCGCCCATATTTTCGGCAACGGTGAGAATAACAAAGGGAACCATGAAGCAGATCAGGGGGGGAGGCATGGTCGTGTGTTGTAGAACTCTCGACTGTCGACCTGAAGATCTAGGGCTCGAACCCCGCCGAGAGACCCGAAAATAGGTCAGGTAATGGTGAAAGTAAATCTAGCTTGACATCACAGTTGAGTAAGCCTGAGCATTGTGCCTGTATTTTCTGTGTTTTTTGCCCATAGTAAGACGCAGCCCTGTTTGTATTGATTCAGAATCAAGAGAAATATAATTATTAATGGCAGGTAGAGAAGGATGCCTTAGCTCTCCCCAAATCCCACCCCTCCCCCCCCCACATCTTTATTGTTACTAAAATAGCCGTTAAATATATTTCTATATTACTGCTAGGAAAGTGAATAAATCTGGTGGTTTGGTGGACAATCTGCTCCAGAGGTTAGAGAAATACAGCAGCAATCTGGAGAAAATAGTTGATGAAAAAGTGGATGAACTAAGACAGGAGAAAGAAAAATCAGAAGAATTGTTGAGACAAATGCTGCCTGCGTAAGTTATTCTATTAGTGTTGTGTACAGGATCTTGTTCGGCCTCTAATGTATCTCCTTCGTTAATACTTCATAATATGTCCGCATTCTTTAAGATCAACATCCCAACTGCCTCTTGAACACCACGCACCAAATGACACTTGGGAAAATACACACTAATACACAACAGCGAACACTTGAAATATCCAATCAGTAATATGAACAAAGTATTCATACAAACGAAATAATATAAGTTTAATCCATCAAATCTATATAAAAGAATGATAGCAAAATAACAATAAAGTCCAGACAAATAGTATAGTCACCAAACGGCCCAACTTTTACACTCCAGAACTAGCACCTGTCCCAAACGATGAACTCTTTACTGCCCGCTTAACTCCCTTCTCCACGGTCCCTACAACCACCTTCCCTCCTAACCCCTGATCTCTTCAACCAAATACAGTGGTCACTCTCCATTCACTACTTTGATCTTCCACCCTTTTTACGATCAAACGCACGCCATGCCATTCAACACGCTAACTGACCCAACACAGCTCTCATACCCACATATAATATTCTGCCAGCAGATATTCTGCTGCGCAACTCACAGACTAATACACAACATTAGTCCCTTTCACAACTGAGTATAATGAATGGCATATCTATAGAAGCCTCTGCCTAGAGTTCCGATGAAACGGCTCCAAATTTCGACTCACAATCTGGTCTATGTGTCGCTGAATTGATTTGTTTGTGTTCTCTGTTCTCTCATCTGTCACTCTAACAGGTCCGTCGCTGACAGACTGAAGGCTGGGCTGACGGTGGAGCCAGAGTTCTATGACTGTGTCACAATTTACTTCAGTGACATTGTTGGTTTCACAGAGATTTGCTCCATGTTGAAACCTGTACAGATCGTCAACCTTCTGAATGACGTGTACTCATGTTTTGATGAGATCATTGGTAATTATGATGTTTACAAGGTGAGAATCAGAAGATATTTAAATGTATTGCTGGAATAGGTCGTGTGTATGTGTGTGTGTATATTGACATTGTCTTACATTGACTGTACTAAATATCTAACTTTTTGTTACCGAAAATCTCAAAAATGTTGTTATGTCTAAATATTTGTTACATGTAGTACGGAACAATTGGTGACGTCTTAGTTTGTCACAATATAGAAACAGCTGGTGATGTCTAAGTTTGTTACATGTAGGTAGAAACAATTTGTGATGTCTAAGTTTGTTACATGTAGGTAGAAACAATAGGTGATGTCTAAGTTTGTTACATGTAGGTAGAAACAATTGGTGATGTTTGAGTTTGTTACATATAGGTAGAAACAATTGGTGATGTTTGAGTTTGTTACATGTAGGTAGAAACAATTGGTGATGTTTGAGTTTGTTACATATAGGTAGAAACAATTGGTGATGTTTGAGTTTGTTACATGTGGGTAGAAACAATTGGTGATGTCTAAGTTTGTTACATGTGGGTAGAAACAATTGGTGATGTCTACGTTTGTTACATTAGGTAGAAACAATAGGTGATGTCTAAGTTTGTTACATGTGGGTAGAAACAATTGGTGACGTCTAAGTTTGTTACATGTAGGTAGAAACAATTGGTGACGCTTACATGGTGGTATCTGGACTGCCTGCAAGGAACGGCAATGAACACGCCCGACAAATAGCCCGTATGTCACTTGCGTTACTAAATGTTGTGTCTAGTTTCACTCCACTGAACACATGTGAGGATCAACTGAAGCTTAGAATAGGACTGCATTCTGGTAGGTCTTTGTTTCTGACTCGTACATTTGTATTACGTTAAATCTCGTCGCCTGATTCAAATCATTTAAATGAGGAATGCACGGATCCACTTGGCCGCTACATTAAATTTCATACCAATGTCAAACAGTTTGCAGTCTTCCTTGGTATTTAGTGATCACTAGGTCATTATACAAGGACTACATTTATGATAGCAATTGGGGTTAAAAAAAAATGCCTCCCTAAACATAAGGGGCTGGATAGTTATTGCTTTCCGTTTTTTTCTTTCTCTCTTTATTTTATTACTGGGTTTTTCACCTCAGCATCTGACTGATCACGTGGCCTCGAATTAATAGGTCCCTACCATAGACATCCTATATAGTTCTTATTCCGTTGAAGGAAATCTGCCGAATTCCAAATCGTTCGAGTTCCGAATAATTTATTTCCAATATAAATCAAGAACAATGGATTAATTTATTCATTGATCCCTACAAACTCGATTTTTTTCACAGTTATTTCTGAAATCATGGACGATTTTAAAGAAAATGTTAACTATTTGAATTGCGAATATTAAAAAAAAGGAATATACGCTAAAAATATTATGGAAAAAAGTGGCGAGAGGACACGAGATAATTTCATTTCATTACAGTGACACGGGATAATACTCTAATAATCTACTCGCTGAACATCAAATTAAACAAAAATCGGATTCTTCAGTATTTTACTACATGAAATATTTAGTTGAATTCCAAGTTGTTCAAGTTTTAGGTCGTTTGGAATTGGAGATTTGACTGATTATTTTTTTCCACATCTAGTTAAATGTCGAAAAGAAAAAAATTCTATTAAAAAAAAAACCAACACAATTTGTATCATTTAAAGCACTAGAGGTTTAGGGGGAAAATCATCAACAAAGTCGACATTATTAAGGTCAATTTAAAATCAATATTCCATTTCAGCAGGCTATTAATATTTGACGCACTAAAATTGGTTTGACAACATTTCATTCCGAGACTCGATCATACTGACGAACACATTCTAAATGACTGTATTATTCTGACCAGGACAAGTGTTTCTGTTAACGGACAAAATTAAAAGGAGTCTCCATATTTATTTCATCTGCCCCCTATGGCCCTTTATGGCTAAGGGAACTTTACATAGATTTGATACTAATCAGTGCCGTAGCGAGCTTAACTCGCGCCCAGGGCACAATACCGTTTTAGTGCCTCCTCCCCATTCGAAAAACATATAATATGATATGTAAAATATACCATTTGGTGCCCCTTTGTGGGTAGCGCCCGGGGGATGGTGCCCCCTTGCCCTCCCCTCGCTACGCCTCTGTGACTAATTCAGTTTCACGTCTGTTTGTCCAGGCCCGGTTTGTGCAGGTGTGGTCGGCCTCAAAATGCCACGGTACTGTCTATTTGGAGACGCTGTCAACACGGCATCTAGAATGGAGTCTAATGGAGTTGGTAAGTTTCATGAATAATTTCACAATTCATCTCAGCCTACAAAAAGTGAAAGTGTAATTTTATAAATACACGACTTTCCTAAATTATAAAAGTCATAAATTATATTCTGCACTTGATGGAGTCTCTATTTTTTTCTTTATTTTTTTTTCATTCAGAGCTGAAGATTCACATGAGTTGTACTACAGCGGACATATTGAGAACTTTTGGAAAGTTTATCTTACAAAAACGTGGAGCTTTGGAGATAAAGGTTTTTACTTTGATACATTACAGGGCAGTCTTTGTTATTCGTAATAGTAGACAACTTTACACACGTATCCAACATCTGTACACACGTATCAACATCTTTACACACGTATCAACATCTGTACACACGTATCCAACATCTGTACAAACGTATCCAACATCTGTACACACTTATCAACATCTGTACACACGTATCAACATCTGTACACACGTATCCAACATCTGTACACACGTATCAACATCTGTACACACGTATCCAACACCTGTACACACGTATCAACATCTGTACACACATATCCAACATCTGTACACACGTATCCAACATCTGTACACACGTATCAACATCTGTACACACGTATCAACATCTGTACACACGTGTCCAACATCTGTAAACACGTATCAACATCTGTAAACACGTATCAACATCTGTACACACGTATCCAACATCTTTACACACGTATCCACCATCTGTACACACGTATCAGCTTCCAAATATTTAACTGCATCATCTGTCTGTCTGTTACAATTTAGAGTTTCTGTCTGTCGGTCTCATCAGTCTGTCTCGTATTTCTGTCTGTAAAATGTGACATTCAGATCCAAATCAGTTTCAAAGATCAAATACTGTCTGAGATAAAGCTGAATAGTTAAAAGCATTAATATCAAAGGCCAACTCTTGTCTGTTGCTACAGGGTAAAGGTATAATGGAAACCTACTGGCTGTTGGGTGAGGAAGATTAGCATGGTCGAGCCAAGTTCTGAGTCAGAGACAAAGAATCAACAGTTCATATAAATATACATAAGTCTTATCGAATGCTAATAAAATTCAACTCAACTGAAAATAATTATTGTGCACTTAGTTTTGAGGATGTATTTTTATTTTCCTTGTATTACAATAAATTTATTTTTTATTTGAATGCTACATTGTTTGCGAGTTTTACTGCTGCATAATGTCGATAGTAAGAATTGAATTATCAGAATAAGAGAAAGTGACATGGGTTAAGCGAGCAAAACAGAGACTACGACAAACTTACAACCAATTCACCATGACACCTTATAGACTGATACAAAAAGTGTGACAGTAAATGGTGAATATATTTATCTCACTTTATTTAAATGAATGTAATTCTGTCTAATCATGTATCAAATGAGGAATAATAAAGGCATTGTTTTTTCTTAAAACAAAAACAAAATCATAATTTATTCTTTATGTATTTTAAAAGTTTTAACAATAAGAAAAACTTTTACTGATATAACAATTGATAACAATTCATCCCAAATAAGTTGTTTATGTTGACGATTAAAATTAAATGTAGCTTGATTGTACTCAGTTACTCTCCCCCCCTCCTACGCCACAGATACCAATCCGCGTTAGCTTCACCATGTTAGAGCAAATGTCACAGAATAACGAGTATGTTTAAGACATCTAAAAATGAAAAGGCCCAAATTTTAGGACAGGGGTGGGCAGATATTTCGAACCCCCGGAAGACATTAAAAAAAAACATACACTTTGACAGAAAAGCCGAATTAAGAGCAGATTGACTGAATGTTCGTAAGAGCTAATGTAATTTAAATATGAACGTCATAGATGTGAACAAGTGGAGAAGAGCAGATTGACTGAATGTTCGTATGAACTAATGTAATTTAAATATGAACATCATAGATGTGAACAAGTGGAGAAGAGCAGATTGACTGAATGTTCGTATGAACTAATGTAATTTAAATATGAACATCATAGATGTGAACAAGTGGAGAAGAGCAGATTGACTGAATGTTCGTATGAACTAATGTAATTTAAATATGAACATCATAGATGTGAACAAGTGGAGAAGAGCAGAGCGCGGGCTGGTTCAAACAGCCTGACGGATCGGGGGCTGTAGTTTGCGCATGTCTGATTTAGGGTCAACTGAAATGAATGACATTTTCCTTAGTTTTAATTTGTTCATATTCCCAAAAATATGTTATAATGTTATTCAGAAAACAATAATGAACAAAGGGCTTAAAATAATAAACACTGTCTCTATCATTACTGGATTGTTTGATGTAACAAAGTTTAATAAACGCTGAAATGTACCGACATAACAAAAATCAAACTGCCATAGTATGAAAACCAAATGCTTAAAAATAGTGGAAGAGATGTGTTATATAAACCGTTATACGCACTGCTGAGCTTTTATAAATTGAGATTGTGGTAAAAATATTACATAAAATGATAGAACTCAAGGATAAAACAATTGTCTGAAGAGGCTTGTATGGATTTGGTCAAATGGCAGCCTCTTGAAAATTGGTTGAATGGGTAGATTATAAAAGCACAAATCTGGACAAGAAATCAATGATTTATGTTTTAATTTGAAAATGAGGTAATTCGTTTTGTAAAACGGCATATTGATATAACAGTATAGCTCATTTGCATAACAATAAAAACATGCCAAATATTTTTTTTTTTTTTTACAATCACACAATCAGTGCCGATGCCAGAAAATCAAAGATCATTTACAATTTCAAACCAATGGGCCCCAGTGAATTTTATACTCCCAACATTTATTAAGTCATCATACACCAACCAGATTGCTGTATCCCTAAAAGCCAGGATATTGAGACAGGCCCCCTCTTCTTATTTGCTCTACTTAGTAAAATGTATTACCTGCCCCCCGCTATTGCCTGGCCTCTGCTGTAGAATTTTCACGCTACGGGGTTGTATTGTGATGTGTTCAGGTTATGCTCCCCCCCCTGAGGCAGCCTTGACCCAACGTTAATTTGTTGACAGATCAAATAAAGGCAACCACTTTGTATAACAGTAATATATTTTACTTATTGTAAAAGATGAAACACAGATTTTGATATCCAAAGTACTAGACCATTTTTTTTTGGTCTTATCTGGATAGTAAGAACTATTAGATTGTCACTTAAACTTACAGACACAACATTTGTTATGACTGGGCTCCATATGTCGAGACCCTTTATTTTGCCGTAACTCAATAAAAAGTTGTTTTTTGTTAATTATTTAAAGTAATCTAACAGTGACGTCATTTCACTAAAATGTCGGGGGGGGGGGCGGGCAAAAAATATTTTGGGGGGGGGGGGGACAAATAGCGTCTGGTTTTCATTTTTCCATCAGTTAAGTCATCAAAATCTATTGATTTAACCAATTAATTAAATTATTTTAAGGTATTCTAAAGGTAAAACGGCCATGGTCTAAATTTCAAACTCATTTTAAATGTAAATATATTAAATTCGTTTATTATTAGCTCATTGATTTCATTTAATTGTTAGTATTTTCATTGGTCTTTTGTCAACTCTAGCTGATCTAGTGATGGATTTATCGGTGGGTGAGCAATGGGAGTGAATGACGAATCTCTTCTCTCTCTCTCTCTCTCCCTCTCTCCTCTCTCCCTCTCTCCCTCCCCCACACCACCCCCCTTCCTCCCAACCCGTGATCTATCTGATGATAAAGTCTGAGAAAACTCTAGACGGTGAAATAAATGTATATGTAACTTGGCAATACTGCATGTGGGTTTCACAGGTCCCATAGAAACCACGGCCCTCAACGAGTGGTGAGCGTACCACAAGGGGCACCAGAAAGGTTATGTAGGGGTTCGCATAGAACAAATAAATAAGCGTTTAAAACAACCAACAGTTTGAGAAGAAGGTCGTCAGTTAGCGGCGCGACTCATCGCCAAACCACGTGACCAAGTATCGAAATAGAAATATAATCACATTCAGTTATGATTAGTAGTACATTTATCCACGAAATTACGTGTGAGGGGTATCCGCGGACATATCCTTTGGGGGTACAGTCTAGAAAATAGGTTAGGAACCACTACCGTAGCATGAGTGGGACGGATGGCCGAGTGGTGTAGATACTCGACTGTCGACCTGAGAGTCCTGGGTTCGATCCTCGGTGAGGCCCATGAATTTTTCCAGATGAAATTCGGTACAAAGTCGTCCCACAAGTCCACCCAGCTTTAAATGGGGCACCTGAATTTAGTTGTGGAAGTGGCTGGGCGTTGTGCTTACCACACTATCCCTTGATATGCCGTGTTTATAGAAACAGATGAATTCTACACTTCATCTGCCCCTAAGGGGTTGGGGCTAAGGGAACTTTACTTCATCGTAGCATGCAGTTAACTCTATTTATGACCACCAACTCCAATTAAGAAAATTTTATCGTGTTTTTTTAATCAGATTTATCACAATCTTAAAAATACTCTTAATAAATATTTGGGTGCTCTATATTTTAGATTTTTTACTAAAATATGGTGTACACATTTTTTTTTTAATTTGTTAATCCATTAGCGAGCACCAAAATATCTGTTAATAGTTGTTGCCATTAAAACAAAATTATTGAAATTCTTTCGGAGTAAAACCTGGGAAATGTCATTCGAGTTTTTATTTTCTAGCCTCAGCTATAGCCATAAGATATCTATGGCTATAGCTCTGACGTCTTGCCCAACATCTTAGATTAAAGATAATTTACACGCATGGTAAACTCGGATAAAAAATTAACGAAATGTTTCTTTTTTTCTGCTTGCTTTATTTAAAAAAAAAAAAAATTACCAAGTAATAGTTTTTCTGCGAATTTTAAGGATATATAATGAAGTGATTTTAATTTCAGGAAATTTTAATGGATTAAAAATATACGCTTGACTGAATGTTTCTTACGTCAAGACTCAATGATATTGTCAAGGTAAAGTCAATTAAAAAAAATATTCAATTCTGCATAACTTTATGTTTCAATGCCCGATGGTATATTGTCGTAAATTCTGGAATTTCAAAGATAAGGTTAATTAGGGTCAATATAAAAATGTAATAAAAAGTATATTTGCGTTGACTACCACTCACTCACAGTCACACAGAATCATTATTTAATCATTATTTAACTACCAGTCACACACAATCATCATTTAACAAGCATTCCAAATCACACGCAATCATCATTTAACTACCACTCACAATCACACACAATCATCATTTAACTACCACTCATAATCACAAATAACCATCATTTAAATCACGCACAGTCATCATTTAATTACCATTCACTATCATATACCATAAATCACTTATGGTATTCAGTCATGATTCAACTATCATACTAAATCAGATACTCAACTAACTGTTTTAATAGATGTCACGTGACATTAGTACTTAATAGATGTGTCACGTGACATCAGTACTTAATAGATGTGTCACGTGACATTAGTACTTAATAGATGCATCACGTGACATCAGTACTTAATAGATGTGCCACGTGATGCTAGTATTATACAGATGTGTCACGTGACATTAGTAAATAGATGCGTCACGTGATGTTAGTACTATATATATATATGTATCACGTGACATAAGTACGTAATAGATGCGTCACGTGATGATAGTACTAAATAGATGTATCGCGTGACATTAGAACTTAATAGATGTTTTACGTGGCATTAATACTTAATAGGTGTGTCCCGTGGCATTAATACTTAATAGGTGTGTCACGTGTCATTTATACTTAATGGATGTGTCACATGACATGAGTCTCCAAGGTGTACAGGCTCTGTTTGTATTTCCTGTCATGAGATGTCTGAATCTGTGCGCATCCCCTTTCAATAGATTTGTCATGTATTTCAATGTGTGTGTGTGTCAGTTTGTATCTACTATCCATATTTAACAGTGTTTAAATATAACTATGAAGTCATGAATCGGAATCGACATGAGAAATAGGGAATTAATCCTTAAGAGTGGAGTGAGGAGTCAGAATCGAATCGGTGTAGCTAAAGTTTTGGCAACGTCCCATCATTAGCATTGGTGATTTCAATAAGCTATACGAAATATGTCTATACATAATTTAAATAAACAAATCAATAGATAATCAATATACCTAGATGGGCAGCCACAATTTATATTAGCAATGATAATTTAGTTCATTTTAATAACAGCTATTTAAAGAAAAAATTATATATGTATATATTAAACTCTATTTAACTTTATATATGTATATATAACTATAAATTTATTTTGTATTCGGGGAGAGGGTGCGGCAAAAACGTGTTTGTACCCAGGCGGCAGATGGGCTAGGTGCGCTTTGTATATGTGCCGAACTAATTTATTTCGTTCTATATCATTGTGCCTATGTCTCTTTATATTTAAAATGTATTTCCTTTATAAAACTATACAGCTATACATCTAGTGCTCCCTCACTCTTCTGTCTCCATCTTTCTCTCTCTCTCTCTATGTCTTTGTCTCTCTGTCTCTCTCCCCCTCTCTCTTTCTCTCTCTCTCTCTCTCTCGCTCTCTCTCTAGTTGAGTAATCACAATAAATCACATGACAAATTAAATGTACTTGTTAAAATTGTCCATGCGAAACAAGAGTCTACTATACGTACGATTGACACAGTTGAACATGTTTGAAACTTGTGTTGTGTTGTAACAATAAAGAACTCACTGCAAAAACAGACCTTCAGCGATCAACTGTTTTAGAACGCATCTGTTCTCTCTCTCTGTCCTTGGCAATCGAACTTCCTCTTCTTCTGATGTTAGTTTTTTTTTCACTCTGACATAATTATGTAACAACAACAGCTGAACTATGATGGGCAGAATAAAATATTTCCCATTGCAAATTGAGGGATATTATATCAATTCCATTATATAATACTTAACTTTAAAAAAAAATATTCACAGATGTAAATCAAAATAATTCTGACCTAGTAGAATATAATTTTTCGCACTTTATTTTTTCCTTGTTCTTGAAATGAGAACACATTAAATACTCAGATATAATAATTAATTTTAGAATGGAAGTTCTCTCGGCATGTGCATTACCTTTCAAATGATTTCCAATCAACACCTGTCTGTAATGTAAAATTCACACGAGTGGCAGCTCTGCAGGTATACTGACGGTATACCAATATCTTTAGATACATCCACCATAGAAACTCAGGAGAAATTCAAATCAAGGTTTGATCCATAGAGAGCATTCCTCAGCGTGTTAAGAGATAGATGACGAAAATTTCAGATAAAATTCATAGAAATACAGCGATATTTATTTGTAATTATGTTATATTCTTAGACCCAATTATAACTTTTTTTTTAGTGAAACACAGAAATCTCACCATACGTTATCACTATCATACTTATAACATTTCTGTAATTGTTTGAGTTTTAATATCCGGACCACTTTTTTTTGTCAACTAATGGTACTGTAAATGAATATGTTTTCGAACAGTGCAATGCGCAACAGTTGTTTCGCCTGAGGCCAAAGTGTCAGGAAAAGCCAAGGTGAAGGATACCGTCATAGGTGTCATAAAGCGTTTCTAATTTTAGCCCTTCTAACTCGCCATGTAGTCCTGAGAAAATCTGGATTTGGTAAACATCTGTGCTGAATATCAGGTCAGATTGTTCCAAGTGAGATACGTGCTCTTTTGCTGAGTCGTGAACTGCTATGGCTTCGAATTCAAAACGGAAGCGCAACGTCTTTGAACATAGAGACATTCGGTTTTCGGTTATCCGTACAATCGCGTATCCGAACGGTGTCTGGTCCCAATTAATTCGGATAAAGGACGTACTACTGTAGTACTAAAGGTGCAGGTGGAGTAAAGGGTGATAGGATACTGCGCTTGCCGCCAAATGCACGTACATCTCTTGGTCCACACGGACTGGCTCTGAAAGTGGATATCACTACTGAACTTTCTTGTGGACGGATGGCCTTGTGGTAAAGCGCTCGACTGTCGACCTGAGGGTCACTAGTTCGATCTGAGGTGAGGATCAATTCATATTTCAGGTCATGGATAAAGTCCCCATCATGTCTTCCGTGGTGCCTGCATGGTGGGAATGAAAGAAGGGCACTGCAAACAACCGTCCCATTAGTGGTTTACAGGATCTAAGAGATTTCATCTCCTTCTTACAACGGACTGCACACACATACATTGAACTTTCTTCAATCAATATTTAAAAGAAGAAAAAAAAACTGAAATATTATGTCTATGAACAAGAACACATTTATGTGACCACGGTAATAACATGTATATGACCATAGTTATGACATATATATATGACCATAGTTATGACATTTAATTCTATGTCTGAGGTCAATGGAAAATTCATGGAAACATCTCTTCTCAACGTCCACCATTATGGATGTCAATTAAGAATCAATTACAGCAACTCTATTAATATTTGACGAAAGGAAAGTGGTTTGACAACATCCATTCCAATTTCTATTCATTTCTAATCACTGTAATACACACTCTGAATGGCTGTAGTGGCTCATCCAACCACGGCCGCTATTACAGAGAGAAAAAAAAATAGTTATTTCCACATTATTTGTTTTTATTTAATTCATACTCTTTTTTTCTCTAACAACAACATTATTGGATTATTTGTCTTTAAAATGATATAACTTTAAATGGATTGTTAAGACGAAAGTGTGATTGACAAGATAGGAATTTTCTATGAACTATGATGACTAAAACAGTCTGTTTGTCCAGGCTCGGTTTATGCAGGAATGGCCGGTCTCAAAATGTCACATTACTGTCTATCTGGTGTCGCAGTCCACACGTCATCTATAATGGAGTTAATAATGTATAGGTTGAAAAACAAAAGGAAAAAACAAACAAAAAAAAACAACATTTGAAATGTTATACAGGCTGTGTTATGAAATGCTGTACAGGCTGTGTTATGAAATGTTATACAGGCTGTGTTATGAAATGTTATACAGGCTGTGTTATGAAATGGTGTACAGGCTGTGTTATGAAATGAGGTACAGGCTGTGTTATGAAATGTTGTACATGCTGTGTTATGAAATGCTGTACAGGCTGTGTTATGAAATGTTGTACAGGCTGTGTTATGAAATGTTGTACATGCTGTGTTATGAAATGTTGTAAAGCTGTGTTATGAAATGTTGTATAGGCTGTGTTAAGAAATGTTGTACAGGCTGTGTTATGAAATGTTGTACAGGCTGTGTTATGAAATGTTGTATTGGCTGTGTTATGAAATGTTGTATAGGCTGTGTTTTGAAATGTTGTACAGGCTGTGTTATGAAATGTTGTACATGCTGTGTTATGAAATGGTGTACAGGCTTTGTTAGGAAATGTTGTACAGGCTGTGTTATGAAATGTTTTACATGCTGTGTTATGAAATGTTGTACATGCTGTGTTATGAAATGTTGTAAAGCTGTGTTATGAAATGTTGTACATGCTGTGTTATGAAAAGTTGTATAGGCTGTGTTATGAAATGTTGTACAGGCTGTGTTATGAAATGTTGTATTGGCTGTGTTATGAAATGTTGTATAGGCTGTGTTTTGAAATGTTGTACAGGCTGTGTTATGAAATGTTGTACATGCTGTGTTATGAAATGGTGTACAGGCTGTGTTATGAAATGGTGTACAGGCTGTGTTATGAAATGTTGTATGGGCTGTGTTATGAAATGTTGTATGGGCTGTGTTATGAAATGTTTATTTCCCCTCTGTCGGTCTGTAAGTTTGGTATTCAATGTATATGATGAGTCTATATATGCTAATACTTTATTCTCTAAGAGTGTCAAGCTCCATTGTGCGAGAATCTAATGTACATCAAAACATTAATGTAACACAAAATCATTGGTGTATTATTATTTTCTCGTTTATTCTAGAATTGTAATTCTCTCTCTCTCTCTCTCTCTCTCTCTCTCTCTCGTTCTCCTATCTATCTATCTATCTATCTATCTATCTATCTATCTATCTATCTATCTATCTATCTATCTATCTATCTATCTATCTATCTATCTATCTATCTATCTATCTATCTATCTATCTATCTATCTATCTATCTATCTATCTATCTATCTATCTATCTATCTATCTATCTATCTATCTATCTATCTATCTATCTATCTATCTATCTATCTATCTATCTATCTATCTATCTATCTATCTATCTATCTATCTATCTATCTATCTATCTATCTATCTATCTATCTATCTATCTATCTATCTATCTATCTATCTATCTATCTATCTATCTATCTATATATATATATATATATATATATATATATACCTATTTATCTATGTATCCATATGTATCACTCTGTCTGCCTGTCTCTCAGTTAATCGAACAATCTATAATCTCCGACCCACATCTGCCCTAATTTCACCGCTGAGAAATGACGATCAAGTTATATTGACCTAATCGAGAAATTAAAAATGGATTAAGAGTAAGGGGACGACATGGACGAAGCTGACTTACTACCAATTTAAACTAATTAGAGTTGAACTGTTTCTCTCAGGCTATCACAAAAAACTTGAGATAATTTATTCTGAGATATACGTTTGTTTTGAAAAAAAAAAGAAATTATTTTCCTGAACCATAGGTGAGTACCGTCGCGCACAAACACACAAACACACACACATACAGAAGGGCGTGTCTCTGTTGTTCAATGTGTGTGTTGTTGGGACATTATGCATAGCGTTAATTACAAAAAACCACTTGATGCGAAACTAAAAAAAAAACATATTCTGAACACATGACACGTGAAGCAATATTCTTAGGCTTCAATCTTCTGGTCATTAGATCTCACGAGAACTACAGTCCTCAGTAAAGATACATAAAGAAATAAACATAGAAATGCATAGGGAAGTGCACAGAGAAATGCTCAGCAAATGCACAGAGAAATGCACAGAGAAAGACACAGAGAAAGACACAGATAAAGGCACAGAGAAAGACACATATACGTGCATAGAGAATGACACAGAGAAAGACACAGGTAAAGGCACAGAGAAAGACACATATAAGTGCATAGAGAATGACACAGAGAAAGACACAGATAAGTGCACAGAGAAAGACACAGATAAGTGCACAGGGAATGACACAGAGAAAGACACTGTTACTCATTTCATAGACCTGACATGGGCAGACTATTACTCGGGGGCCTTTTCATCCGCCCTGCCTCCCCCCCCTCCCTCCCCTCTCCTATAGTCTATATCAATGACCCTTCACTTTTATTTCTATCATTTCATATCAACACCCCATCCCTCTGATCTCCATCCACCACTGGCCGACCTTCCTGTAAAAGTCAAGAGCCCACCGCTACCCGCGATTCAGAATGTTTTGCCCAACCCTGTCACAGACCATCAGCTAAAAAAAATGAAAATTTCTTAAGATTTTATGACTTTAAACTTTCATCCCCCCACCATTTTTTTTTCAACTCATCCTAACAATTTTGCTTTCAACAAGATTGTTTACATTCCGAGCTTTTGTTTTGTCTTACCCACTATTGTGTTCACTTAACGTAGCAAAGTTGTTGGTTTAAGAAGATGGTAAAAAAGGTCATAGTTCACACCTTAAAAATGTGTAACTGTATATGACCACCAGCAGCGGTCTTTCTATCATACTCTTTGTTGCCGAGAACGTGACAATTCAAACGGTTAAGTTGTCACAGGTAAGTACTTCGGCGAGTACTGAGCGTATGAGTGAGTCAAACTTAACATGGGTTGATTACAAAAAACCACTTGATGCGAAACTAAAAAAAAACAACATATTTTTAACACATGACACGTGACGCAATATTCTTGGGCTTCAATCTTCTGGATACTGTTACCTGTTTCAAAATAATTTGAAAAGTACACACTTTCTAGAGTAAGTGAAATTTTAATATAAGGATTAAAAACTATGAAAAAATGATGATATCATCTGTGGTTATTAATGCCCGCCTAGTAATATTGTTTGAAGCTATGGTCGTACTAAAATATTTGTAAATACATATTATTTCTTCAATTAAAGTAACAATAATTTCGTAGATCAGTAGCAATCTACGACGATGTTAAGCGCATCTCTTATAGGAAACAATCAAATTATGTTGTGCTAAAATAAAAAGTAATAGATTGTTCTATACATACAAATGGTTTTTTAAATTAGTTTAATTTTTTATCTGAAAAAAAAAATATAATTCGTGGCTTAATCATAAGCCATGTCTATAATATCACAAGAAGAAATATTGCTACATATTTTTTTTTAAAATAAAAAAATATTATTTCTATAAAACCAAAAATTATGCGTTTTTTTGTCCCCGTTTTGTCTGTCTGTCCGTCCGTCATTACCCTAGATCTCAGCAACCACAAGTCCTAGACCCATGATGTATATATCATTTTGTAGGTCTTGGCCTGCCAAGAAATGACTTTTTTCCATTTCGCGATCTGACCTCTCAGGCTAAAGGGGGCTTAGTACCGTTTTTTGCTATATAAGCTATATTAATAAAGAGCGCCTATATCTCAGCAACTATAAGTCCTAGACCCATGATGTATATATCATTTTGTAGGTCTTGGCCTGCCATGTGTACATCAAAAGTTCATTTCGCGATAGGACCTCTGAGGGCCGGGCTTCAGGGCTCCTAAGGGGCTTATATATTATATATACACCTTGTACGTTCAATAACCCATTCATTTGGTGCGAAATACTGCAGCACGTAGTTTCACCAAGATTTATTAAGAAACTCATCAAATGAAATAGTAAGCTTGTGTTCTGAGTTTAATTGAAAGTATCAGAGCTATGCAACAATTGACGGAGTTTGCGGACGATTAAATGACTATAATTTCGTATGTTTTCAATTATGAGTCCTATTTCAGTAACCACAAACCACTTGTAGTTAGATTTAAGAAAAAATAATTTTTTTTCAAATATAAAGAAACGTCTTTATAATATTTTTTTTACATATATATGCATTACACAATTGAATTTATAAACATTTCCAAAATTTACAAATATTTACTGAAAGCTAACATATGTACTGATACATAACAAGAAAATGCGCTAACACGTCCTGTGTCCAGAATGGAAGAGGCTTAATTGCTTGTTTTAATTTATTTAAATTTTAATTGTTTCTTTTAATACATTCATGGGAGATCACTTATACACACAAAAACATCTCTAGTGTATTTACAGACATCAATTACTAAAAAAACCAAAAAAAAAAAAGAGTTTGTATCCAACTAGATATATAACTTAATGTTCTTTCTTTATTGATTTATCTTTTTGGTTTTTATTAAGACTTAAGCCGGGTTTATTTTGTTCAATTTGGCAATGCAACGAAAGACATATAAATCCAGAATATTTAGTTTTTATTATTTCATAGTCAATGATACGACTTTACGAGATAACTAAATGGCAGCCATTTTATTATTAGTAACGTTTATACTCAGTTCGTAAGTAAACGGAATTCTGATCTGAAGATCTAACAGTCACCACCAGAACATACTGTGAAGTAGACTTAGTAATTAGTCGAGTAAACATCGTTAGAAAGTTGTCAGTCAATCATGAGTCCGAAGGTTCAGAACCTATTTTTTTTTCTTTTCTTCACATTATAATTGTGTTGATGTATTGATCTCGCTAATGTACACACAAGGAAAAATATCAACAATTTCAATTTGTTTATTTATTGATATTAGTCTACTTTTGTAGGAAAAATAAAAGTTAAAAAGACTAACTACTTTATTTTATTTTAGTTGTGACTATTTTTCGAATTAGTTGCAAATAAAAGTTTAGCTCGTGCTATTTTTTTTAATTGAAAATTAAAGTTGAACTAAACAAATTGAGTTTGTGCCCATCACTGTCTGCTAGTTCTGAAATAGGAATCCAAAGTTAACATGATCGATACACATTATTAGCGTCATCCCATCACTGTCTGCTAGTTCTGAAATCGGAATCCAAAGTTAACATGATCGGTACAAATATTGGCGTCATCCCATCATACGCTAACACACATACACTCAAGCGTTCGTCTGTGTTTGTTATGTGAAAATGTTTTTTAGGATTATTAAGCTCTTTTAAGTAATAAAACCAACAGATTAATCTCAATGATTTTTATCTTAGCTCAAACACATCCATTTTTAGCCTTTTACAAATGAACAATCACACACACACACGCACACACACACGCGCGAATAATTATATTGTGCAAATGTTGGAGCGTGTCTTTTTTTCGGGAATTTCAACTTCAGAAGAAATTTTCTATTAATGAAACATGTTTTGTGTATGTGTGAGCAGGATCTGTGTGGTTGGTCGGTCAATATGTGGAGTGAACACATCCTGCTGCTGGCCTTGACTGTCTGCCCACTGTCCATCCAGTGCTGCCTTCCATCGTCGCTCAGGGTCGTCGACCTGTCGCACACATTGGACAGCAACTCTCTGTTGTGGCCAGGCGGCACCAACTTTAGTTTTTCAATACTGACCAGAGGATGGCAAGCTAATAACAGTTTTTGGTTGGTACATTAAAATTACAGTAGACTCACAATAACAGTTTTTGGTTGGTTCATTCAAACAACAGTAGACTCACAATTATTCGACCTCATTAGGCTAACGGAGTTGGGTTGAGTGCTATTTAGGTAGTCACTTTCTGCCTCAACCAATATCACAAAATACAAAAGTTGGTTTACTTTTATCACGTAGACGATTGATTTTATTGCTCGCCATTAATCCTGAAATAAAAGATTATATCTAGTAAAACGTTATCTTTACATACAAAAAATAAATTACAATCAGCAAGGAAAAAGCTGTTTATATAAGTTACATTTATACTCTGATGAATGTTTTATATTGGTATTACTAAGCAAGTAACTTCAACCATATAAAAGGTAATTAAATAACTGTAAACCTACTTGTTGGCCACCGTGTAGTTCAATGTATGTCAATTTATAATAGGACAATGTCTTTCAATTTATAAAACAACAATTTATGTCAATTTATTAAAGGACAATGTACGTTAATTTATAATACAACAATTATGTCAATTTATAAAAGGACAATGTCTGTCAATTTATAATAGAACAATGTATGTCAATTTATAAAAGGACAATGTCTGTCAATTTATAATACAACAATGTATGTCAATTTATAAAAGGACAATGTCTGTCACTATATTGTGTAAAATGGTTCAAATATTTCATCGTTCATTTAATACTGCGAAGGTTGGAATTGAACAAATTTGACACACCTGAACACATCGGTACCCACATGGACGCACCATCTCATTTCTCCAACACCGGATGGAGAGTTCACCAGATTCCAGCCGATAGACTTGTAGGTCCAGGGGTCGTCATTGACGTCAGAGATAAAGTGACGCACAACTCTGACTACAGGATGACGTAAGTACATTCGCTGAGAAAATACAAAAATACAATTAAAATTTAAAAAAATTTCTGGCATTGAAATAAACTTAAATTTGTTGTAAATGGATGTAAAGTAGGTTTTTTATTGATATATCCGTAGCCATTTGAAAAAGATTTAGACAGGGAATTGGACGCAAGGGAATTTAGTATGAATATTTCATAACCGAATTGATTGGGTTTTTTTTCAGAGTTATTTATAGAAAAATTAATTGGAAAACCACTGGGTCAACTGTTTATTGAAAACTGTAGTGACCTTAGAGATCTAACGACGTCAGTGTTGTCCACATTTTAAACCTTCTTTTTAAGATTAGCGCTATATGTGTGTGCATATGTGTGTGTGTGTGTGTCTGTGTGTGTGAGAGAGAGAGAGAGAAAGTGAGAGACAGAGAGAGAGAGAGAGAGCGAGAGAGAGAGAGAGAGATAGACAGGGAGAGAGAGACAGAGAGAGACAGAGAGACAGAGAGAGACCAGGTACATTGCAAATCAAACTACAGAGAGAAAGAGACAAAGAGACAGAGAGAGAGAGAGAGAGAGAGAGAGAGAGAGAGAGACAGAGAGAGAGAGAGAGACAGAAAGAGAGACAGAGAGAGTGACCAGGTACATTGAAAATAAACTAATACTCAAGTATAATCCTAAACATAAACAAAAAAGATTTTAAAAAAGCATTTGTTGATACTTAAAACTGATTAAACTCCAAAATTTGACAATCGTTAATATATTGAGCTCCATAACGTAATGATATGAGACTCACCGATATTAACAAAAAAGAAACTGATATATTAACTAACACATTAAAACTTCTCTCAACACACATAAAGCACAAACGTTCAATTTATGTATGTATGTAATGAATGTATTATGCACTCCCACGATTTTTTTTTTTTTTGAAAACGTTATTTTCATTCTAGAGTGTTCGATGTTCAGTCATGGGAGAGCCTTCACGGTATCATTCCAAGGGGTGCCATAGTCTTCATGTGGTCTGGCTGGGATACGAGGTACCCCAACCGAACTCTGACCTTCAACACCAACACACCAAATGACCCGAGAACATTTCATTTCCCAGGTAATGTCCACTTAGCCTGTACATGTTATATTCTTTGTTTTTCTAAGCCAACTAAAACGTCAATAATTTATTTCCAATTAAAATCACATTTGTATCTAAATTACTATCGATTTCTAATGAATTATCATATCCCTTGTACTGTCTCTCCAGGTTTTCACCCGCAGACAGTCAGGTGGATGATTGACAATAGGAATATCGGCATGCTAGGCACCGACACGCCTTCCACTGACTACGGCCCTTCCACCAACTTCGAGGTCCATCAGATGATCGGCAGGGCACGGGTCACGGGGGCTTGGCGTCAACAACTGGGTCAACGTCCGCTCAGTGGGTTCCTCATAACCGTGGCCCCCGTGAAACTATTTGACGGCAGCGGTGGGCCCGTGCGGATCCTGGCCCTGGTGGACCGTGACGGGCTGTGCAGCTCCAACAGCGCGGGGAGACTGGGCCCATTCTGGTCATTATGGTGAAGGGTTTAGTCTGATGGTGACGTGTGAAATAAAACACAAAATGAATAAATTGTTGTATTTCTTAAGCCTGGAAAAAAATAAATTAATGTATACCGCTAATTATACGTCTTTCTCTACTTGATTATCATTGGTAACTGTTAAAATATGTCAAACTAAAGATTATACTAAACGAGTTAAAAGGTGTACAAAAAAAAAACAACAAATAAAACAGCTGAAATTAAAATGAATAGATTGAGATGGGTAGGGCACATAGAAAGAATGAAAAACAACAGAAGTCCAAAGGCAATATTAAATTATGTGAAACAAAAGATTATTTTATCATTAGTAACTTAAATTATTAAAAAAAGATTATATTATTACTAGTAACTGTTGAAACATGTCAAACAAAAGAGTACACTATCATCAATAACTGTTTAATTATTAAAAAAAAAGATTATATTATTATTACTTGTATTTCGAACATTGTTTAGTCTTATTAAAAAAAAGTGAACAGAGGCAGATGAATTA
The DNA here is from genome assembly GCA_021962125.1 of Bulinus truncatus. Taxonomy (NCBI): domain Eukaryota; kingdom Metazoa; phylum Mollusca; class Gastropoda; family Planorbidae; genus Bulinus; species Bulinus truncatus. The sequence continues at coordinate 2,090,389 of JAGDYQ010000062.1, forward strand.
GGTAATCATCAGTCTGTTATAGCTATCACATATATAAGGGATCTGTGTTTACAACCAGAGGCCCACTACCGAAACAGGCCCCGTCCTGTAATGGCTCTTCTGCCTACGACCTCTCGCCCCTCCACCCCCCCCCCAAAGATCAACATATTTTTTCTCTCCAGGGTCCCCAAATATCAATAAAACTTCCTCAATAGGGCCCCCAATATTTCCGAAAGTTTCTTTCTAAGGACACCCCTAATATCTCAGAAAGACCCTTTCAGGTATCTAATATCTACCCTCTCTGGCCTCCTCTCCTAAATATCTCTGAAAGCCCCTCTCTAGCACCCCCCCCATATCTCTGAAGTCCCTCTCGAGGTTCCTCAAAAAGCTTAGAACGGTCCTGGCTCAATGGGCGAAAGCCTTTATCTCCCACAACTGATTTCAGTACCCAGTCTACGCAGGCTGAACCAGTCAGAACATTTGAGATTTGTGGAGTTTTGCACAAAGTGAGAAACAAAGAAAAACATAATAAAGAATAAACGAGTAAAAGTGAAAAATAAAAAAAAAAAAAAACATAAAGAAAAACAAAGACATAGCTCAAAGGTTGGGTAAACTTAAAACCGCGTACTACGATGGGTCCTGAAATTTGATAGAAGGGCCATATCAAGAGAGTGTGGACGAAATGAATGTAAAAAAAAAGGAAACGTACCTTAGCCGTTAAATTGGGGCCATCTGGGCAAATGAAGTGTAGAAATCTATTTCTGCCTTGGCGTATAAAAGGGGTTATTTGGTTAGGACAGTGCTTAGCATGAAAGACCACTTGCCATAGTTCACCCTTGTCTGATAAACATATAGCAGATAGACATATACACCGATGGATAAAAATAATGAAAGATAAATTGATGATTAGTTGAGCAGATAGATGAATAGATAGATTATAGATAGATAGAACGATTGTGGAACAGAGAGAAAGACAGAAAAAAGAGATAGATAAAGATGGTGAGAGAGAAAGAGTGTGAGAGTATGGTTTCGAAAGAAGTCAACTTTTATACATTTCATTTCAAACTAATCATTGCAACACTAATTTAAAAAAAAAACAAAAGCAAAAACATTGACATGAGACAAATGATTGATTTGCCTGCAATGAAGAGATTTCATTTCTAACACATTGTGGTACACGATCTGTTACCACGCTTGAGAAGTTACAGATTAAATACAAACACAAAGTTTCGTCTGTAACAATGCTACTTTATTCCCACTTGTTAGTCAATCAATAATTCAACAGTCCCCCCTTCCCCCCCCCTCCCCCCATTAGTCTTCTGTCAACCTTCTATTGTTATGTAAAATGAACTTGTAGAATTGTTTCCAGTGAAGAGTCTAACAACTGCCCGAATTGGCTGGCTTGACAGGATGGATAACATGACGACTGATACATTCACAGTGGACATAGATGGATTCCATTGATATTTTTAGTTATCCATTCTCTCCCCCTCCCTCCCCTCACCCCTCCCCCTGGTGCCTTATCTAACCTTTGGCGTTTGGAGTGTTCTTTGAAAATACTGTCTGAGTTCCTTGACAACAATTACTACATATCTGTTATTGCCTCCACATATCTGTTATTGCCTCCACATATCTGTTATTGCCTCCACATATCTGTTATTGCCTCCACATATCTGTTATTGCCTCCACATATCTGTTATTGCCTCCACATATCTGTTATTGCCTCCATTTATACGTGCCAAGAAGTGCTACATTGGTCAATAATTGCAGCCCTTGGTGTGTGTACCATTCGCTCCCGCCTAGTTACACTACTTTCACCCCCTCCCCACCCCCCTTAGATTTTGATGTACGGTGTTACAACTTTTCTTTTCATCATCGAATGTGTTTTCTTCATATTGTGTCATTAGCGTTAATCTTATTTCACTCTGAACACATATAACAGAATATAGTGTTTAGGTGTTTAGGTATTTTGTTTTGTCCCTCATTAATTTTAACTGGTGTGACACAGCCCTTACCTCCTATTTGTTAAGGGATTTTATAAAAGGGGAAGACAGTCCAGTTCACCAACCCCCCCCCCCCCAACGACTCATTAAGTGGGTTCGTGTTGACATACAGACTGGTCAGATCCTTAACCCATCACCGGACGTCCAGATATTATGAGATTATTTTTGTCAGCTGGCTGTAAATAACATACAGGCGGTCCAAATAGTTTGAAATAAACTGTATTGGATCAACACGCTATTTCTGTAATTGCCCTAACTATTCGCTGAAATCATATACAGTGATGTATTAATAATAATTATTAAAAGATTTAATAGTAAATCTAGACTGTTTTTATTTTAACTGATCTTTTTACTCCGACAGAGCTTAATAAGCTCAGAATGATTTTTGGCCCTGGAAAATCAAACCCTTGCAGTAAGAATTGAATGATAAAGGGGGTGGAGGGGAAACGTTATAACAGCCTGGATACACGCAAGTGAGCTGGCATGAGATGAGATTACTGTATAACATGGCATATTGAGAACGCATTCACGCGTAAAGGTATTCAAACAAATCGCTGAATACAATTGTAAACAAATTAGCGATGTTTGATTTTAAACTTTGATTCATATTGATTAAATGTTTGAAAATAATATCATTAGGGTGAGACATAACTAGAAACATAACTGGTCAGACATAGTTGGACACCATACTAACTTTATATGGTCAGATATAACCAGGGCCGGATTTAGGCTTGATAAGGCCCTAAGCTTTATTAGATATGAGGCCATTTTTTAAGTCCATGTATTATATGCAACATACATAAGTATATATATATGACAATTACTCACTCAAGTAATTTTTTTGGGGGTCCCTTAATAAAGTGGGGGCCCTATGCTATAACTTGTGTGGCTTATACGTACATCCTGGACTAAAAATAGCTAAGATGGCACAGTCAAAACTGGACACCTTGATAATTACTTGGTCAAACATAACTGCACACCCTGTTGACTACTTGGTCAGAAATAAAGTTCCCTCAGACCTATATGGGCATCGGGGCCGATGAAGCACACAATTCATCTGTCTCTGTAACTTAGGAATAATAGGTATTATTTGGTCGGCACAACGCCTAGCTGCCTTTACTTCTTTACTTCACCAACGTAAGTGAGGTCCCCATTTAAAGCTGGGTGGAATTGTGGGACTTTAACAGAGGTTTGAACAGAGGACTCACAGGTCGACAGTCGAGCATCGGCTACCACTCGGCCATCCATCAGACATAACGAAACACTTAAATACCAGATGATCAGACACAACTGGTAATCTTGAAAACAACATGGTCAGTCATAGCTGAACACCTTTATCACTACCCGAGACATAATTGAGCTCCTATGATCTAGAAATGAGTGGACACCGTGATGTAAATATTGTCCAGGGGCTAGGCTAACACAGTTTACATTTAATTTTGTAACAGTTAATATAAAACTGTATCCATTAGGTCTTGGTCCGATTCTTTTTTTTTTCTCAAAATTAACACCCACTGTGGCCCAAGCATCAAAATGTGTGTCAACCCTTGATATATTCAGACATAGCTGGACACATTGACTGATACCTAGTCAGACATAGCTGGACAAATTGACCGATACCTAGTCAGGCATAGCTGGACACATTGACCGATACCTAGTCAGACATAGCTGGACAAATTGATCGATGCCTAGTCAGATATAGCTATACAAATTGACCGATACCTAGTCACGCATAGCTGGACTAGTTGACCGATACCTTGTTAGACATAGCTGGACACATTGACCGATACCTAGTCAGACATTTTGGACACTTTGATGTCTACACCTTGAATACAAAAAAACAACCATCGAGATAAATCATTTTTTAAATTGACATTTTAAAATAAAACTGTCCCTGTACAATTACAGCGAAACTTTTGGGCGGATGAATAACGAAGTAGATAGTGAACTCGACTCACACTCAAAGGGTACAGAGTTCAATCCCTAGAAAAGCCAAAAATATTCGCCGCTGACTTGGAGATGGGCGCCAGCAAGTCTAGAAGCCCACAGAAAAGAAGTGATGAAAGCACGACAATTCATTTCCCCAAACGACCATATCGGTTGAGAGTAAAAAAATATATATATATAGTAAAATGGGTCAATGTATTTACGAAACTAGTGGCTAATGTAATAAACAAACAAACACATTTCAATTACATTTGTGTGTGTGTGTGTGTGTGTGTGTGTGTGCTTGTTCAACAGCCAATTACTGCTATTCAGTGTACTGCAATGACCAGGTTCTATCTTTTTACAACACAATAAGTGAAGGTATGCATGTTGGAATTATTAATCAGCAACCAGAAGAAAATATTAAATTAGAAGTTATAATAAATTCATTGGACTATGCAGAGCCGCGCCTAGCCAAGTTGAAGCCCTGGTGCAAACTTGATTTTGTGTTCAATATATATTGATATTTGAACAATGGTGCGCTTTATGAAGTAGGGAAAAAAAAGGATTATTCGTCCACCAGTGTCTTGGCCAACACTTACATAGGTCATTATAAAACACCTTACATATGTCATTATGAAACACCTTACATATATCATTATAAACAACCTTACATATGTCATTATAAAACACCTTACATATGCCATTACAAAACACCTCACATATGTCATTATAAAACACCTTACATATGCCATTATAAAACACCTTAAAATAATTATACTACATTAATGAAAATTACTCTAACTGATCTCATCACACAGCATGTAAATATGCCTGCAATATATGAGTGAAAAATATAGAACAAAGTAACCGTTTATTATTATACGTGATAAGAATAAAAACACATAATGCTCAGTAGTATTTTTAAAATGAATAACATTACTATTATTATATTTTAATTACTAACGTTATTTTTGCGAACATTGAAATAAAGCGCCTTGGCATACAAACACAAAGGAATAGAAAAAGCAAAGAGTTATTTATTGATCAAAGAATAGTGCTAATAATAAAACAGAGTGACAGAAGACAAAAACACCATTACTGAACCTTGCAACTCACCCGTGAAATTTCTTTTATTCACGAGCATGACAGAGACTTGTGAGCCGGAGAAAAAAAAACGTTTCGCCAAATGATAAAACAAAATGTAATTGTTGATAGCTACATTCTTAAAGGAAGTCACTTCAAAATAAACACAAATGTACGCCAGAGAAGTGTAAAGCTAATTGGTAGCCACAGAATGTAAATTAAAACACAAAGGTTCGCCAGAGAAGTATAGAGCTATTTGGTAACCACAGAATATAAATTAAAACACTGGCAATATTTTGATTGGTATTACTATTTTACGATCGTGAATATATTTTATTACGCACAACCAACTGAAAGCGCGCACACAAATAACAACAGAGCGCACTAATGACAACAGAGCGAGTAAATAACATTATATATTTGGTTCATTAGGCGAATAATTTATATAGTTTTGATGCGAGAATACATTTTAATTTCCTTCCAAATTAAATTTCTTCCAAATTTGCAAAGTAAATATCTTTTGCCGCATTCAAGATTCGAAAAATTAGAGGGAACCACGAGGGATACGTTTATGTGTGTGTGCGTGCGTGCTATTGAAAAGTATAAGGTGTTCGACCCTCCAGAGTATACACAATTAGAGAACCCCTGAATAAAAGAAAAGTACAGAATTTTAGGTGAAAATATTACAAAAACTTCCAAGATTTGAACAACTACATTAAAATAATTGTTATCAATATAACCAGATATAAAATATTAACGCATATAATTGTCTTGGCAAACATTTATACAAACATAATCATTCCAATTTAAACAACTGGCAAAACTAACGAAACAAATCAAAATAAAACTAGCTGAAAGAATTTAATAAAAAAAAAACAATTTTGAAACAAAATATTATGAACAAAATAGAAAAAAAAAAGATAAAAATTATAATAAGTACAACAACACAGTTATGTTGATCAAAGAAAAATGTTATCCTGTGGAGCTTTTATTATTTTTGATCTTCTTTCTTAGCTCCCCATCAATGGTTGATCGTTAACACACATCTATAGATTTACATTACAAGATTGATTACACTCCTCACAATGGTGATATATATATATATATATATATATATATATATATATATATATCATGATCACTGCTGTCATGGCTGCTGGTGCTAAATATCTCCGTATACAGAAAGCGCATCGCTATTTAAAATTTCCTCTAATTTATAACTAAAAATATGCCGCCATTTGTGTTATTTCCTTTATAATAGTGTAGCACCTAAATATCGATACATAATATCACAATAACGCAATTATGGACTTTTGGAAAGTCTGTATAATTTATATTCTGTAGTGATCTCTTATATATTTGTTTGAAATCTTTTTGGTCTAATTTTGGTGATGCAAAGCGCAAAAAAAAAGCCCTTTAACGTTTAAAAACAAATTAAAAACTTGAACTTGGTTTTTACATGAAACTTTTACTTCTAGATGTATCGCATAATAAGCTGCTAGTCAACATTAATACCAGAAAATTAAATCTAATTTTTTTCTTACAAAATTTAACAGTCCAGTATGGTGTCTTTGTGAAAAATAAAATCATCGCCGTAAAAAAAAAACGAACTGTAAATATGCTAAATTTTTCGGTGTTATTAAATTGTCATCTTTACTTCTGCATCTTGTGATCCATGCTCGAGGCCAATACATGAAATCTATGTTTCTCTTCCGTTTTAGGACTAAAATAATTGGAAATGAGCTATTCAGTAATATACATCTATGGCCACAACTTCAATCAATGTATTAAATTTAACACCCAGTTTCTACGCAATTAGTGTAGTCATCAAGAGCAATGTTTAAGTCTTTACTTTCTGCTGCGACCCGATTCACCTAATGAATCAAATGATTCACCAAATGAATCAATAAACTATTCTGCAGCCATGAGTCAATGTCCGGCTTAAAGAGATCTCATGGAGATATCATGTTGGAAATAATTAACCCAACAATTTACTATCAAGTTCTCAATTTCTTTAATTTTAAAGTTAATAAAAATAAAACGAAAAGTCTCGATCATGAAGGGATCATAAATAAATCAATAAAACATGTTTCCGGCAAATGACAAAGAACTGACTAGAAAACTTTATTAATACTTTGCAACGGTAGTGTATTTTATGAATGTAAAAAAAAAAAATGACATACACTGCTTTTGTATGACTTAAGAATGGGTTGAATCATTTTCTACTCCAATGGCGCCAAAGGATTCAAAATTAATACTTTAAAACGGGAATGTATTTTATAAATGAAACACACCAGAAACCATACCGTATCGACCTTAAGCACTGGCAACTCGTGTTACTGCCCCATGCCACGAGCCTGGCTGCACCCCAGTGCTTTAAGATTGTTCTTGTCATCTGAGACGTAAGAAACCATTAGTTCCAAGAAGGAGGAGACAACCAATGTCCGTAGACGAATGAAACACAGCATAACTCCAACTCTACATTGTGTACACTTCAGAACCTGGTGTGTCCACCGTTGGTATACATCACTTCAGATGTGGTCTCACATGGAGAATATCACTTCATATGTGGTCTCACATGGAGAATATCACTTCATATGTGGTCTCACATGGAGAATATCACTTCATATGTGGTCTCACATGGAGAATATCACTTCAGATGTGGTCTCACATGGAGAATATCACTTCATATGTGGTCTCACATGGAGAATATCACTTCAGATGTGGTCTCACACGGAGAATATCACTTCATATGTGGTCTCACATGGAGAATATCACTTCAGATGTAGTCTCTTTTCAAAATACTATTCCCATATCTTTTTTTTTTCTTGATTTTACAATTTGTGAAACTTTTGATTTTTTTTATTGCATAAACAATTGATTGTAGCTTTTATTTGTTTGATATCCCACACAATCAGAAAAATGAAGTTACCTATTTATTCTAGGCCCTGTTTTCATGTATTGTCAGCCTATGATTGGTGATGTTATTTGTTTGATATTCAACACAATCAGATAAATTAAGTTACGATTTCTTTCAAACATGGTTGTTCTAGGCACTGTTTTCATTTATTGTGTACCTATGAATGGTTGTGTTATTCACTGTCAACCTATAAATGGTGTCGTTGTGGTTGCGTACTGGGAGAATCATCATTTGAGAGTAAGTTGCCATGACGACAGCCATATGAATAAAATATAATCTCTACCGGGTTGGAGATTATGATGAATGTCAATTGCTTCCTACATTTCACTCCCTCGCTCCCCTCTTTCTCCACCTGAACTAACCCATTTAGTCAGTCACGCTATTCACTGTTCCGACACCCCCCCGTCCTCTTCTTATGTCTTTTTCTCTCTCCTCCTCCCAGCCCCCTCCCCCACACCCTCCCGAGTTTTACGAATAGTAACATACATTTGATTGGTCAGACTTGAATGTAGAAAAAAAAATTCTACCTGGATGTAATTTTTAAAAAGACAGTTAACGAGGCGTGGACAGAACGTGAGTGCTGGTTCCAGAGTTGTTTTTTTTTTGATTGTCAGGTACGGCAGCAGCGGGAGTCTTTCATACCCATTTGTTGTTATAACTTTAGAATCACGTGACACGACTGACCACAATCACGTGACACGAACAATAGGAATGATAA
>JAGDYQ010000062.1:2104020-2156520 GCA_021962125.1 Bulinus truncatus
TTAATTTAAATGAAATAAAAAGAGAAAATACATTTTGAATGATAAACCATGTTACATATTTAAACAATTCGGAACCGATCTCGTTGAATTTGTATCGATTTGCACTAGAATAATTGATTCCTTATACGGCTTTTCACTTAGCGGCCAAATTTCGTGGAACGTATCTAGGCCGTAAAGCGAGGTATGGGTCAGAGATGATCGGACGCAGATCCGCAGACTTTTCCGAATCCGCGGACTGACAGCGGACGCTTCGTATGGTTAAGTTGCGGACTCGCGGACTGACGCGGATCTTCTTTAGCGTTACCATAAAAAAAAATTTCAAGTCATTTAAACAGCTAAATTTCAGCAATGCGGACGCGCGGACTGACTGCGGACCAATGTTGTAAGATTCTGCGGACGCGGATCCTTGATAGAAATCCGCGGACGGACGTAGCTTATTATTCTAAGTTTTCCATTGTGACGTCACCGAACCGTGTTATTTCATTCATACTTTCATTTAAACCATTATCTGACTATTTCCCATAAAAACGCAAATTAAAATGCATTTCAAATCTAAATCAATATCACTTTAATTTGCGAGGAAATTTATCCAAATCGTGACAAAATCAACTAAATTAAAAAATGTGCAGAAAAATAAGTTATTGAACTATTTGAAAACTGAAAACACCCACAAATAGATCATTGTCTGCTCTTTAAAAAATGTTAAACTTTGATAGCTAAATATAGTTTATAGAAAACACGGAATCAAAAGTAGCGGAAGATAAGGTGTCGTATTACTAGACCAGGGTCGGCAACCTTTTGAGACGGAAGAGCCTAAAGTTATAATATACAATTTTCTCAATTTTTAAAGAGCCATTAAATTTGTTGTTTCAATATTACGGTATTTGATCAGGCCGCAATTGGACATCGAAAGTTCCACAACTTGACATCGAAAGAGCCGCATGCGGCTCGCGAGCCGCAGGTTGCCGACCCCTGTACTAGACTAAATACGATTCAAATCTTCCTTTTTAATATATTTGTACTTAACTAAAAGCGATCGGCGTTATTGTAGTTTTAAAATCAAAGGAATTTATTGTTTTAATTTAATTGTATAGCGCTAAATATTTTCAAAATTATGTTGCGCTAAAAAAAATTCTTACAAATTTCAAACAACAAAGAAATCAGGCTTAATTCCGGCACATTTTAACCGGAACCGGAATCTGAACCGGATTTGTTAAAACTGCCGGAATCCGGCTTAACAGGAACCGGAATCCGGTACAGCCCTAATATATATATATATATAAATATATATAAATATATATACATATATATATTAGTTGACTACTCGCTTACATTGGAAAAGCGAAAACGCATCCAGATCGACATCGTGCACGTGTTCAATTTATAGTTCAGTGATATTAATCAATTAATATCAACGGTCAGTTTTAAGGTTAAAGCTTAAATCATCATAAAACTATTGTTTGGCCCATACTTATCATTGGCTATGTTTGGTTCATATCTGTATTTATTAGTCTGGTTAATTTATTTTCTATCGCACAGCGTTTCATTCATGATTGCAATTGTATGTTTGATCTTTACGTATATTAATCTATGTTTTGTTAGCAATTATATATGTATGCTTCATACTTATAATCATTTATGTTTGATTAATATTTGTAATTATCTGTCAATATTATTATGTTTCTACATGGTTTATATTTGTATTGTCTATTTTGTGCTCTGATTAACAATATCTTTAGATGCTTCTTTTTTATGTTTTTGCTTTTTAGTTGTTGTTTTTTTTTGTGTGAGCTCTATTAATTTTTTTTTTTATAAATGCCCATAATCACGCCATCGTTGTTTGTGTTTATAAATATCCTGCATTAACAACTGTCATTAAACAATTGTTTAGTTTTTTTAAACTCAACACAAACATAGAAGTAAAGAAATACGAAATATCAAGTACCACAATAACAAAAGAAGAATTGGAGAACAAGCTTTTGTTGTCTAGTGCGTCAAGTCGAGGTAAGATAATCAGTATATGTAATATGCACTACAATCAATTTAGTTTTTATATGAGGTAGATAATCATTGATGTAATTAGCTTCTAATTTTCTTCATTAAATAAAAAAAGAAGTTCAAATTAATAAGAAAAATGTTTAAAACGAGAAAAAAAACTAGAAACTATATGTTGCTGTCTGTAAGTAATCCACCTGTATTTTTGAGCTTTTAAATAACCGTCATCTTTGTTCTTAAATCTGTGAGCTAATTTTAATTTCAATGTAAAGAAATATGATTGCACGAAGTAATTAAGTGTAATACCATAATTTAATCCGACATACAGCGGAATGTAAAATGGGCTGTTAATTATGTATGTGCAGTGAACATTTTACTCATGGATTTCCCTGAGGTCAGACATTGTTTACTGATCGCCTCGGCCTTAGGAATGACCAGTCAAGAGTACTTGTACATTGTTCCAAATATCATTGGAGAATGGACTCCGAAAATTCTATACTGGCAGCAGAATGATACTAATGACGAGGTAAATATTGACAAATGATAATAATGACGAATTCAGTTTACTATTCTATCCTACATAAAAAAAAATATATTTTCTTATTCCAGGAAGCCAAGAAAGCCTTCCAGACAGTTTTGATTATTGATATATTGAGACCAACTCGCGCAGATTTTATCCCGCTACTGAAACGACTAAATGAGAAAATGTTTGGCCAGAACACATCCAGATACGTCACTTCCTCTTATGACGACGAGGTCAGTTAATTCAAATTAATCGCCACAAACATTCAATATAATCGACACAAACAGAGCTCACTAGAACATACCAAAATACTGAAAGAACTTTGATATTCAATCTTATTATATTATAAGTAGTCTCCTGCCAGTACTCATAAACATAAAGAATATGCTAAATAGTATTGGTTAACAAATTCACTTTCATTTTCCTTACTGAGTTGTTACTTATGTGTATGTTTACTAAGATATGATTTAAATCTATTTCATAAAATATGTGCTTCTTACTTTTCCATCCAGTTCATATGTATATTCAAATTAATATAATAGTGATAAGAGGGAAATGACCCCCCCCACACATACACACAAAATATCTTTACACCTAATAAATGAACTTATTCAAAAACGTTTTAATTTTAGTTAGTTGAGTCAATTAATCAGCGGGGAAAAAAATAAACTGCATTATCAAATACTTATGTTTAATTTTTAAGGCTCCTAAATCAATATTGTTTTAATCTTAGGACGACAATATGAATAGGACCGATATTTAAACCAAGTAATTCTAAGACCGATATTTAAACCAAGTAATTCTCTTCTCTTTGATCGTAGGAATCTTTATGAATGAGAATGTCACAGAATGACTTTACATGTGTGTGTGCGTGTGTGCGATGGGGGCAGATGCGTACGGGCAAGGGTTAAGTGATTGTTTTGCACGCATGGCTGCATACCAGTTGGAATGGTCAGCTGCAGTTAGGTTGGGAGACTGGACGTTTAGCTGGATTGAAAGAACTAGTTGTGAAATGACAGCCAGTTGTGGTAGAACCTTAGGACAGGAAATGTGTATATTTATATTTAAGTTGAGTATTGAACATACAATAGGAAGATATTCAATATTCATGTTCTTAAACTTTTGGAAATTAATGTGTATTCATACAAAATTAGTGTTTTATGATATAATGAAATGTGTGTTTTAATCCAACACGGGACTTGTTTTATTATAAAATATGTGTTTAATTATCATTTAAGTTACAAGTTACATCACACCCTACCCCAGGTAGAGGGTGTATAGAGGGCTCTGGGCAGAGGTAGTACCTCTGATGCTCTGACAGCTGCACCCTCGGGTGGTCAAGCTCACTGGTCCTCGCTCATCTCTTGAATCTCTCAGTGTGGCTCCCCGCGCCACACCCTGGGTGACGGTCTCAGCTGACCGGCTAAACCGTGTGAGGGGGTGGTGCTGACACGACACCACTGGGCGTATGAACTTCCAAATTGAAGTCACCGGCCAGGGCGGACGGGATCAAATGTGAACCCAACGGCTACGTGTCCGTGATCAAGGCGGGCCACCGATACGGAGGAAACCGGCTGTGGTCAAGCCTGGAGAGGGTTGGGCGCCGCCAAGCATTTCCTGCCCCAGATACACCATGACTGAAAACCTAACTAGTTTTCAGTCAACAGCGGTGCCCCCAACGACCCATCCACGGGTTAAGGGATAGAAGAAGAAGAAGACATCAAGGCAAAGACAGAGACCAACATTTAAACCGACGTAATTCCTTTCCTTTGGTTCCCAGGAAGATACTCTGAATGAGACCAACCCACAAGCCCAGCAGTACATACTATCTTCATACTACAATGCTTTTGTCGTTTTCCTGGGTGCACTGAACGATACCTTGGTTCAAGGTGGTAATTTGAGTGACGGTCTTGGTTTGGTCAGCAGAATGAGAAACAATACTTACATAGGTAAACAGTGTATAGTACATTGTAACTTACATAGGTCAACAGTGGACAGTACATTGTAACTTACAAAGGTCAACAGTGAATAGTACATTGTAACTTTATAGGTAAGGAGTGCATAGTTCATTGTAATCGTCACACTTTAACAACACAGTTGTTATTATACACTCACCATCCAATGTTTACTGCCGGAATACGCATAAAGTAAACAATTTAAAAAAAGCAACAACAACAACAACAACTGTCGAAGAAACAATGTTAAACTCTATGGAAGTAACAAATGTTGAAAACAACAGAATGTTGAAATAATCTTTTTTCAAAAACTTTCTTTCTGTTGCATTAACTAAATGTTAATTGACCGCGAAATGTATGGAATCTTCAGATTTAAAAATAAAACAACGCACAGATAGTTGTAGTAACCAATGTATGTCAATTTAGGTGCAGCTAGTATGGTTCAACTGGACAAAGATGGTAATCGGGCTATCAACTTCAGTATCTCAGATATGACAGATGAAAAGGCTGGAACTTTTACGGTAATATCCTGTTAATCTTTATATTAACCTCCTGTCAATCTTCGCAAATAATGTTTAATTCCTTGTAGTGTCTAAATGAATGTCAGAAATGTGAATCGTGCAGGGGTCAGGAGGTGAGATACATTGTGTTTCATTGGTTTCTAAATACAAAGACATTCTAGGCCAGCGGACCTCGACCCCCTTTTTTTGTGTCTATACCGCGAAAAGTACAAAAGTATATTCACGGGTACAGCTAGTACGTTAGTTTATTTTTATTAAGGAATGTGCTGACCTCTCTAATGCGATACTCGGGTCACGTGGTTTGGTGAAGAGTCACGCAGCAAACTGGCGACCTTCTTCAAAATCTTGGTTAGTTTAAATTTAAAAGAACATTTTATAAGTCGCTGCGTACGGCTGCATAGCCATTCCTCTACCTCATGAGAAACACTTTAAAAAGTGTACTGTTTTCGTTACCCACACTTTTAGAGCCAATTGTCTAAGAAGATATTTTATTGTTTTATTTCGTGTATATTTAACAGTCAATAACAGTAATTTAGTAAGCAGTTCGTACACTAGTTCTGGCTTTGCTTAACTGGTCTCATATAACGCATGCATTTAATATACTATATCCCTTTGCACTGATTATAAAATATACCCTTATTCTGAAATGTATACCCTTGTTATGATCCTGAAATATATACACTAGGGTGATAACAATTTTCGTTATTTTTCGTAACCAGCATGAAACCCCTTACATTCGTGGAACAATTGTATGTAGATGACAGTAGCAACATTATTTTTTTTTAAATTGAAAAAAGTTCCCCCACCTTTTCATTTTTGTTTTCACATATCGCGCAGTTTGACTATCAGTTTCAATTTCACACTAAATTTTTACATGACTTTCTAGACTACTTTTAAGCACATTCCAGTCAGTTTTTCCATTTGTTTATAAACAAGGCATCTACCCTCATCTTCTAAACAGAATAGGGATTCAAGAATTCCATCTGTTGAAAAGCTAATCAATCTCACATGGATGCCCACAAACCGTCAAATTCTTGGAAACTTCACTTTTCTGTTCAATAGCCAGAAACGGCGACTGGATCGAATCAAAATTATTATTACGGATATAGAATTGCTCTTGAGGGAAATTCTAGACTTTCCACTATTATCCAGCGCACTAATCAGAAAGAAAATCAATTGTCTGTTTGATTTATATGATAAAAACAAAAAGAAACCGTCTGATAAATTTACTCCAACACTTTCTAAGTTATTTCATGTCATTAACGTCAATGGAAAATGGAAAAGCAAGGAGGATAAAGCGCTCTACCAGAGGCAAGTTAAGAGTGGAGGAAAGATTGGTTATTCAATGGTCAAACAAACCCCTTTAGAATCAATCCACCCAAAAAAATGAATCCGACTATCCAAAACTCAATCTCAAGCCAGCTCTTCTCAATCGCAATCTACACAAACACATACAACTGTCTCACAACCTACACAAACACATACAACTATCTCAGAATCTTCGGATTCTGAAACCTCTGCTTCTTCACCCGACTCAACAACCTATTCTTCCACGTCATCTTCTGAATGCAAGCCGAAATACCAAAGAGCAAGCACTGCAACAGCGGGTTTGCTAGTACATGTACTGAAAAGCAACATTTCTATACATAAAGCATATAACGTTCTTGCAACCATAGCTGAACAGGATCATGATCTGCCGGTTCCAAGTCAGACGGGTGTTTGGAAACGAGTAATCTCTGAAGGGCGGAAAATGAAAACCAAAAATTTGCAAAAACTTCAAAGCAAAGAACCCTGTCTCCAGTTTGATGGTAAAAGAGTGCAAGGGGAAGAGTATCAAGTAGTTATGCTGAAAATATGACAACTGAAATAAAACCCAGTACTCTTAAATGTGATGTCTTGAGCAAGGGCTTTTTTTATATTGACTGTCAGCACCATGTACTCGACCTCCTTCTGAAACATGTCATGAATTTTCTTATTCAAGAGCCAACGAGCAAACCAGAAATCAACGATTCCTTCATTGACAAATTAACGCAAAACTATGCCACTCTTCAGGCTGATTAACGCCTCGTTGTGACAGATGATGGTAGCACAAGCGAAAACCCTGGATGGCGAGATGATTTCAAGTTCTTTTTATGAATTATGTCAGGCATTACAAAACAACTTCACGTTGGCCTCGCATCAGCTGGAAGAAACTACCAAATTTACACTAGGCAAGATGGAACTCACATGCGATATATACTATTATAGCATTATTTCTGATACCACAGTGGCGCAACATCCTCGCTCCTGCTTGCAACTTCATCTGCTATGAATGGGCAAATGCTTAATTCCATGTGCAACACTACAATAGAGCCTCCTTCAATGAACTGTTTACCTCACTCATCAGGGTAAAATGCAAAAACGTGCTGTAAAACTGATAGAGGAACTTCATGCGAAATCGAGAAAATTTGAATTTTTGAATCTGAAGTTCATATGAACAATATGTTTTACACATTTCTTGTACATTCTGTACATATTACTAACTGATCTGTATCTTATTTGTTAATAAAAGTTGATTAGTTATTATTATTACTCTTTTGAATTAAGCTAAAAAAAAACGTGTCCTTTTTTTTTGAAAAAAAAAATATTTTTTCACTTTTTTCTTCCGAAAAAGGGGGAGGTGGGGGAACTTTTTTAAATTATATATATTCTTAAATTACACATAAAAGTTCCTCGATTGCAAGTGGTTTCATAAAAATATTTTTTTTTGTTATCACCCTAATATACACCTCTTCTGATTCTCAAATATATACACCGATTATGATTCTATTCTGAAATATATATACTCCTATTTTGGCTATAAATTAAAGTTTTGTTCTTATTATGCCAAACTTGGTACACTGAAGTTGTGCCAAACTTGGTACACTGAAATTATGCCAAACTTGGTACACTGAAATTATGCCAAACTTGGTACACTGAAATTATGGCAAACTTGGTATACTGAAATTATGCCAAAATTGGTATACTGAAATTATGCCAAACTTGGCTCACTGAAATTATACTAAACTTGGTACACTGAAATAGTGCCAAACTTGGTACACTGAAAATTTTGAACATGGTTCAATTTCAGAACTTTGTCTTCCTTGATTTAAATAATTCTACATCTATACTAAATACATATTGACTAATATGTGCTAAGTAATGACGAAGAATACAATCGTTTCAGACTGTGGGTAATTATAATATTATAACGAAAGAACTGACCACTGGATCAAGATACACAAAAAACTGGCCTGCGGGAGATAACTTCGTACTGGATGTCCCTGTCTGTGGATTCCTGAGAGAGTTGTGTCCCCCTTCGTCAGGTAATTTTATTAATTGTTGTGCATAATTATTTAATCAGAAGGGATAACAAAGAAATTTATGAAATACTGTAATAGAAAATAACATTTGGCTTTTATTGCCATGAACATAGTACGATAAGAAAACTACCTGCGAGGGAGAAACACAGTTACAACGCATACACCGCACGATATGAAAACTACTTGCGAGGAAGACACATTGTTATAAAATGTACACCGCACGATAAGAAAACTACCTAAGGGAGACACATGGGTTAGACGATTATGTGTTTAAGGATAAGGTTTATTCAGGAGAAAACATTATGTCAAGATACCATATGTAATACAATAATATATCAAAAGATATATTTTGTTACGACATTAGGAATTATCTTTACTATCTATTTACCTGTTTATTATTATTATTTATTTATCAATGAAATAATATATTTTTATTTGAATTGGCACATGTGTAGGTATATAATTACAGACTTAAAACAGTGGAGTTTATATAAATACGGTTTTATAAACTATTAACATATATCTTTTTTTTTCAGACTACACTGTGGCTATTGCTGGTGGTATTGTGGGTTGTTTAATTATACTGTCTATTGGCATCATCATTTTACTGAGGTAAAAAAAAAACTATTCGCACGGCCTTACCACAAACAAATATACAAACTGCCAATAACATACAGAAGAGTTGGGTTTATTTTAGTGGGAGGGGGAGACGTAAAATAACTTTTGATGTTTTCACTCTATATCAAATAAGTTGTGTACATTTCGCTACTAAATCGAGTGTTTTATGACATTCTGCTCCTTACATCATCAAGTGTAATGTGACATTTTACTATTTTATCAAGTATTGTTGTTCACTTTAGAAGGAATTCCGACTCCCCCCCCCCCTCCATCTGTGTCACCAGCACCGTGTTTCACTATAACGAACCTTTAATAAACATATATAATCACCAGCACCGCGTTTCACTATAACGAACCTTTAATAAACATATATCATTTGTATCACAGTCTTCACTGGGAATACACTACTGACAACGATTTCAATATACTGGAAACCAACTTTGATTTCCATAAAAAAAAAATACTTACCAACATATCTGAATTGAACAAACTCTTCATAGTTTGTTGTTTATAATATATTTGCTACCTGCAATCCACTTAATAGTTTATACATTTGAGTAGAATGTAATAATAATTCGATCAGTGATTGGGATAGAGTTAGGGGATAGGGTTTCGGGGCAAATGTACATTGGCCATTCACAATCACTGTATTTTATTTGTCCAGAATACAGTACAGGAAACAGACCAGAGATCTGTACTGGTGGAAGATCACAATTGACGAACTACAGCCAGTACATAAAACTGTGACCAAGTCTAATTTATCTTCTGACCTAAATCTTGTGAGTTTATTATATCTTATGACTTAAATAAAGATAGTTGATAACCTGAATTAATCTATCTATCTATCTATCTATCTATCTATCTATCTATCTATCTATCTATCTATCTATCTATCTATCTATCTATCTATCTATCTATCTATCTATCTATCTATCTATCTATCTATCTATCTATCTATCTATCTATCTATCTATCTATCTATCTATCTATCTATCTATCTATCTATCTATCTATCTATCTATCTATCTATCTATCTATCTATCTATCTTTCTCTCTCTCTCTCTCTCTCACTATATAAATATATATATATATATATATATTGACCGTGTGTATATAAATATATATCTTAGCAAACTCAGCTAAGGATAGAATTGTGTATCACAATTAACAAATCTATCTATCTATCTATCTATCTATCTATCTATCTATCTATCTATCTATCTATCTATCTATCTATCTATCTATCTATCTATCTATCTATCTATCTATCTATCTTTCTCTCTCTCTCTCTCTCTCACTATATATATATATATATATATATATATATATATATATATATATATATTTCCTTAAAATATTGACCGTGTGTGTATAAATATATATCTTAGCAAACTCAGCTAAGGATAGAATTGTGTATCACAATTAACAAATGACTAAAAATAGATTATAAAAAATATAAAAAGAAACAAGTCACTTTAATGAATTCTTTCATCCTTTACATTATGACTAAAGATCTATTTGAATAGAATATACTGCATATAATATACTGTTAATGCAATACACTTGATTTTTGGTTTAACCTTATGATTAAATAGATTAAAAACGTATTTTTTTTACTCATTAAACCTTATTATGATCATAATAATTATAATAGTTATAATTTTTGCTCCATTCTAATTAAATCTTCAGATGAACAGAATGTTCCCCACCGCCCAAAGTTCAACAAACACAAGTGAAGTCACGGTACAAAATCAAAACATTTACCTGTACAAGGTCAGTTGTCTTGATTTATTGGTGTGTGTGTGTGTGGGGGGCTTATTTTTGTTTACACATATTTATTTTGTTTGTTGAAATTTTTTTTTTTACTTTATCACTGACGACCTTTGATCCTTCATCTGTAAGTGTACAATTGTGAAAAGTCGTGCCGTGCATGAA
Organism: Bulinus truncatus; assembly: GCA_021962125.1. Lineage (NCBI taxonomy): Eukaryota > Metazoa > Mollusca > Gastropoda > Planorbidae > Bulinus > Bulinus truncatus. The sequence continues at coordinate 2,114,909 of JAGDYQ010000062.1, forward strand.
ATAAATAAAGTTTGATTGTGGGGGGAAACATTAACAGAGGACAAAAGGGTTGGTAATGGCAGTCATTTTGTTTAGGTACCATTGTTAGGTGAAATTATATCAATATCGCCAGTCAGTATTAAAAAAAAGTTGATTTAGTTAACTGCTTCACATATTTTAAATGAATTTGTCATAAATATATAGCAGTACTGTAAATTGCCAAGCGATTCGTATTTTTTTAAAGAGTTTCCTTTGAATGAGTATATCTGTGTTCGACAAACAGAAACATGGAAAAGTGGGGGGGGGGGGGGGGGGAAGATGGGGAATTTTTTTAACTAATCATATTCTTTTTACAGGGGGGGGGGAGTTAGTGAGTGTAACGGTGTGTGAGTGTAGTTGTGCGTGAGTGTAATTGTGCGTGAGTGTAATTGTGTGTTAGTGTAACTGTGTGTGAGTGTAATTGTGTGTTAGTGTAACTATGTGTGAATGTAATTGTGCGTGTTATTGCGTGAGAGTGTAAATATGTGTGAGTGTATTTGTGTGTAATTGTGTGTGAGTGTAATTATGTGTGAGAGTATTTGTGTGTAATTGTGTGTGAGTGTAATTATGTGTGAGTGTCTTTGTATGTAATTTTGGGAGTGTAATTGTGTGTGAGTGGAAATGTGTGTGAGTGTAATTGTGTGTGAGTGTAACTGTGTGTTAGTGTAACTGTGTGTGAGTGTGATTGTGTGTGAGTGTAATTGTGTGTTAGTGTAACTATGTGTGAATGTAATTGTGCGTGTTATTGCGTGAGAGTGTAAATATGTGTGAGTGTATTTGTGTGTAATTGTGTGTGAGTGTAATTATGTGTGAGAGTATTTGTGTGTAATTGTGTGTGAGTGTAATTATGTGTGAGTGTCTTTGTATGTAATTTTGGGAGTGTAATTGTGTGTGAGTGGAAATGTGTGTGAGTGTAACTGTGTGTGAGTGTATATCTGTGTGAATGTAATTGTGGGTAGTTGTCATTGTATGTGGGTATAATTGTGTGTGTTTACGTCCTGGCAGTGTCAGTCTTCAATAAAGTATGTTAATATGTTTCTACAACAGGGAAACATTGTTGGATTGAATGAACTTTCAGTGAAAAACGTTCACATGACACACAATATTTTAATGGAGTTTGACCAGGTAATATATCGCCATGTCTGTTCAAATCATTTTATTGTACAACTCTAGCCACAGATTCACTAACATAACTCTCCACAATCAGTTAACTCACATAAAGTATTCTATTTTAATAATCACGATAAAGAACCACAACTCTCTTCACAAATTCATTACGTTTCTCACCCCAACAAAATAAGCACATACACGTTTTCACTATCATTTGAAACTCTCAGATTCGCGACATTACCCATCCCAATCTACTCCGTGTGATTGGAGCTGTTCTAGAAGGTGATAGGAAAATGATTATTGTGGAGCACTGCTCAAAAGGTTCACTCCAGGTAAAACCAACTCCATTTTTTTTTAGTTTTTTCCCCCAGGTAAGCATTTGATGACAAAAATTTACGTTTTATCAATAATACATTTGATTAATTTTGACAACCACAAAAAAGAATTGGGCCATTAATAAAAACAACAACTTTCTTTTTTTTTTGGACCGTTTCAAAAAACAACAACAAACGAACAAATATTACAAATGGTTAGTGGACATGTTTTAGTTGGCAAGAGAGGACATTTAAGATTCAACAGCTTCTGATAAAAGGATTTCATATACTAAGTTGAAAACATTTTTTTTTTAAATAATATTCTAAGACAATAAATTTATACTTAGGTCTATTCTGTGTCCAGCAGTGGCGCAACCAGGGGGGGGGGAAGAGGGGGCTCAAATCATCATACATATTTTACTATATAAACTGTCTTTTTTCTATATGTGAGCCCCCCCCCCCCAGCAATTTTTTCCTATATGTGCGCCCCCCCCCCCAGCATTTTTTGCTGGTTGCGCCACTGGTGTCCAGTATATAAACTAACTCGGAAAAAGAAACACCTTCATCCATTGTTATTTTTGTAGTATCATCAATGTTTGAAAAAATAGTTAATTGGCGTTTTAAAAGGAGAATTTGTGAATAATACTTTGATAAATTGTAAGATGGATGAATAGATAAGTAGTGCACGTGAGTATCACCCAATATCCAGTATCTACCTTGTGCCCAACGACCCTCTCCTTACATACGACCCATTATTAGCACATAAGAAACTATATGTCATACCTATCTAAACAAAGTTTTAATGACATACCCTTCAGAGTATTCTTGTGTATGCATGAAGTTCTTCCAAAAGCTGAAACACACGGTCGTTATAAAGTTTTCAGCCCTCTTGCATTGGATCACAACATACATTATTTTAAATTTTTAAAGTGAAACCATTACCAGTCGTCGCTTAGTACCCATTTGTAATTGAGGACATTTTTAATACGTCTATGATATAATGGACGTCACATGATGTAATGGACGTCACATGATGTAATGGACGTCACATGATGTAATGGACGTCAATGATGTAATGGACGTCACATGATATATTACACGTCACATGATGTAATGGACGTCACATGATATAATGAATACACGTCACATGATGTAATAGACGTCACGTGATGTAATGCGCGTCACGTGATGTAATGAACGTCACGTGATGTAATGAACGTCACGTGATGTGAGATCGTTGGGAGAAAGTATCGGTTCCATCTGGGCCAGTTTTATTCATCCTTACTTAAAATGTCCGATATTTCTGTTAAAATAGAAAAACCAGGATATTACGTAAGCAAATTTAAAAGATTTTTATAGACTTTGTGAGCCACTTAACCAAGAGACTGACTTAATTCACTTTCAATGTCGTTTATTACTTGTACTGCTTCACACAACTGCATGCCATCAGTCTTAGGTTGTGTGATACGCCGAGATATTCCTTGAACGTTGGACGTAATATATGAAGAGAAACGTATTCCTGTAAAACGGGTTTCAGAGTAATATATATATATATATATATATATATATATATATATATATATATATATATATATATATATATATATATATATATTTATATATACAGTGGGTATTCGGTTAACGAACTTAATCCGTTCCACAATTATGTTCGCTATCAGAATGGTTCGTTAACCGATCATCGATATACCATATATGTTAATTGAAATTCGATTAATTCGTTCTGGAGATCCTAAAAATTAAATAAAAACAAGCAATTAAGCCTGTTCCATTCTGGACACAGGACGTGTTAGCGCATTTTCTTGTTATGTATCAGTACGTATGTTAGCTTTCAGTAAATATTTGTAAATTTTGGAAATGTTTATAAATTCAATTGTGTAATGCATATATCTGTAAAAAAATATTATAAAGACGTTTCTTTATATTTGAAAAAAAATTATTTTCTCTTAAATCTAACTACAAGTGGTTTGTGGTTACTGAAATAGGACTCATAATTGAAAACATTCGAAATTATAGTCATTTAATCGTCCGAAAACTCCGTCAATTGTTGCATAGCTCTGATACTTTCAATTAAACTCAGAACACAAGCTTACTATTTCATTTGATGAGTTTCTTAATAAATCTTGGTGAAACTACGTGCTGCAGTATTTCGCACCAAATGAATGGGTTATTGAACGTACATGGTGTATATATAATATATTAGCCCCTTAGGAGCCCTGAAGCCCGGCCCTCAGAGGTCCTGTCGCGAAATGAACTTTTGATGTACACATGGCAGGCCAAGACCTACAAAATGATATATACATCATGGGTCTAGGACTTATGGTTGTTGAGATATAGGCGCTCTTTATTAATATAGCTTATATAGCAAAAAACGGTACTAATCCCCCTTTTACGGCCCTCAGAGGTCAGATCGCAAAATGGAAAAAGTCATTTCTTGGCAGGCCAAGACCTACAAAATGATATATACATCATGGGTCTAGGACTTATGGTTGTTGAGATCTAGGGTGATGACAGACAGACAAAACGGGGACAAAAAATTGTCATGTACAAGAATAATTTCTTAGTAAGTTTATTTATTACAAATATGATACACACATATAGTCTTGCTTATTAATCAGTTCTTTTCCTTTCTTTGGACGTTAAAAAACATGAGCTATGTCGGTTGTTTTTCTCTCTTCTTCAGGACTTTCAGGAAATGATTGATAGCAATGTCGTTAGTGGAGATCAGCAACCCTATTGACATCAGCTTGTTTAATGCCAGATCTTCTTTTAAATTTTGTAAACCAGCCAGTGGTAGCCTTGAATTCTAGATTTTCGGAGGACGAGCCTGGAAATTGTTCTTTCAATTTCTCAAAAATTTCTCCAGTCTTCTCTTGAATGATGGCCATACTAGTTACGCCTCTTTTCACCTCCCGTTCATTTATCCAAACTAAAAGCAAACTCTCGAGTTTATCATGGATGACACTTTTTTTGCTTCTCAAATGTAGTTTTCGTTACTCGTTTAGCGGCTTGAGTCTTCTTGATGATATCTTTTTTAGCTGGATTGTGCCTACTGTGAACCTGCTCAAGCCGTACTGCCTGGTAACATCAGTCATTATTTGTCCACTCTCAACTTTAGTTATAATCTCTTGTTTGGTTTTTATGGTGAGCACAGTTCTTGACACTTCAATCTTTTCAGGTCCCATAATATTGTCAAATTTTCAGGGTTTTTTTATAAGGCGTTTAGAGAAGCACATACAAAAACCACAAGGACATAAACCACTACATATGTATGGTAAACAATTGACAAAGTGTCGTCGCACTACGCGTCGTATGGTGCTGCCTCACTGCTACGTAGTATGAATGATGACGTGTCAGCGCACGCGCACATCCATTTTCAGGACAAATTGAGGACTGATGTCGGGTGTTCCGAGAGCCGAGACGTTTTCGTTAGAATTAATTTTTGTTCGTTATCCGAATTTTGTTCGTTGTCCGAACACAAAAATCTTTCCTGAAAGTGTTCGTTGTCTGATTTGTTCGCTGTCCGAACAGTTCGTATACATTGATATTATTGTAAAGTAAATGTAGTGGTAAACTGGTTGTGTTTGTAAAGAGCATAATAAAATAATAACATACATGTGTAATTGTAACTAATGTGATATGATAACACCGAAGTAAAAGTAACACAACTGTATTAGCCAAAGTAGCTCAGATGTAATATAAACACATATGTAATGGTAACACAGATGTAATGGTAACACATATGTAATGGTAATACAGACGTAATGGTACCACAGATGTAATGGTACCACAGATGTAATGGTATCACAGATGTAATGGTAACACAGATGTAATGGTAACAAAGATGTAATGGTAACACATATGTAATGGTAACACAGATGTAATGGTTACACATATGTAATGGTAGTACAGATGTAATGGTAACACAGATGTAATGGTAACATATATTAAGGGTATCACAGATGTAATGGTAACACATTTGTAATGGTAACACAGATGTAATGGTAACACAGATGTAATGATAACACACATGCAGCAGAAAACACGGTTAAATAATCGTAAAAGATGTAATATTAATAGTTTAAAAATTAAAAAAAAATATATATATACAAACATAGATGATATCATAAGGTAAATCGGTGCATCATTTATCAAACCCTTACCATTATTTTAATTCTAATTTCAATCTGGAAAAGATTTACATAATTACGTAAACATCAAAAAATAAACAGAATATTTGAGAGGACAGTTGTTTTGTAGATACTTGTTATCTTTTTTCTTTCCTGGTCTAAAACTTTCAAATTACTTTGTACTTGTAAACCCCCCCCCCCCCCCAATTAACAAAATTAATAAAAAATCTATGACCTATATTTACAAAGGCGACGATTGCACTGACTTGACAGTCGACAAAATATCACGTTCATAGGTTGTTGTTACTACATACACACACACACACACATACACACACACACACACACACACACAGACACACACATAAACACACACACATATATATATAGACCTGCTTATTTTTTTTTATATTTATACTGATGCGTTATTTTGATTTCAGGAAATTTTAATGGATTCAAGATGTACGCTTGACTTTATGTTTCTTACGTCAATCCTCAATGACATTGTCAAGGTAGAGTCTTGATATTCTTTTCCTTTTCAACTTCTATAGAAGCATAGGGTCTCAGATGAATCAATCATGTAGAAGCATGTGGTCTCAAATGAATCACAATCATGTATTCAAATATTCCACACAATCGATATTAAACTAGAACACAAAAAATCGTATCTATAAAAAAAAATCAACCATAATGAAAAATCATACAGTCTGTCTATCAAGCCCCATACTACAGTCAGTATAACAGAATTCAAAGTCATACAATCAATCAATGTCAATCATTCACCCAATGTAGCATCTTACAATCATATTGTCATATAACACAATCAATTTTTAGTGATGGCGCAACACAACAGTGTGGAGAATAACAGAACTTTAAATTACGTATCAGCATCGCCGTCAGAATAGGATTATTGTAATCTAACTTCCAACTCTATAACTATTTCTTTTTATTGAATAAAATGTTTCAAATAAATGTTATACCTTACTATTATATCCTTTACTTCTATCATCTATACATCGCTACCAGTAATCGTACTGGAATAGAAACATGATTAATAATCGCGAAAATTGTGGGACATTATACAACTTTAGGTAACGTCTTTTAGCTTATCATTAAAATATAATAGTTCCTTTGTACAAATATCAATCATTGCTACTCACCCAATAATAATGTTTAATATATCATCAATAGGCCTTGAGTTATCTCCACAAAAGTCCACTACGTGTCCACGGTCGACTGACCAGTGAAGTTTGTATGATAGACTCAAGATTCTCAGTTAAAGTTGGGTTCTATGGACTAACAACGATATATGATTATATCAAGTTAAGCAATCAAGATCAATCTTGTGTAAAAGGTAATGTGGAAAGCTAAATAATAATTCGCTAGTCATGACTGAATGCGGAATTAATTAAAGTTCCCTTAAGCCTCTATGGGCTCATCGGGGCAGGTGAAGTGTAGAATTCATCTGTTTCAGTAACCTCGGCAGGTGAAGTGTAGAACTCATCTGTTTCAGTAACCTCGGCAGGTGAAGTGTAGAACTCATCTGTTTCAGTAACCTCGGCAGGTGAAGTGTAGAACTCATCTGTTTCAGTAACCTCGGCAGGTGAAGTGTAGAACTCATCTGTTTCAGTAACCTCGACAGGTGAAGTGTAGAACTCATCTGTTTCAGCAACCTCGGCAGGTGAATTGTAGAACTCATCTGTTTCAGTAACCTCGGCAGGTGAAGTGTAGAACTCATCTGTTTCAGTAACCTCGGCACTCAAAGGGATTGTGTGGTTGGCACATCTCATTCAACTTAAAGTCAGGTACCCATTTAAAGCTGGGTAAACACGGGGACTTACACCAGCACCTGAAAAAATTCTCAACGTTATCACTTAGGTTCGAACTCAGGACTCTCCTGTCGACAGTCAAGCGTTCTATTATACCTCTCGACCACCTGTCCCCTAATGCATGACGAATAATTTTTTAATCATATTCTCATTTAATTGTCTAATGTTTTATCTTTCGATTCTGGGTAACCCAATAACGTTTCGACTGTGAGCCCGAACTGCATTATGTAACCCGATCTATGTGCTGAGAGTTAAGGGTTCGAACCCCATCAAGTCTAGTCATGTATGTCTTTTATAGTTCTCTCACAGCCAGTGCGCATTCAAATTTTGCAGTGATGTTTAAAAGGGAGCCACCAGAAAAAAAAAATCTAATTTGGTGGTTTAGGGGATGAAGAGATAGACGTCTTATTTTTACAATGACTTGTGGATTTAACACGTGATCATGTCTGAGTGAGTGTGAAGTCTCTGTAAGGATGAGATGAAATCTCTTCGATCCTATAAACCACTAATGGGACGGTTTTTATGGTGTCCTTCTTTCATCCCCACCATAGCCAATAATGCAATCACCATGGAGGCACCACGGGAGATATATAGGTAACTTGAGCCAAGACCTGAAAAAATTGCTTGGTCGTCACCAGAGATCGAACCAAGGACCTTCATGTTGACAGTCGAGCGCTTTACCGCGTGTCTGATAGATCCAAACTTAATAGCCTTGATTGCTATAGTCGCTCCATGATTGACGCAAAGTATCATAGTTGAGAGGATAGTTTGGTCAGAAGGTGTATCAGTATAAGGTTAAACGAAAAAAACAGGATTTTTCGGTCCAAAAATTTTTCGGGATAACCCTAGCACCAGTGGAAATGACATCAAAAGACAAAATTCGTTTAGTCATCTGCGATGTATCTCTTAGCACTACAGATCTACTTCTGTAAGGGTCTATCTCCCTTAGCACTACACATCTACTTCTGTGAAATGTCTCCGTTTTTTGTTTCCATTGATAATCACTACAGAAATGGAATAACTGTCCCAGTATTGGCTTGTAAGATAATCATATCAGAAAAGGGATAACTGTCCCATTATTTGTGTGTTAAGATGATCCAGTCACCTGTTTTATGTTTTGTCAGTGAACCAAGTCACCTTTACAAGTTCCCGGTGAAATACATAACCAATCTCAGTTTCAGTAAACCGGTTCTGTCCAAGATCACTGAAATACATAACCAATCTCAGTTTCAGTAAACCGGTTCTGTCCAAGGTAACTGAAATACTTAACCAATCTCAGTTTCAGTAAACCGGTTCTGTCCAAGGTAACTGAAATACATAACCAATCTCTGTTTCAGTAAACCGGTTCTGTCTAAGGTAACTGAAATACTTAACCAATCTCAGTTTCAGTAAACCGGTTCTGTCCAAGATAACTGAAATACATAACCAATCTCAGTTTCAGTAAAACGGTTCTGTCTAAAGTAACTGCTTGGGGTGAGTGAATGGTTATGACTTATGTAATATGTATTTTTAGAGCATTTTCGAAAAAAAAATGCTCTATTGTCCCCGTTTTGTCTGTCTGTCTGTCTGTCTGTCTGTCCGTCATCACCCTAGATCTCAACAACCATAAGTCCTAGACCCATGATGTATATATCATTTTGTAGGTCTTGGCCTGCCATGTGTGCAGCAAAAGTTCATTTCGCGATAGGACCTCTGAGTGCCGGGCTTCAGGGCTTCTAAAGGGCTTTTATATTATATATGTAGCCCCATTCTACACCTTGTACGTTCAATAACCCATTCATTTGGTGCGAAATACTGCAGCACGTAGTTTCACCAAGATTTATTAAGAAACTCTTCAAATGAAATAGTAAGCTTGTGTTCTGAGTTTAATTGAAAGTATCAGAGCTATGCAACAATTGACGGAGTTTTCGGACGATTAAATGACTACAATTTCGAATGTTTTCAATTATGAGTCCTATTTCAATAACCACAAACCACTTGTAGTTAGATTTAAGAGAAAATATTTTATCTTAAATTATAAAGAAACGCCTTTACAATATTTTTTTTACAGATACATGCATTACACAATTGAGTTTATAAACATTTCCAAAATTTACAAATATTTACTGAAAGCTAACAAACGTACTGATACATAACATGAAAATGCGCTAACACATCCTGTGTCCAGAATGGAACAGGCTTAATTGCTTGTTTATTATTGTTGTTCATTGCAGATCAGCTATGGGTGGCTCCTGAAATGTTGAGACATGGAGGTAAACCAACACAACAAGGGGATGTTTACAGTCTTGCTATCATCATATCTGAGATGTTGACAAGAGAAGAACCTTACAGTAACGATCATGATAATTTGCCCATTAAGGGTAAGTGGAATATTTTTACCAATGTAAATATTAATTTATTTTTAAAGTGAGGGAGTACTAATATCAAGATTGGCTTTATGATGTGCGCAGTGGCGTAGCGAGCTTAACCCGCACACAGGAAACACTATATATATATATATATATATATATATATATATATATATATATATATATGTTTTGCGGACCGTTTGGCGTCCCTTTGTGAGTAGCGCCTGGGGGATGATGCCCCCCTTGCCTCACCCCCTCACTACGCCACTGAATGTGCGCTGTCTGGAAAAAAAGGCGCAATGTTTTGTTGTATTAAAGTGTGAAAGCATGCAGAAAACAATCAAATACATAATCGTCTAGCCTAGCGTACGTACGGGCGAGCGTGTGTATAACTTCCGCGGCTAAAATTAGATTGGGGAATTCCAAAATTTTAGTGTCACTCAAGGGGAGTGAACTCTTGCTTGGCTAAAAATAGTTTTGGGAATTCCAAGTAGTGCGCAAATTATGTAAAGTTGTAAAGATGGTCAAAGGGATTCCATTCAATTATAAGGAGTCACTCGCCGGTCTTGGTACCGGGCCTTTGATCTAGTTTAAACATACCCCGCTCTGGAAGAATCATTCCGATTGGTCTAAGATCGGGCCATATTGTCCATAAATTATATTATTAACATCTCCGTGTGGTACTAATGAAGTTCCCTGCCATTAAGCTCTGTGGAAGCTAGAATACACTGGGCCAAAAGTTGTACAAAGCTGTATCAAAACATAAATGTATTAACAGAGCCGTTCTCAATGATGGGCCAACTAGGAAAGTTGACCCCCCCCTTTCCCCCAATGTAAAAGGGCCCATTCAATCATTAACTCCTATCAAATTTGATGCTAAAATTGTCCGCAAATATAATTTTGCCTAAAGTCCTCAAAAAAAATCTATGAAAGTGTCTGCCTAGGGCCGTCATAGACTCAAGAAACAGTTTTGTGTATTCAGATGAAAAATCTAAAAAGTCAGTCATAAAAAAAACAAAGATTTCTTATATCTGCTCAGAGATTATTGAGCGAGTGACGTCATGTGAAGCTCCGCCATTCAGACCAACCGTGACGTCATCACCTGACCTGCTGGTGATGGACACACTGATGAGGAGGTGCTGGGAGGATGAGCCAGAGAAACGACCAGCAGTCAGCTCCATTGTGTCCATCGTGGACAAGTTGATGGCGTAAGTAATTGTTTGAGTAAAAAAAAAGGGTCACATGCCAATCAGCTTTTTTATTTCATTCTAATGAGGGATAATTATTAAAGAGGTTTCAGCCCAACTGTTTGCCTATCGTACTCATAAGACATATCTGATGCATATCTATACTTAAATTTGGTGACTTATGTGCCCCGAAGCTGGGCTCGATTTACCGCCGGGTATACCGGGGATATTCCCGGCACTGAGACCTGTCATCCCCGGCTCTCCTTTAGCTAATATATCCCTGCCGGGGATTAAATCATAGACACTTATCCCCGGCTCTGCAGAATTTTTTTTTCACCTCCCCCCGGCACTGTTTTTTTTTTCTTAAATCGAGCACTGCCCCTAAGTGTTCTTTCTTACATTTATGGTCCATTACAATGGTTATACAAATTTTACACTTCGCCACCAACTTCAAAAAAGGTTTTGTTTTCGAGACTTACAATGTAAAAGAATTTTTTTTAAGTTTTATTTATATTTAGATTTGAATTTCTTCGCGACCCAGCTATACAATTTTTCCACGACCCAACAACAGTGGGTCGCTACTTTGAGAACTCGTGAGCTACTTTGAGAACTACTGTTCTGATAGATTATTATTAATCAAGGTTCTCTGTTTATAAGATGAATACCATTTTATGATGTGAACTATTTGAATGCGAGATGTGTGCATGTTTGTGTTTGTGTACACGGTACAATAAGATGTATGTCATTATTTCAGGTTTATACATTTATTTAACTTTTTATCAGCCCCGTGTATTTTTTACAATATAATTATTGGAAAAAATGGGTCAAAATATTAAACAAAAAATATATGTAGTACTACTTATGTTTATCAATAAAAAATTATCTGCCTATTATTTTTTTTTCGTCAAATCTTAACGTTCATTGTGAGCTATTGACATAAGTCAAATTATTATCACAATTTTTTGAAAAATTTAAATGCACATTATTTGTTTTAAAAGTATTATTATAATTGTGCCTAATTGGTAGGAAAGTGAATAAATCTGGTGGTTTGGTGGACAATCTGCTGCAGAGGTTAGAGAAATACAGCAGCGATCTTGAGAAAATTGTGGATGAAAAAGTGGATGAACTAAAAAACGAAAAGGAAAAATCTGAAGAACTGTTGAAACAAATGCTACCAGCGTGAGTTAAAATCATACAAACATTCAAAAAAAATTTAGTAACATAGAAATTGATTATTTGATTAAATTAGATTTAAAAAAGGCTCAGTCTCGCATCCATTAGATATCTCTACTTTTGTAGAAGGTTGATGGTCGTGAGCTAAAGTGCTCGTCTGTCAACATGAAAGTCCCTGGTTCGATCTCTGTTGAGGACCAATGGATAGTTCAGATCATGGCAAAAAAACCCACTATATTTCCCGTGGTGCCTCCATGGCCATTACACTATTGGCTATGGTGGGGATAAAAGAATCGCACCATAAAAACCGTCCCATTTGTGGCTTATAGGATCCAAGATATTTCATCTCACCCTTATAGGGACTTCACACAAACACACACACACACACACACTCTTTTGTAACGTATTGTTGAGTTTACCTTCGTGTTTGATTACGACCGCATATAAAACTCATTTAAGATTACATTTTTACCCGAATATATTTACAATAAATATTATTTTCTTTGTAAAGGTCAGTTGTTGAGAGACTAAAGTCAGGCCTGGGTGTAGAGCCAGAGTTCTATGACTGTGTCACCATTTACTTCAGTGACATTGTTGAGTTCACTGTCATCTGCTCACTACTGGCTCCAGTACAGATCATCAGTCTACTCAATGATTTATATTCTTGTTTTGATCAAGTTTTAGGAAATTTTGATGTTTATAAGGTCAGGATGACATGTTTATTTTTATCATTTAAAAATTTCAAAATATCTTTAAGAATGGACAGTCAAATTTTTTTTTAATTATAAAGGTAAATGCAGTCTATACATTAAATTATTTATGTTGATTTAATCAATATAAACAAATATCATTAATTATTTTATGTTAAGATTTTGTTATAAGCGTGAATTTTATAAAAAAAATTCAAATTTTTGCGATCCAATAAATCGTTATAACATGTTTTAAAATTGAAACCTCATTCTAAAAATGCATTTTTATGGTTTTATTGAAATATTGAACAGGTAGAAACTATTGGTGACGCCTACATGGTAGTCTCTGGACTTCCTGCAAGAAATGGCAACGAACACGCCAGACAGATTGCACAGATGTCTCTGTTTTTGTTGACCAGTGTGTCTAATTTTACACACAACGATCTACCCCAGAAAAAAGTCAAACTCAGGATTGGGCTCAACTCTGGTAAAGAAATAAAAAAAATTAAACATTATTCTGTAAGATTCAGTCACATAAATTGCCAGGTTTTATTGTTTTTGACGCATATCTTAGTACAGATTACCTCTGGTAGTGGGTCTGAGAACAAATGGTGGTAAAGATTCATTAGGGTAGCTATATTATATATATATATATATATATATATATATATATAATGTGTGTGTCACTGTGGGGTTTCGTATGTAGATGCTCACACGCCTTTTGTTTTGCTCTAAGTCCCCAAACTTCTCTCTACAGCTCTAAATTCTTGACCAAATTTTGGTTGTTGTTTACACCATAGAAGATTGTGGATGACTGATATATTTCATTTATATTGAACAACTTATAAAGATTGTTGATCTGCTCTGACAATGGAATAAACTCATCTTAGCCTGACATTGGTTGATTTGATTGTTTTGTTCATCTCTTAGGTCCAGTATGTGCCGGTGTAGTTGGACTCAAAATGCCCAGGTATTGTTTGTTTGGTGATGCAGTCAACACAGCATCACGTATGGAGTCTAGTGGAGCAGGTAAGATGACTTTTGTATCTTTATTTAATGTCCTAACTATAGTGCCGTTTGGAAGTAGAATTAGCATCAATATGTTACTAACGACTATTCTTTTAAGTGGCGGTAAGAAATTACTAGGGACACATCCTTATTGGACTCGAAAATCTAAAATATCGGAACTTTTTATTTAGTGGAATAAACATTGAACATTCTAATCAACAATGAAATCGGACAAATGTTATCTTACAGTCCGATTCGTATGTAGATTTTTAGTAATCGAATGTTGAATTTTATTTAAGTCTGTTAGTTCTATCAGAGTCGGTAATGATTCAGAATCGGTAAAATATTGGTATCGTTTCATCACTTGGTAGGACAATATAAACATGAAATCAGTGAAATTTGTCAACCTCAATGTATACAACACATGGACCTACATCTCTATAACATTCACAACTCTCTGTGTTGGTGTATCTGTCTTGAAGCAATATATTCAGCACTCGGTGTGCTGTGTCAACCTCCACGTAAACGACACGTACACTTTTCTCTGTTGCTGTATCTCACGTGACTTTATATTACAGCTAGTAATGTAGTGAATTTGATATAAAACAAACACCATGATTGGATTTAAAGTCACTAAAATAAGTGAAATATAATAGTTACATCCAATAATAAATGATTTATGTCTTAGTTAAAATGTGCTTGAATCAGAGCCCGGTCTTCAGTGGTTGCTTATTTATTATTTTCTACTTATTAAATGAAGAATTAAAAATACACATGAGTGGCAGCACTGCAAATTTATTGAGGACTTATGGAACATTCTCCATTGAAAGTCGAGGTACAACTCATATAAAGGTTGGTGAATCTACCTATGCAAGAATTGTTTTCATCTATCTATCTATCTATCTATCTATCTATCTATCTATCTATCTATCTATCTATCTATCTATCTATCTATCTATCTATCTATCTATCTATCTATCTATCTATCTATCTATCTATCTATCTATCTATCTATCTATCTATCTATCTAATCTATCTACCTATCTATCTATCCGTCCGTCCGTCCGTCCGTCTGTCTGTCTGTCTGTCTGTCTGTCTGTCTGTCTGTCTGTCTGTCTGTCTATCTATCTATCTATCTATCTATCTATCTATCTATCTATCTATCTATCTATCTATCTCTCTCTCTCTCTCTCTCTCTCTATATATATATATATATATATATATATATATATATAGGTAATCTCTTATTTTAGCGGCAGAAATTTTTTTGATAATATTATTGATACTTTACCTTATTAAACATTCCCAAATCATAGTATTGATTGTTATTTATTAAAAGAATAAGAAAAAAATATAAAAAAATTTGTTTAAATGCATTAAATAAATTTTAAAAAAGGTCCTCTATATTCTATATAAAATACTGCCAGCCATGTTAAGAGATGACCTGAATTGTTTACAAAAAAAGGCAGCTGCCAACTACAAGATTATTAAAAAAAAACTGAAAGATAAGACGGTACCTTCGGAAAATTTATGCCCATCACTTAAAAGGGTATGACAAAAATTATTTAAACCAAATTTATGTTAGGGGGATAGCTACTCTTGGGGCCCCTAGGACCGTTTATCTTGTACCGCTACGTATAAGGTGTAGAACGGGGCCCTAAAAATGACATACTTATTAATATAGCTTATATAGTAGAAAACGGTACCCTTACAAACACAGACGCTTAGCCCTCAAAAGGCATGACCAAAATTATTTAAACCAAATTTATGTTAGGGGGATAGCTACTCTTGGGGCCCCTAGGGCCGTTAATCTTGTACCGCTACGTATAAGGTGTAGAACGGGGCCCTAAAAATGACATACTTATTAATATAGCTTATATAGTAGAAAACGGTACCCTTACAAACACAGACGCTTAGCCCTCAAAAGGCATGACAAAAATTATTTAAACTAATTTTCTGTTAGGGGGATAGCTACTCTCGGGGCCCCTAGGGCCGTTTATCTTGTACCGGTCCGTATAAGGTGTGGGATGGGGCCCTGAAAATGGCCTACTTATTAATATAGCTTATATAGTAGAAAACGGTACCCTTACAAACACAGACGCTTAGCCCTCAAAAGGCATGACAAAAATTATTTAAACCCAATTTATATTAGGAGGATAGCTACTCTTGGGGCCCCTAGGGCCGTTTATCCTTTACCGCTACGTATAAGGTGTGGAACAGGGCCCTAAAAATGACATACTTATTAATATAGCTTATATACTAGAAAACGGTACCCTTACAAACACAGACGCTTAGCCCTCAAAAGGCATGACAAAAATTATTTAAACCCAATTTATATTAGGGCATTACATGTTGCAATATCAGGGCTTCTAAGGTTTCTGCCCTTCTATCGGGAACTTCAACTAAAAAGCATTTCCCTGTTCCCCTTTCTACGCCACCAAATACCCAATGGCCTTCCCTCCAAGTACCCCTGTGATATTTACGATGAAAGTACTTTGATTCATCTATTTCCACAACAATAGGCTCAAAGTTTTCATTTACCCCACCAATTTCTATCGGCCGGCGGTTCATATAAGTGGACATTTCCTCCCTAATCAAGTTAAACCAGTCGACCAAAGTGTTCTCATTGGCTATTTTCGTTTCACGTTTGGTGGATTTTTGGGAAAAGTTGTTTGCAAAGCAATAAATAATTTGCGTTATCGTTTTAAGAGACAAATGGCTTCTCGTAAAAAAAGAATTAAATCTAATGCTCTTTTTTAAGTGACATGTCGGACAAACCCAGCGAAACCCATCGATACCGGTATTATGATTTCCAAGATAACATAACACATTGCACGTGGTGCACTGCATATTATTTCTCAATAGACGCCTAATAGCTAACCACTGAATAGTCGCTTCTTGGTTATGCATTTCTAAAGCTATATCTTCCAGATTACAATTTTGTTGTAAAATGGCTGCATGATCCATAATATTTAGTGGATCTACTATATTGAAACGAAGATTTCTAGGTCTACCTGCCATTACAAAGTTAAATTCGACACTGCAATAAATCTTGTTTTATGTCAAATAAATGAGCTAACTTCAATTAAGTTCTGATCACTCGTGTTGTGATAACAAGTTGCAATGTACTAAAAAGATTTACTTAATTGAAATTGTATTGACAAAAAGTGTTAAGATTGAAACTACAAAAGCTTTTTTTTATATCGGATGGTCTGTCTATCAAAGAAAAAAAACAAGGATGAGGTTAAATAAATTAAGAACACAGTGGAAGTGTACTTATCTGAATTAGCAGCTATAACAAGGAAATTCAATAACAAAGCAATCACTATTTCCAAGATGAAGACTGAAAATCCAAAGAAAATCAAACTCTCTGTTCAAATTAGTATGAAATACTGAAGTGAAACTTTACATACTGCTTATATTTATAACAAAGTTTTAAACTGATCTATCATGGGATGTTCCAGATGTCACAATGATGTCACGTTGCATAATTTTATGTAAAAAGTCCCAAGACCTAGCCCCCACCCCCTGCCTAATTTCACCTGTTACTCACAGAAAAGAGGGGGGAGGTGTATTGGATTAAACAGGTTATTCAAAACGTTTAACGAAAATAATCCCACTTAGTCTTTGTTCCTCCAATTCAGACGCTATCTCCTCTGCCCAGGCAGTTCGACCACTCGAGAGCTGGTCAACAGATCTAAGAACTTTCACATCAAAACGTGAAATTCCTGTTATGAAACCGACCGACAACAAACGAATTGCTAGACTGAAAAGAAATCTTACTTAGTCTACCTTATCTGAAGGTCCATTCCACCACCACCCCTTCGCCATTTCACACTCACCTCCCAAAAGGGCGGGCTAGCTGACCATGAGTGATTAGCGATGACAATTGTACCAGTGTGGATAAAAGGTGATAGAGGTGGTATTCGTCCAATAGGCTTACACTTCATACTGAAGTGGTCATAACAGACAGGCCAATGAAGGTGAAACTGATGGGAGGCTAATATGATAGGTTTGATTTATTTTGGTCATGCCCTCTGAGGGCTGGGCAACAGCGTATCTGATGGCTCCGTTTTTTCTTATATAGCCTATATTAGAAATTATGTCATTTTTAGGGCCCTGTTCCACACCTTATACGTAGCGGTAAAGGATAGACGGCCCTAGGGACCCCAAGAGTAGCTATCCCCCTAATATAAATTGGGTTTAAATAATTTTGGTCATGCCTTTTGAGGGCTAAGTGTCTGTGTTTGTAAGGGTACCGATTTTTACTATATAAGCTATATTAATAAGTAGGCCATTTTCAGGGCCCCATCCCACACCTTATACGGACCGGTACAAGATAAACGGCCCTAGGGGCCCCAAGAGTAGCTATCCCCCTAACAGAAAATTAGTTTAAATAATTTTTGTCATGCCTTTTGAGGGCTAAGCGTCTGTGTTTGTAAGGGTACCGTTTTCTACTATATAAGCTATATTAATAAGTATGTCATTTTTAGGGCCCTGTTCCACACCTTATACGTAGCGGTAAAGGATAGACGGCCCTAGGGACCCCAAGAGTAGCTATCCCCCTAATATAAATTGGGTTTAAATAATTTTGGTCATGCCTTTTGAGGGCTAAGCGTCTGTGTTTGTAAGGGTACCGTTTTCTACTATATAAGCTATATTAATAAGTATGTCATTTTTAGGGCCCCGTTCTACACCTTATACGTAGCGGTACAAGATTAACGGCCCTAGGGGCCCCAAGAGTAGCTATCCCCCTAACAGAAAATTAGTTTAAATAATTTTTGTCATGCCTTTTGAGGGCTAAGCGTCTGTGTTTGTAAGGGTACCGTTTTCTAGTATATAAGCTATATTAATAAGTATGTCATTTTTAGGGCCCTGTTCCACACCTTATACTTAGCGGTAAAGGATAGACGGCCCTAGGGGCCCCAAGAGTAGCTATCCTCCTAATATAAATTGGGTTTAAATAATTTTTGTCATGCCTTTTGAGGGCTAAGCGTCTGTGTTTGTAAGGGTACCGTTTTCTACTATATAAGCTATATTAATAAGTAGGCCATTTTCAGGGCCCCATCCCACACCTTATACGGACCGGTACAAGATTAACGGCCCTAGGGGCCCCAAGAGTAGCTATCCCCCTAACAGAAAATTAGTTTAAATAATTTTTGTCATGCCTTTTGAGGGCTAAGCGTCTGTGTTTGAAAGGGTACCGTTTTCTACTATATAAGCTATATTAATAAGTATGTCATTTTTAGGGCCCCGTTCTACACCTTATACGTAGGGTACAAGATAAACGGCCCTAGGGGCCCCAAGAGTAGCTATCCCCCTAACATAAATTGGGTTTAAATAATTTTGGTCATGCCTTTTGAGGGCTAAGCGTCTGTGTTTGTAAGGGTACCGTTTTCTACTATATAAGCTATATTAATAAGTATGTCATTTTTAGGGCCCCGTTCTACACCTTATACGTAGCGGTACAAGATTAACGGCCCTAGGGGCCCCAAGAGTAGCTATCCCCCTAACATAAATTTGGTTTAAATAATTTTTGTCATGCCTTTTGAGGGCTAAGCGTCTGTGTTTGTAAGGGTACCGTTTTTTGCTATATAAGCTATATTAATTATGTCTTTTTCAGGGCCCCATTCTACACCTAAGATATAGTGATAAAAAATAAATGGCCCATTGGGACATTAAGGGCGTCTATCCTACTAACATAAAATGTGTTTAATCATTTTCTTCATGCCCTATGGGAGTCAGGCCTTACTGCTTCTCATGGTACTGTTTTTCCTATATTATCCTTTGTTAAGTTTGCCCCATTAGTTTCTTCATTGTAAAATGCTAAATTGGCAGCAACATCACTGGAATTCGGAAGTGTTTTTTAAAATTGTTAAACAGAAAATATACGGAACGAAAGAAAATAGTACAGAAAAGTGTTATAAGTTGCAATATTTTTGCGATAAAGTAATAAAAATGAACAAAATTGTGTCTAAAATGGATAATATTGATGTGAAATCATTAATACTATGATTTGGGAATGTTTAATAAGGTAAAGTATCAATAATATTATCAAAAAAATTTCTGCCGCTAAAATAAATAAATATATATTATGTGTTGAGTTGTTACCTTTTGAAAGCTAAACACAACTTAAATGTTACATTTAGAGAGCTGCAGCCAGTATTTAATGTTTCATGAATGTGATATGAAACACAAAATTATTGCCATCAAAATTACATCAAAATAATATTTGAACTATCTGTTTACTGAGTATTTCACATGTCGTTTTTATATTTTTATTGAAACAAATGTTGTGTTTGGGTTTGTCGAACAAAACATATTTTTTTTCTTATGTTATGCTTCAATAAACAAGTCATTCATTACATATGATATATATATATATATATATATATATATATATATATATATATATATATATATATACATATATATAATCTGCCCATAAAACATTGCAAGCTAAAGTTTTTTCATTGTTACAACTCTATTGGAAAACATTGGTATAAAAATAATTTTTTTAATTAAACACCAAGTGGCATGTATTAAAAATCTGATTACATTTTCTTTTTACATCAGTAATAAATACTAAACATTTTTTTTTCTGGATAAAATGATAAATGTTAAATTTAAAAAATCTTCCATTTGATAAATATTAAATTTGGTAAATGTTGAGTTTGGTTAAAGTTGAATTTGATAAATTGTACAGCTATATATTCTTTTTTACATTTCAGGGCAAAGGTCAAATGGAAACATTTTGGTTGCTAGATGAACAGCATTGATGTCTAAAATGGTAGGAGATTTAGAAGTTTTGAGCAAGAAATCTATTAAAGAAAACAACAACAACTTGATACTCAAGAAAATAGCGACCATGTTTGTCATCACCTAGGCGACCATGTTTGCCATCACCTAGGTGACCATGTTTGTCATCACCTAGGTGACCATGTTTACCATCACCTAGGCGACCATGTTTACCATCACCTAGGCGACCATGTTTGCCATCACCTAGGTGACCCTGTTTGCCATCACCTAGGTGACCCTGTTTGTCATCACCTAGGTGACCATGTTTGTCATCACCTAGGTGACCATGTTTGTCATCACCTAGGTGACCATGTTTGTCATCACCTAGGTGACCATGTTTGCCATCACCTAGGTGACCATGTTTACCATCACCTAGGTGACCATGTTTGCCATCACCTAGGTGACCATGTTTACCATCACCTAGGTGACCATGTTTACCATCACCTAGGCGACCATGTTTAGTGCAATAAATATTATTGCCATTATGAATGGAAAAAAACAACAACATATTTCAGCCTCTCTAACTGTGCAGGCCAGACTTCACTGACCAAACCAGAGTTTAAATCATGGATATTAGATGAGAACTGGTTCCAGTGCACGTTAGTCTTATTTTGGGGCCATAAGCCAGGGAGTTTTTAAGAGTATCGGCCACACATAAGCAAACTACGGCCCAGCCTTTGGGCCAAGTACGGCCAGTCAGGCTGTTTTTTTTCCGGCCTGTGGTATGCTCCTCCTCTCTCCTCACTTTACACATCAATGACGTTTACATCTAATTAATATTTTTTTCCTATAAAAACTAGTTCTCTTGTGGCCCGCGGTGTAAAAACTTTGCCCACCCTTGGTCTGGGCAAATTTACTTGTCGGGGCTCCATAAGCATCTGATTTGTGCTGGAAGAGTGCCCTGGTCAGTTACATATTTACCCTATCCATAAAATAGGGCACTGAGATACAGCTTTGGGACGCCCATGATTTATAGATCTGTCTACAATCAATTAAAGTCAATGATAAAACTTTTACTACCAGTAGCCAAACTGTAGTCAACGTGTACATTTGTCTACAATCGATTAAAGTCAATGATAAAACTTTTACTACCAGTAGCCAAACACTAATTAACGTGTACATTTGTCTACAATCAATTAAATTCAATGATAAAACTTTTACTACCAGTAGCCAAACTGTAGTCAACGTGTACATTTGTCTACAATCGATTAAAGTCAATGATAAAACTTTTACTACCAGTAGCCAAACACTAATTAACGTGTACATTTGTCTACAATCAATTAAATTCAATGATAAAACTTTTTCTACCAGTAGCCAAACTGTAATCAACGTGTACATTTGTCTACAATCAATAAAGTCAATGATAAAACTTTTACTACCAGTAGCCAAACAGTAATCAACTGATCAGAGTATTTTCTTTTGTTCAGTTACTGCTGATAATTATTAGAATTCTGCTGATTACTATTTGTTATCTGTTTATTGTAAATCACAGTTGTTTTTTTTTTGTATCAGTTCACCCCTGATGTCAACTTTAACTCTTATGTACAATATATAATGAACACTATTTGTAGGTCTTATGAACACCATTTTTAGGTCTTATGTACAATGAACACCACTTGTAGGTGTTATGTATAATAAACACCATTTGAAGGTGTTATTACAATGAACACCATTTGTAGATGTTATGTATAATAAACACCATTTGAAGGTGTTATGTACAATAAGCACCTTTTTAAGGTGTTATGTACAATAAACACCATTTATAAGCTTTTTGTAACTCTGCACAATAAATAGTTATTTATTTTACTGATCGTCTGATTTATTCACGTATGTTGATTATTTTGATATCCCACTTTAATTTTATCATGTTTTTCTTTTATTGATATAACTGCACGATATCGTTTATTGGTACATTCTTAAAGATTAGGTATTCGGTTACATTAAATAAAACATTCCACTGCTCTGACAATGGTAGATAGA
The DNA here is from genome assembly GCA_021962125.1 of Bulinus truncatus. Lineage (NCBI taxonomy): Eukaryota > Metazoa > Mollusca > Gastropoda > Planorbidae > Bulinus > Bulinus truncatus. Next base: position 2,137,511 of record JAGDYQ010000062.1, read on the forward strand.
ACCAAAATAAATATGATACCTATATTTTAATAAATACAATTTTAACGCCCTAATCAATTTATGTTTTGGTCAATTTTATTGTTTGAATGTGAAGAGTTAAATTAATTGAATGTTTACATACACACACCAGTTACAGATCAACGTAGAACAAAATCTCTTATGTCATACACACCAGTTACAGATCAACGTAGAACAAAATCTCTTATGTCATACACAATAGTTACAGATCAACGTAGAACAAAATCTCTTATGTCATACACAGCAGTTACAGATCAACGTAGAACAAAATCTCTTATGTCATACACACCAGTTACAGATCAACGTAGAACAAATCTCATGTCATACACACCAGTTACAGATCAACGTAGAACAAAATCTCTTATGTCATACACACCAGTTACAGATCAACGTAGAACAAAATCTCTTATGTCTCAATATTATATTTATTGGGTAAGTAGATTGGATCATAGGTCGATGCGGTAAAAATAAAAGCAAGATTGGTGCAGGTGTCATGCATATTTATTACAACATCAATGATTTCTTCAACAGCAGCTTTGTTACCTAACATAAAAACATGGTTCCTTATGACGTCAATTAAAGTACATGTAATTATGTCTTGAAGCCATATAACACTCAATATATTATACTTGTTTGTTATAATCGTGAAAACAAAATGTATCGCGTGCAACATATCAACACTATTTCATTCATCTCGACGAAGAAGAAAAAAAATGTTATAATCATAAATATAAAAAAAAATAAAAAAAAAAAACTTTATGAAAGCTACTTTATATAATACTTGAGCTTAACAGTTATAAGTTTGTGGTCGTGTGATGTAGAACGTCGGACTGGTGACCTGAAGGTCATTGCTCTGGATTTGAACAAATTAAAAGAAGCCTAGATTCCTCTTTTTTACTTCCATTGACCGAAATACTTTTTTTTTTGGTAATATTTTGTCCTGACACATGCCAAAAATATTTAATACAAACACTTACTTATCGATTTAAAGTGAAAAAATATAACTTGTGTGTACATAAATATAAGGTGGACCAAAAAAAGTGAGAACATTGCGTAGAAAGTAATATAATTATATCAAAGTTTGTTTAGCTGTATGCATAATATCTTAAATTGCTAAGTCATTTACTTGCCCGTTTAGATATATGACTTCATTAGTACGACAATTTCCGGGCGCTATATTGGATTTTAATATAACATTTTTTTTTATTTTTAAATAATTTGAATGTTACAGGCTGCTCTCACTTTTTTGGCCCACCCTGTATATATATATATATATATATATATATATATATATATATATATATATATATATATATATGCATAAACACATACATATGGTGAGCTTAACAAAAACATACACATGCATGTAAAATATGATGAGCTAATACTGCACTACTATGTCATTGGAGCATCCGATAGTCAAAATATCCTCTGGACACTGCAAGCCGTTTACGTCAAACTGGCAACAGTAAACTCCCATATTGCTTAGGTCAACCGATGGTATGGATAAAACTGCTAGCCGTGGACTCAGAATGTACACGTAGCTCCGGTCAACTGCCCTCCAGTCACTGAATGGCTAGAGATATAAAAATAGAACTTGAGATAATAATTTATGTTCACATACAAATTAGACGGGAGACAAGACAAGAAATAGTGCAGTCAGAATTATTTTATGACACATAAATTTCTAACATTAGTATTATGTTTATATAAATAATATAAATTTGTTAGTCAAGGGCGAATCGATTTCGGCCCCGAATTGTAAGGGTTCCGCAAGGCTAAATTGTATACACGCAAAACCCAACTTTATACCCTTTTGATGTCTTCCTTTATTCCACGGACCCATTATTTTCTCTGCATCTGAACCCTCAAAATCAATCTGAACTCTTCAAACAAAATTATAAATTTCGTATAGTACTTACTATATGAGGCTGAGAGAACTCAAATAAGATATCTGAAGAAGTCCATCCAAACTGAAAGACGTTATTACTCAAGGGACACGTCACGTTCAGAGGTTCTCCAACTGTCAATAGTACGTTGCTGGATTGAAGTACATCCTCTTCAGAGAAAATATGGTACACAAATTTTATAAAGGCTGCATAAGTAGTTTGATTAACCAATTACTAACGTTTTCTTATATCGATTCTTTCCGCATGGGCCATTCTTATTGTTAGTAGCTGGGTGGACATTGGGGAAAATTCGATTTCTTCTTTTAAATGTTTTAAAAATATAATTTATATGTTTTAAAAAAAAACTAATTTCTTCCAAAAATATATTAATTGAATCTTTTTTTCTTCCTAAACGTTTAACATTCATTAAATTATTTTACTATTTGTCCATATTTAATTTTATTTTTATATTAATAATATCAATTTACATATCCGTTGTTTGATCTGTGGTGGTCCTATGCCGACACTAACAGATATTTGGTGTGCTTTATCAAACATATATATGTGGTGGCTGTTACATTTTGAGATTTAATAAGAAAAAAATACTAGATGTGTGTGTGGGGAGGGGGTTAGGGGACCCAGGGGGGGGCTAAGCGGGTTGTCTTCGCCTGTCCAAAATAAAGGTTATCGGTAACATGAAAGTGAAAGAATTTTTAGAAATGCTTTTGAAGGGTCTGATACCAAATAAATTGTATGAAACATATAATATAATAATAGCGATTTGGGCGCTGCGTTAAATCGAAAGTAAAGAATTAATACAACAGTATTCCAGTTTAAAATACAATCATGAAAAAATCGGATCTGCCCGAAACCAACAAATAACCTCGCCTGCCGATAAAGCCTAAGGGGATATAACTCTATGCAAAGGTTTTGCAGGGTACAGCTAGTGTATCTACAATATTTACTTTTGCTCTGTCAAACACAATTAAGTGTTGCTCTTATACTAATTAAGATTTTGACTTTAAATGAAAATAGCATTTATAACATATTTATAATTTTAATTAGCAAAATAAGCAATTAAGTATGCAATTAAAATGGTCATAGTAATAGAACCGGTCAATGAGAAGTGAGAAAGTAAGTAGTACCGTCTTCTAAAGTAGGGCACCGTTTCCTCCTGACCAAGGTATGTCCAACGACTGACAACGAATGAAACACCAAGACAGCAACTAACATTGTAAAAATTCTAAAAGAACCGGTCAATTTCATTTTACGATTGTTTTTATTGTACTCAGAACATAAATCTTGTTTACAAAGAATGTCTCAATTAAAATCTAACAACAGCGATGAAAAGTTTTGAAATGCGTTGTACTTGAGACACAGTACTGTAATATACATTTATGCTTTGACTTTTTAAACACTAAGATGGACAGATCAACGTGATTTTGTACTGCTAGCCCATAGTCTGTGTTCTCTGTAATTGCAAATACTTGAGGATTTACTCCATCATTATAGATTATTCGCAGATTAGCTTCCTTCCTTCTAAGGTTTTTTTGACTAAAGACATAAAAACTTGCGCAAAACTGGCATTGCTGTTGAATAGCTTCTGATTTTGACCATTTTCCTCTTCATATTATAATATAATACCCAATTTGGAACACAAAAATTAGACGGTTTTCCCGAAACGGAATACCATCGAATTCTGGGGCACCATTGTATTTCCTAACAAGACGTGTATTAGAAAAGTTGGTGTGGATAAAATATTAATTTTAAGACTCGGACTAATTTTGATTCTCAACTACTGAGTATACTGTGTATATATATATATATATATATATATATATATATATATATATATATATATATTGATATATAATCGGTAGTTTAGAATGAAATATATATATATATAAATATATAACACTAGACATTGTTGGTTATTAAGTACTTTTGAGATCTCTATTCACTGCCGATTTCTGCGATAAAAAATTGTGGGCGTCGGTCGTTGTAACGAGATATTATATTTCGCGAGTCTTACAAGTGGAAAGAAAACAAAACAGTAAGTGGTGGAGGTTGTGCAAGACAAAGATTAACAAAAATAAGAAGTTTTCTACTTCAGTGAAGACAAGATGTCAGCAACTAAGTAAGTTAAGTGTTTCTAGAACAATATGACGTTCAGCTCATCTTGGCAAATTCCAAGAGGTTTAGTAGCAGTTGGATTGGTATAGTTGTTAAGTTGCAGTTATGTTGTAGATGGTTAATACAAAACTATACCAAAGCCATCTCTGTTCATTAATGATACAAGCAATTTTCAAAGTAACAATATTTTTTGTCACATTGGTGTGTGTTGTACAACTTTCCTTTGCAATTAATAAATGCATCACGGACCTGACTTTTAATTACATGATCTCCCCTGACATGTTACTTGATGAGGGAAGCTTTTTGGCACAAAACTTTGGAACTCAAAAATTTGTTTATAAGGACGCACTCAATGGGAGTAATGTATGTTTGTTGGCATGTGTGTGTGTTTATATGTTTGTGTGTGTGTTGTGTGTATTTGGAGGGGGGATTATTACGTATGCCAAGGTTTGGATCCCCTTTGAAAAAAAGGTTTAAGAAAAAAAAAATCACCAATTATTGATGCATGTTACTGCTTACTGCATGTTACTGCATGTTCCAACAGACTCATTTATTTGGAAATTGCACCAACTTGATTGCAAGTAATTATAATAACAAAAGAATTGTTTATACAGGGTAACATTTTATTCATTAAAGTATAAGGTAAAATAGTTTGTAGTAATGGAATGCATTATTCTGTAGTAAAGAACAAATTTCTTGATATCATCGTACCGATAGAAAACTAGAAAAGAAAAATTTTAAAAATCTTTCAACCATAAGAGATAAATTTCAATTATAATTTTCTAAATTTAGAAAAATAAAAAAAAAAAGTTTTACAGAATTCCTAACTGTAATAGTTACCTTTCAATTGAGTTGGAGATGGGGGGGGGGGTAACTGACAGATAATTTCCATGAACAGTACAGTAAACAAAAGATTGACGTAAGTGATTTGTGGAGACAATTAAATCATTAGTACCACAATAAGTAGAAATGGTGAACATAGACCTAATAAACTAATTAGTTTTGTTTTCAACAATTTTACAATGAAAGGTTGACTTTTAAATGTACGTGAACATGTTATTGACAATATAAAAAAAATATTCAGCAGTAACTAAATAAAAAAAAAATAAAAAATGAAAAAAAGATTATAAAAATAATTTCGATTGTTTCTGTTTAGCTACTAATATAAAAAAGGTATATATATATATATATATATATATATATATATATATATATATATATTATATATATATATATATATATATATATATATAGGTATTCATTTAAAATAGTAACTTGATTAGCCAGAGATAATGATCTACAAAACAAAAAGTTTATTAATAATTATTGATTAAAACTCACTGATGTGTATCTGCATAGGTAAAAGAAAACTAGCAAACTGCATGGTGCCTTTGACTTTTATCGGCAGATGGTAAAAGTTGTCGAATTTCAAGATAAAAGTCATGATAAGATAAATGTTTCTACTTTTTATGAACTGATTCACATAAAACAGTAATATAACAATTATACATGTATAATGATTATCATAGATACATATATGGGACTATCAGGTCCTCCAGACAGGTGGTTTCAGTTAGTGTCCCAAAAAGCAAGACAATATCTCTGCCTAAAGCCATCGAAAACCCCAGAATGGCTTTATATATAGTCTTCCAGTTTTAATGTATGAACTCTCTTGTATAAAGTAACACACCTCTAGTTATGTCCTGGAAGGGGGGGGGGAGAAACGTTTTTTTTGGAATAGATACATTGCTGTTTGACATAAATACATTGCTTGTTTGACATAGATACTTTGCTGTTTGATATAGATATATTACTGTTTGACATAAATACATTGCTGTTTGACATAGATACATTGCTGTTTGACATAGATATATTACTGTTTGACATAGATACATTGCTGTTTGACAAAGATACATTGCTTGATCATAACTTATTACGTCCAAAGGGTTTCTACACCAAAATCTCAAAGGTGTTTCCCATTGGTTATAGTTTTGTGTGTTCTGTCAGATTTACAAGCTTACTGCATGGCTCGTCTATTTATTTCTTGACCTTAAAGTTGGATCCTTGCACAAAACGTTTGAGACTGCTAGAACTATATGCATCAATGTTCTTCACCTAGCAACCAAAATGTTTCCATTAAACCTTTGCCCTGGAAAAAGAGAAACAGTGGGCAAACCAAGTAATCTTTCAATACCTCAATCAAACAGCAAATATTTCCAAATTTAACTTGGGTAATGGTAAATATTTAATTGTGGAAATGAATGCTAAAAAAATAAGTTGTCTAAATATCATTTAATTATGTTAAATTAATCGCTTAATGTAAGATAAAAAAAAAACTCCTGGGCAACAGTGAGGCTTTAATCGGACACTCATATCTAACTGGGGGATTACGCAAACGATAATAATTTGTCACCAAAATAAAAAGGTCAGATTCACACAACACTTGCTTTTTTTTTAAAAAAAAATGAAATTTATAAGGATCCTAGCTTTTATAAAATAGTAACCATTCTACAGAAAGTTCTAAATGACCATGTTATTATAAATGTATTTATATAGCGAGATTTCTGTATCATAAAATTCACTAATTTAAGCAAAATTTTAATTATACTAGTATCTAGTTTCATGAATAATACATAAACATCTAAATGTTTAACTGAATCTGTAAACTTCTTATTCTATTCACAATACTCTACGCACAATACTCTACGCAACATACATATTCAACATACTTTACGCACCGTACTCTACTCACCATACTCTACGCATCATACTCTACGCACCATACTCTACGCACATACTCTATGCAACATACATATTCAACATACTCTACGCACCGTTCTCTACTCACCATACTCTACGCATCATACTCTACGCACCATACTCTACGCATATACTCTATGCACCAAACACTACGCAACATACTCTACGTACCATACTCTACGCACCATACTCTACGCACATACTCTATGCACCAAACACTACGCAACATACTTTACGCACCATACTCTATGCACCATACACTACGCAACATACTCTACGCACCATACTCTACGCACCATACTCTACGCACCATACTCTACTCACCATGTTCTTCGCACCATACTCTATTCACCATGCATTTTGCACCATACTCTATTCACCATGCACTTTTCACCATACACTATAAATCATGCTCTTTACATATATTTTAAGCACCATACTCTTTGCACCAACCTTGATCTGAATCTCTCCTCGACTTTCTATGACGAATGTACCAAAGGTCTGTAGTATACTTGCAGTGCTGCCACTCATGTGAATTTTAAACTCTTCATGAAATACAACAAAAGAAAAATCAGTTGAGACTTTCGTAAATTAAAAAAAAGAGTCAGAAAACCGCTGACATAGAATGTTGTACATTATATTTCACCTACGCATAGATGTATTCACAACAAAAAGGAGTTACAGGCTTATCGTATCATACTTCTTTCATAAATAGAATTCGTAAATACTTCCGTAAAATGAAAAGTCAACTTCTGAATTCTTCACATATTTTAATACATTGTGAAAAAGTCTCACCTTCACTGTTAGACTCCATACGTGAGGCTGTGTTGACAGAATCACCAAACAAACAATACCTGGGCATTTTTAGTCCAACCACACCGGCACACACTGGACCTAGAAGATTAAAAAAAACAATCAACAACAAAAACAAGGGCAACGATGTGCTATTGAGCTTTTGAGCTAATATAAAGCTACTGATTGAACTAACATTAAGTTACTTAGCTAATATAAATCTATTGATTGAGCTAATATTAAGTTACCTAGCTAATATAAAGCTATTGATTGAGCTAACATTAAGTTAATGAGCTAATATAAAGCTATTGATTGAGCTAACATTAAGTTACTGAGCTAATATAAAGCTATTGATTGAGCTAACATTAAGTTAATGAGCTAATATAAAGCTATTGATTGAGCTAACATTAAGTTACCTAGCTAATATAAAGCTATTGATTGAGCTAACACTAAATTACTGAGCTAATATAAAGCTATTGATTGAGCTAACATAAAGTTACTGGGCTAATATAAAGCTATTGATTGGGATACATAAAGTTACTGAGCTAATATAAAGTTATTGAGCTAATACACATTTTGAGCTAACATACACTTTCTACTTCCTAGTTATTTAATGTTTAGTATCGGCCTAAATGGTATATATATATTTTAAATAGTACACCGGATGTTCCCTGTAAAACCTTTCCATGGAATACCATTGCTCTACTTTGAAGTTTTCATGAATGGGTCAATGTAATTCTATGGGTCTATTTATTTTATGTTACGAGAATTTTTTTTTATAAACATTCATCGAATCGAGACGCAGGCAAGAGGTCAATAAAATTTAAATAAGATTCTTAAAAAGACTCTTTAATATGTTAGACTTTTCTTAAGTATACAGAACTATTTCTTAGTACATGAAAAAAGGAAATAGAAAACATCTTGAATATGTATTATGAAGTCCGTGAAAGGATAAAATATTTCACTTTTATATAAAGGATGGGCTAACTTTTTAAGGCTCGTAAATTTGACAAGGGGGCTGACTATAAGCAGATGGATGGAGAGTTGTCATGAAGTAATTAATATAAATAGTCACGTCATAAAAGATTAGAAAGAGTGACTGGCCGGATAAAACAGTCAGAGGGGCCGAATAAGGCTAAGTTCTTATAATTCACTATAGGACGATTTTTGATAGTGCAATGACCATAGTGGCACCTCATGAGAAATGGGGGGGGGGGCGGGATTTAACAATGACCTAAAAAATATTCCCTTGGTTCTCAGCGAATATTGAGTTTCAGCCTGACAGTCGGGCGGTTTACCGCAAAATTGAAAGATGTCTACGTTATATGTTGATTTTGAATGTTTGTGCTAGTTCTGTTTGAGTGAATATATTTGTAGATATTTGATTAGCTTGATAATGAATTCCTAAAAACATTAAAAAAAATGATAGAAATAATCGTAAACATTTGTACAGTGACTGAGTAGCATCAATAACTGTGCATTGTTGTGAGCATCTTTGAAAGTAAATTCCTGTGGGAAAATCCCTAACAGTTTTGATTAAATTATTCCTATAAAACTTACAAAAAGTGGAATTAATTGTGATCTTTACCTACCAGAGTTGAGCCCAATTCTGAGTTTGACTTTTTTCTGGGGTAAATCGTTGTGTGTAAAATTAGACACGCTGGTCAACAAAGACAGAGACATCTGTGCAATCTGTCTGGCGTGTTCGTTGCCGTTTCTTGTAGGAAGTCCAGAGACTACCATGTAGGCGTCACCAATAGTTTCTACCTGAACAATACATTCGTGACGTAATATCTAATAAATTAATAAACAAACCAGCTAAGAACTTAAAGACTAAATTTTTCAATAAGCACGTGGTGTTGTCCATTAAACCAGTTTAAAAAAACACAATTTCATTAAAATAGAATTAAACAATTGTAAAATAATATGTCATGTTTATTTCCAGCCCCCCTCCCCCCAACCAGGCCCGTAGCGTGCGGGGGGGGGCAGGGGGGCCGCCCCCCCTTCTGCGTTTTGTCTGGTCCCCTCTGCTTATTTGTTATATTTAGCAAAATGTATTACCTGCCCCCCCCTGCTATAGAATGCCTGGCCCCTGCTGTAGAATTTTCACGCTAAGGGGCTGCCCCCAACCCAACCAATTTAACAACAGTTATTAAGTTAATGTCAGCCTTTCGGAAAGGACCTGCCAACTCTCAGCTGAAGAAGAGATCAGAAAGAGGCGATGGGGCGGGATAGGACACACCTTACGCAAACCAGCAGCCAGTATCACAAGGCAGGCAATGAGTGGAAACCCCCCAGGTAAAGGGAAGAGAGGCCACCCTAAAAACACATGACATCAAGACCTGGAAGCGGACACCATAAAGACGGGGCACCACTAGAATCAGCTGGAGAAGATGGCAAAGGACAAAGGAACCTGTTATTGTTAGCCCATACCCTGACATGGGTGAAGGGCAATGATGATGACGATTAAATTAATCAATTTGGTTGTTTCCAGTTTTATTTTAGATGTGTCTTTGATTTGTTCAAATTTTAGATGTGTCTTTGATATGTTCAAATTTTAGATGTGTCTTTGATTTGTTCAAATTTTAGATGTGTCTTTGATTTGTTCAATTTGGTTCTATACATTGAGAACCACTGAGTTTTAAAATAGAAATTCATTTTTTTTTTAAATAAAATCTTTTATTCTGTGTTCCATTCGTCCAAACAAAACAACAATAACAACAACAACAACAACAGCATTGTTTTAAAGATAAAAATAACCATGTCATCCTGACCTTATAAACATCAAAATTTCCTAAAACTTGATCAAAACAAGAATATAAATCATTGAGTAGACTGATGATCTGTACAGGAGCCAGTAGTGAGCAGATGACAGTGAACTCAACAATGTCACTGAAGTAAATGGTGACACAGTCATAATACTCTGGCTCTACACCCAGGCCTGACTTAAGTCTCTCAACAACTGGTCTGTGGAAAGAATAACATTGTTCATTATTTAGGTTCTTATCTGTCGATATATATCGATATTGATAGCCAAGAGTATACAATAGTAAACATTTTTATACAAACAGTACAACATTAATATCGTGATAGATAACTCAAACACTCACAAATAGAAACATGTAATATAGATGAATATGAACATATACTAATTAGTTTTTCTTTTGCAAGTTGCAGTTTTACTTAGGGACCTACACATTTATTTATTAAAGTTTTTTGGTATGGAATAGTTGAACTTTAGGACTTTTATAGATACATTTATAGATAGATAGATAGATAGATAGATAGATAGATAGATAGATAGATAGATAGATAGATAGATAGATAAATAGATAGATAGATAGATAGATAGATAGATGGATAGATAGATAAATAGATAAACAGATGGTTGGTGGGCGGGGAGGTATGGAAGAATAGATAGATAGATAGATAGATAGATAGATAGATAGATAGATAGATAGATAGATAGATAGATAGATAGATAGATAGATAGATAGATAGATAGATAGATAGATAGATAGATAGATAGATAGATAGATAGATAGATAGATAGATAGATAGATAGATAGATGGTTGGGTGGGTGGGTGGGGACTGGGGAGGTATGGAAGGATAGATAGATAGATAGATAGATTAGATAGATAGATAGATAGATAGATAGATAGATAGATAGATAGATAGATAGATAGATAGATAGATAGATAGATAGATAGATAGATAGATAGATAGATAGATAGATAGATAGATAGATAGATAGATAGATGGGGAGGTATGCATGAATGGGTAGATGGATAGAAGGAGGGCTCTAGAGAGATAAAGAGATTTAATGATAAAAAGATTTACAGTTAGACAGTCGGATGAATGGATGCTCAGACAGACAGTCTGATGAATGGATGCACAGACAGACAGTCTGATGGTTGCATGGATGGCTGTTTTGTTGGTCGATGAGATGAATGGATAGATCAATGGATTGATGGATATATCAGATTCAACATTCACGTTGCCTGGCTAGTTTATCAATAACACAGATTCTCTGCTACTGTTAATATTGTATGTTTTTGGAGCAAATACTAAGTCTTACATAATGCAGGTCAAACAGAGGCATTCATTTCTTCTTTAAGTGTCTTATCCAGTTCAATCATTTTTGTTCAATATAAAAATCGATTCACAAATGTATGTGTTGTGAGTCTTTAAAGTATATTTAATATAAGTACTTGGTATAAGTATTAAGAATAACTATTATTGCACACGTATTAATGTTACATACAAACCTTCATGAGGTACTCTTCAACCATTATGGTGGTCAGACATAGTTTATACTTACGCAGGCAGCATTTGTTTCAACAATCCTTCTGATTTTTCTTTTTCCAGTTTTAGTTCATCCACTTTTTCATCCACAATTTTCTCCAGATTGCTGCTGTATTTCTCTAACCTCTGGAGCAGATTGTCCACCAAACCACCAGACTTATTCACTTGCCTACCAACAATAGTAATTATTTTCTCACTTGTATTTGGGTCATTAAACAAAATTGTCGCATTGATTTGTTGAATTGTGTTAGCCATTGGAATTTGATTTTTTAATCACTGCTTGTGGTTTAATCAAAATGGTAAAATTATCTGTTTGTAAAAAAAATGTATGATGTATTCCAATTATATGATTACAATGTAATTAAATAAAATGTCATAAAATGAAAAAAAAAAATTTGAGCTTGAAACAAGAACAAGGCCGGCTTTAAAAGTATAGCCACCCCTCCACCCACCCACACACCCCGCCCCTCCCTCCCAATTAACAAAGCACCGTACATTATCCACTGAAACTGATACTGCAGTTTGCAATCCTAGAAATTCAAATTTCTGGTAAAAAAAAAAACATCTGGCCAATAACTGTTGAATGATTTTAAAACTGATTTAGGTGTGGGCCTGCATAGCTATCTGGCATAGTCACTAAATAAGACAAAACATCTTGTATAATTTACACACACACACACAAACACATAGACACATACACACACACATACATACACACACACACATCTGTGAGTCTATACATATTTCAAAAATTCATTTTTATTGACAGTATTGGTCATTCTTGTGCATAAACAATAAATAAATGTTTATAGAATGTAAATAACTGATATTTATTTATTTATATTACTCAGCTCAGATGAGATGAAATATCTAAGATCATAGTAAACCACTAATGGGACTGTTGTTTTGTGGTGTCCTTCTTTCAATCCCACCTCAGCCGATAGTGCACCTGGGCAAGGGGGCTACAAGACACAAGGATTTAAACGGCCCTGTTATGTTGGCGCTCAGTAGGCCCTTACGCAGCTACTTACGCCATCAATTTGTCCACGACGGACACAATGGAACTGACCGCTGGTCGTTTCTCTGGCTCATCCTCCCAGCACCTCCTCATCAGTGTGTCCATCACCAGCAGGTCAGGTGAAGACACGACAGTTGGCCTAAACGGAGGAGCTTCACTGGACTTTACTCTGTCAATAATCTCTGTTCAGAAAAACGAAGAGACATATTTTATTCATAAAATATTGTACAAGTTGAGAGGCTATTATTAGCACATTAAAATGATAAAATCAAAATAAACTGCGTTTACACCATTGTGGTATTTCTTTGACATCGGAAGAGGTCGGAACTTTGCGATCTCGACCGAGCGCCACATACGCTAAATACGCCACTAGTCAATACAAAACTATATCTAAAGAACGGTAATACATAAATTATAAAAAAGATAAACTGGTTTGCAGAACCGTAGCTAGCTATTGTCACGCCGTTACAATTATGGCGCCCTCCTCCCAATCAGAAAAGTGCAAACATATTTGACAGTGCTCTTTCGGAGCCTTTCCCTAGTACGCCCTGTGCTGCCACACTCCCGCAGTTTCCTTCATATAGTATTTTTGTTGATATTAATTCCGATTATCAAAAAGTATATTTCGCGGCAGACTCGCATGCTTTAATTCTTGGCAAGCATTTCAGAAAGCACTGAAATACAGATAACAGGATCAATGTACTCACCTTTAGTGGACAAAGAGTCTTGGTCTTGACTGTAAGGTTCTTCTCTTGTCAACATCTCAGATATGATGATAGCAAGACTGTAAACATCCCCTTGTTGTGTTGGTTTACCTCCATGTCTCAACATTTCAGGAGCCGCCCACAGCTGGTCTGTAATGAACTCATTCTGACATCAAATGTCCACACATCAAAACATCAATTTCAACAAATTCAAACATTAAATGTCAACACATTCATACATCAAATGTCGACACATACAGGACATCAATTGTCAACACATTAACTTTTCAGTACCATGAGATGATTATCTTTTAGATCTGACAAACCACAAACGGGACGGTTTTACATATCCCCTCTTTCGTCACCACAATAACCGACAGTGCAATGACCTTGGAGGCACCACGGGAGACACATAGTATGCATGCAGATCTGGCTGGCAGTCAAAGCGCCCCCCAGCTACCCGACCATTAGCTCTGGCTATTTACATTTGTATGACCGTTTATATGTACAGTGTATCTATCTTAATTTACACTTGTATGTGCCACTTAATTTCATGTATAATATATAATATTATTTGGGCATTTTAGAACATACATCCATTCTTCTAAGAAAAAAATATGTCCGGGTGCATTGCTTTGTGAAGTATGATAGACAAGAATCAATCTTTCATTAGTTATACCGAATACTCAGTAGTGTAGCTGGATAGAAATGGTAAAAAAACCAACTAAGTCAGTTTAAATTGCCCAAACACATTTTCACTGTATGCATTGGATTAGTTAGGGTTGTAGTAAGGGTGATAATTCACAGTGTGTCACTCTTAGTATGAGTTATCTCTCAGTTCTTCTATGGAAGTCTCAATTATAGTCACAGGATAGACAAACTGTAACGCACACTTTCTACACCACTGCCGTCGCTTCGGCTGCCAAGTCATCTCAGCCGTAACGGATGAACTAGGCCACCGAGCTCACTTGTCATTCGAGCCAGTCATTAGAAGCCCATACATTTTTAAGATCCCCAACGTTTTAGTTACTATGAGCGACTAATGAGACTATTCTCAAAGAGCCCTTTTTATTTTCTTTCCACAACCTCCCCCCGCCCCTCACACCGAAGCTGTGTGTGTCAAGGACATGGAGAGACTCCACGCGCGCCATAGGTAGGTGATCGGACTCGCTGGGATCTGAACCCGATCTCCGAACCAAAGCGCCACCGAGAGACCATCGCACCATTGCATTATGAGCTCACAAACCTACCTCTGCTAATGCACCTAATGGCCAACTCAAATGCAAGACGAAGTAGAGATAAATGGTTCGTCACGGGTCAAGAGACAACATCGCATAACCCAAGGGAAAGAGACAGTATCTCCATGGATCACTGTCATTCATCCAACTAGGAGACAGAGACAGTATCTCCATGGATCACTGTCATTCATCCAACTAGGAGACAGAGACAGTATCTCCATGGATCACTGTCATTCATCCAACTAAGAGACAGAGACAGTATCTCCATGGATCACTGTCATTCATCCAACTAGGAGACAGAGACAGTATCTCCATGGATCCCACTATGACTAGACATTTGTGTTGTTGTTTTTTTTTTTAAATTACCCACATTACCTTTAAACTCATCACCATTGAGTAACTTGATGTATCCATTTATTGTCGGTAGTCCGTAGAACCCAACTTTAACTGAGAATCTTGAGTCTATCATACAAACTTCACTGGTCAGTCGACCGTGGACACGTAGTGGACTTTTGTGGAGATAACTCAAGGCCTGTCAACGTGAGAAAAGAAACTTTTTTAAGTTGGGTGGATTAAAGTGTTTGAATTTCGAGAATAGGATTGCCAATAAAATGTATCGGTATGTATTATTGTTGATTTTATGATGGTGTATTGATTAAATTAAATTATGATTGTGCATTGATTAGATCAAATTATGATTGTGTATGGAAAAGATAAAACTATGGTTGTTTATCTATACTATTAATTAGATCGAATTATTATTGTAAATTGATTACATCATTGTGTATGATAGATCATATTATGATTGTGTATTAATTAGATCAATTATGCTTTTAAATTAAATACAACATTGTGTTGATAGATCAAATTATGATTGTGTATTTATTGCATGACTATGTAATGATTCTAATCGTTGGTTTTGATTGAAATGCTATTATTGACTATTGATTTGTGTTTCATGCTGTGTGGTATTATCTTGTATGTAAAGTATGGTTGTGCATGCCGGTTGAATGTTTTATTGCGTATTTAATTTAGGAGATTGGTTGTGTTTTGGTTGTAGTACAGTAAGTGATATCAGCATTTTGGCCTGAGATTAAAAACAAATCCATTATTCGTATTTTTTAAAAAAAAAATCAATTTACGGAGGTGTGGTAGATAGAACCGTTATACCTAGACAAAATTATCGGTCAAATGACGTAATCATTTTTTCTATCTTTCAAATATATTCAGGAAAAGAAAAAAAAACATTTTTGCTGAGTTATTTAGTTCAAGTTTGTTCTGTTCCACATAGCAGATGATAATTAATTACGCAAACAGTAATAATGTGATACATTGATCCGGGATTTATCGCAGGATTACAGTCCACGCGATACACCATAACTCAATCTGCTCAATTATTCTCAAAAAGACAAAAAAACAGATACAACAGCAGACAAAAACATTTGCATAATTTTATTTTTTCAAGCACCGTTGTTGTTGTGTTTTTATTTTGTTTTTCTTGTTCTTAAATTATAACAATAAGAAAAACATTTATGGATTAAAAACTATATCTAACAGGTTATTGGCAGAATGTGATTTGAGACGGATGAAATCAAACTGTTTGCGCACAATTTAGTTGGCATGAATTAGCACCAATTTATTTACCCTAACAAACCCTCTCCGTCTAGTTGTGTCAGGTATAAACATAAGACCTGTTTCAAGTGGCCCTCTTCCCGCGCTGCTCATGTTCACATGCTACTTGTAAATAATTGTGAAATGTTAAATTTTAATTGGTTGTAATTAATTAAAACAGGAAGCTGTGATTTTATGTCACTCTTGGGTCATGTTTCTAAATGATAATTGAACTAGGATTCTGAACTCCATCTCGTGGCTATATAATTTATATTCAGGAATAGTCATTTACAGCTGATATGAAATATAGGTATAGATTGTTTTGAAACTAAAACTTGTCATAAGTTTAAACACTATTTAAGAATATTGATTTGTTTAATTAAATTCGTGGTCTATAAATGAGTTAAGCTGGAAACATTTCAAGCAAAATTGTTAATACAAGCTCTTTTAAAAAAATATATATCATTACTTTGTCACAAAAATATTATTGTCATGGTATAGTTGTATGTACTACGCACACAGGGGTGTGTGTATGTTTGGTGCTTGGCTAACCAGGTCAACTTGAGGTCACATGTCACATGGTCAAGACTCTAGATATTTCGAGAGTATAAATATGATGTTTATTGTAAATAAGATTGTCTAAGATGGTGAGAGAGATTTTATTTAGTTTAATTGAAATTTTATTTGCTCCTTTAATTAAATCAGGGGAGAGTACTTTACTGAAAAATAATACCTCGGTGCCCCTGTATTGCACAATTGTGAACCATAATTCGTTTTATTACATTGAAATTTTGTTCAATGATGGTTGTGCATGATAGTTTAATGGGTTAAGAGTGAATAATAGATTTAGAAATATAAATTATTTGTTATTGGTATAGTAGTTTTTTTTTAATGGTTAGATTAACCTAGAGCCTAGAAGAAAATGAATTAAAAAATAATTCATTAGTAAATAATGGAATTTAAAGAATACGGTAAACAGGACATTACCTTGACAATATCATTGAGTATTGATGCTAAAAACAGGAAGTCAAGTGTACATCTTGTGTCCAATAAAATTTCCTGAAATTAAAACGACTTCACTGATGATTATAATTACTTTTTTTTAAGAAGTAAACTAATATATTTCCGTTTATTCGTCATTTTGGATTGATTGAAATTATTGGTGAATGATTCCAGTGGGGTGCCCTGGTGTTGACTTTAAAACTTTTATAGGTGGTGATGGTACTACTGGGCGGAACCATGTAATGGGGACGGGGTTGGATAGCTTGATGTAGTTGATTAGGGTTTTTTTTCAATGAGAGGAAAGCTGGGATAGGGTTCCATCATATAATCCGAGATCATGAGGGCATAACCGTTAATAGGCATATTGGGGGCATCCAGAGTTGTTTAGAGGTCCTCACCATAATTTCCTACTGGGGCCCTCTTATCATAAGTTTTATTATTTACAATACTAAATAGGGTCCCTTTAACAAAGGAGGTTCTAGACTGCCAACTAGTTTACCTACCAGTAGGAACAGCTCGACAAGTGGAAATACAATCCTGGCACTAAGAGGTATTCCATTCTGCACAAAAGGGACAATTTCTACTTAGTTTAAGGCCTAATGAAGTGAATGTGTACCCTATAATGCTTGAGTAAAAGTCAACCCATCCAACTATGACCCACAGATGAATGGCGGTCGAGGTACTACTGGTATGTGTGACGAAATAAAAGTCTCTGCGGAAACCAGTGAGCGGATATCCTTCTTGTGTCGGCCTTTCTCACAGAGAACTTTTAAAAGTTCGAAAAATTGCCAGACTTACCTGAAGTGAACCTTTTGGACAGTGCTCTACAATGATTATTTTCTTGTCACCTTCTAGAACAGCTCCAATCACATGGAGTAGGTTGGTGTGAGAAATGTCTCGAATCTGTGAAGAAACATGTTGCGCCATTACAGTTGCAAGATGTAAGTTGGTTTAATTAATGTGGAAAGAGGTTATGGGTTTGAAGAGTTTGTTTCGGCCCATTAAATTGAGTGAAAAATGTACCGAATCTTTGACGAAAGTTTAATCCATATTGTAAAGGAATTATTCAATTTAGTTAACATGATTTATTTAGAGAGGTTTAGATATGTGGGGTGATAGTGTTAGACATGTGGAGTGATAGTGTTAGACAATGGAGTGATAGTGTTAGACATGTGGAGTGATAGTGTTAGACAATGGAGTGATAGTGTTAGACAATGGAGTGATAGTGTTAGACATGTGGAGTGATAGTGTTAGACAATGGAGTGATAGTGTTAGACAATGGAGTGATAGTGTTAGACAATAGAGTGATAGTGTTAGATATGTGGAGTAATAGTGTTAGACAATGGAGTGATAGTGTTAGACATGTGGAGTGATAGTGTTAGACATGTGGAGTGATAGTGTTAGACATGTGGAGTGATAGTGTTAGACAATGGAGTGATAAGGTTAGACAATGGAGTGATAGTGTTAGACAATGGAGTGATAGTGTTAGACATGTGGAGTGATAGTGTTAGACATGTGGAGTGATAGTGTTAGACATGT
>JAGDYQ010000062.1:2161520-2239537 GCA_021962125.1 Bulinus truncatus
ACAGGGACTTCACACACGCACTACTTATTAAGTCTATTTTATAAAATCTTCGAAATATAATTGTGACCATAAACTACACATTAGATCGAGCAGCAGCAAAGTGTATAATGATTTGTACTTTAACGGTCGTAGGTTGCAGGTCCGAAGGCTGGACAGTGGTGTCCAAGCACCAGGTCAGTTGGTGGCGCATTCTGGACCATGGGTATGCCAGAAATATTGGTCAATTTCCTTTTCATATCATCCTGTTCTATTTTGGAGAAAGTTAGTGATTTACCATCATTATGCTAAAAGCTATAATAGATGGAACTGAACTATCAAATGAAAGGGGGGCGAAGCTCATATTATATGTTCGCCATAATTTGCAAAAGATATTTTCAAAGATATTGGATAATTATATCTTTGGTAAATTATATTTCGAGAGGGGGGGTTGATAAATATTACCAAGGACCTATATTCAAAATAATGTACGCCATCTAAAAACTCAGTTTGGTATCTTCATAAGTGTCATTGTGTGAGTTTGTTATTTATAATTTATGTATCCCGTCCACCTGTAATCAATAGCTTCAGCACTGACCTGTTGAGGATGGACATAACTCTCCTAGGTATCCACAGGCAGGGACATCCAGCAGGTAGGTATCTCCCGCAGGCCAGAGAGTCGTGTATCTTGATTCGGTGGTCAGTTGTTTTTTCAGTACATTATATCTGCCTACCGTCTGTAACAGATGTTTTTTTCAGTACATTATATCTGCCTACCGTCTGTAACAGATGTTTTCTTAGTACATTATATCTGCCTACCGTCTGTAACAGATGTTTTTTTCAGTACATTATATTTGCCTACTGTCTGTAACAGTTGTTATTTTACTATCAATTAAGTCATGAAAGTAACTAATTTATTAACATGATGGGTTCAAAAGTCAGTCAGCCACAGAAAGTGAGACTAATTAAAAACTTATAAAAACATTTGATCCCTGTTAGTATCCTGCAGATTTCCTCCACTTTTCACTTAAATAAAACAGAAGGCTGTAGTACATTTGTATTACCTCTGTAGTACCTCTTTAGTACCTCTTTAGTACATCTTTAAAATCCTAATATCATATCAAGTATATTTTACAAAGGATATCTTTAAACTGGTTATTCTGCATGTCTTTAACTTAAATTACACACAATTAATGTTAAATCAATAAAACTCTGTGTAAAACTTTCTGTTTTGATTTTTATTGATTATAATATAAACACCATAACACAACCTTTATTCTTACACCCCCTTCTCTTGCAATAGACTCGACCTTTTTAATCTCAATACAGCCATCCTATTTTACCAATGTTGGAATTTCATCTATCTAGTTATTGACTTAAGATTCATTACCGTAAACCTTCCGTTCTGCTCGTCCGTCATATCTGAGATGGTTAAGTTAACAGCTCGATTTCCGGAGATATCTATTTGAATCTCTCCTGCTATACCTGAAAATTAAAAACACCTATATTACATTAGTGCAATTAAATTTATATGTAGATACATCAATACAGTTATCATGGGCTTAAGATTTGTGAAATAAATTCCACTTCATTTTATATTTAAAGTTTTATAGCATGAATACAATGCTGCTTCATTTTTTTAATTCGCTTATTCATTAATCAGTACATCTTTTAAGAGTATTATTGAAGAGTATTATTTAAAGCACTATGGATGAAGTGTATTATTTAAAGCACTATTGAAGTGTATTGTTTACCTTTAATTGTTGTGTTTCTTATTCTGTGTACAACGCCCAGTCCGTCACTCATATTTCCACCTTGAGTAAACGTGTCATATAGAGCGGTCAGGTAAACGTTGAACGCGTTGTAGTAGGCAGTTAATATAAACTGCTGGGCTACTGGACTCGTTCCGGTCACAACATCTTCCTGGTAGCCAGAGATTTAATTATTTGCTTAATATGTACATAAAATTTAAACATCACAACATAACAAGAGTTAATGGAAACAATCATACACCAATATAAACTCTGTTTATAGTTTTCCTCAGTTATTGATATGTAGATATCATTGAATATACTGACCTCGTCATCATAAGAGGAAGTGACGTATCTGGATGTGTTCTGTCCAAACATTTTCTCATTTAGTCGTTTCAGTAGCGGGATAAAATCTGCGCGAGTTGGTCTCAATATGTCAATAATCAAAACTGTCTGGAAGGCTTTCTTGGCTTCCTGGAATAAGACGATACAATTTTTTATGTATGAAGTAGTAAAATGAATTCGTCATCGCTATAATTGTTGATATTTACCTCGCCATTGGTATCATTTTCAATATTTACCTCGTCATTGGTATCATTGTCAATATTTACCTCGTCATTGGTATCATTGTCAATATTTACCTCATCATTGGTATCATTGTCAATATTTACCTCGTCATTGGTATCATTGTCACCTCGTCATTGGTATCATTGTCAATATTTACCTCGTCATTGGTATCATTGTCAATATTTACCTCGTCATTGTTTAAAGTACTATGAATGATGTGTATTATTTAAAGCACTATGTATGAAGTGTATTATTTAAAGCACTATGTCAATATTTACCTCGTCATTAATATCATTGTCAATATTACCTCATCATTAGTATCATTGTCAATATTTACCTCTTCATTAAAATCATTGTCAATATTTACCTCGTCATTAGTATCATTGTCAATATTTACCTCGTCATTGGTATCATTGTCAATATTTACCTCGTCATTAGTATCATTCTGCTGCCAGTAAAGAATTGTCGGAGTCCATTCTCCAATGATATTTGGAACAATATACAAGTACTCTTGACTGGTCATTCCTAAGGCCGAGGCGATCAGTAAACAATGTCTGACCTCAGGGAAATCCATGAGTAAAATGTTCACTGCACAAAAAATAATTAATAGCTCACTTTCTTTATATTAAGTGTTATCGCATAACCAACGGAGCGATATGAAAGTAGTAACACAGGTACCAATGGCTGTCAAAGTCTGGCTGCAAGTGGCTCTTAAACTGATTTCATGTGGGCCACCAAAATATTAAGTTATTCCTTACGAGAGAAAAAGCAGAATTAATTTCAGTTTGTCTTTCTTTTGTCTTTTTTTTTCTTTCTATCTTGCCCCCCCCTTTCCCCTGAGTTTGGGGGGTGGGGGGGTGGGGCAGGGGCAAATCATGATTTCTGGAAATATTTAATAGCAAATCGCGAATTGCAATAGTTTGAGAGCCATGAACAAAGATCCAAGTTTACACTAAACAGACCTGTGTGTCATGACTCTATAAGTACTGTGCCATTAGGATGATTTTAGGATGATTAGTATTAATCATCCATATACTCAAAGCATATGAGAAGCACTGCACTAGACAGCTGTCAGGCTATATTTTATTACCTCGACTTGATGCACTAGACAGCTGTCAGGCTACATTTTATTACCTCGACTTGATGCACTAGACAGCTGTCAGGCTACATTTTATTACCTCGACTTGATGCACTAGACAGCTGTCAGGCTACATTTTATTACCTCGACTTGATGCACTAGACAGCTGTCAGGCTACATTTTATTACCTCGACTTGATGCACTAGACAGCTGTCAGGCTACATTTTATTACCTCGACTTGATGCACTAGACAGCTGTCAGGCTATATTTTATTACCTCGACTTGATGCACTAGACAGCTGTCAGGCTACATTTTATTACCTCGACTTGATGCACTAGACAGCTGTCAGGCTACATTTTATTACCTCGACTTGATGCACTAGACAGCTGTCAGGCTATATTTTATTACCTCGACTTGATGCACTAGACAGCTGTCAGGCTATATTTTATTACCTCGACTTGATGCACTAGACAACTGAAACTTCTCCTCCAATTCTTCTTTTGATATTGTGGAAGTTGAAATTTTGTAAGTCTTCAGAACAATGTTTGAGTCGGCTACAAAAAACCTGGGAGATGGTAAAATGTAAAAATGTAAACAATTTATCATTTACAGCGAGTATTGACGTAACCAAAACACAAATATGCATAGAATTATATAGACAAAGCCGAAACATATACAACAAAAATACCAACAAACAATGGACAATATAAAGTTTACTAAACGTAGACAAAGACAAATATGAACTAAATATAGACAATAACAAATATGAACTGAACTGAAGATAACGATAATTATAAACTAAATATAGACAAATGTGAACTAAACGTGGACAAAAGCCAATATGAACTAAATAAAGACAATTACAAATTTGAAAAAAAAAGTATAGTTAAACGTGAACTAAATACAGAAAAGATAAATATGAACTGAACTAAAGACAACGACATAAATGAACTGAACATTGACACAGATGGGTGTACAAAACAAGTTCAGGAAAAAAATAATGTTTGGAAAATAAAATTACTTTCTTACACTTACAGCGTATCTCCTGTATATTTAACTGGATGCGAGAAATGAGTGTTTGTCCACTGATTACGTCATCAAATATTTACCCTATTTTAACCCCCCCCTCCCCATCCACACCCTTCTCTTAGTAGAATTGCGTCAATTTTGTTTCACTTGTAAAAACAAAAGATAAAAGTATTCAAAAAAAAAATACCCCCCCACCCCATTTCCTCAAATATAAACGTTAAATATCAAACATTCAACTCCGTAACCTCGTTCTGATTCACTGAAATCTCAACTTGACTGACGTAATCAAATAAACGAGTCTCCATCACCGTATAACTATTTTAATTGGTCATTGTTTCAAAATTGTAACTGCTTACAAAAGGTTCTAATGTATGTGTATGTGTAAACGGTATACTTAAATTCAAACACAATACTTCATATTTATATTCTAGACACCACGAGTTTATTTTATTGATCGGCGAATGACACTTGCTTCAAGCTTATATAGGTCCTCAGTTACGATCGGAGACATTCATCGTAAACTTTGGTTTAAGAATGTTGACACCCATTCTCCCATTAAGGATGAATTATGTGACCAGTACAATGTCCAGCCTTATCACCTTGACCGATTGTTGTGTACCTAATTAAACCTAAATGGAATTAGTATTTTTCG
Organism: Bulinus truncatus; assembly: GCA_021962125.1. Classification (NCBI taxonomy): domain Eukaryota; kingdom Metazoa; phylum Mollusca; class Gastropoda; family Planorbidae; genus Bulinus; species Bulinus truncatus. The sequence continues at coordinate 2,166,574 of JAGDYQ010000062.1, forward strand.
CACTTAAGAAAGTACTTGTGGACAGCCATTTTAAATATTAAGTTCTACACAAAGATGTTATTAGCAATACATCTCATAAAGTTCTAAACAAAGATGTTATTAGCAATATATCTCACAAAGTTCTACACAAACATGTTATTAGCAATATATCTCACAAAGTTCTGCACAAAGATGTTATTGGCAATATATCTCACAAAGTTCTACACAAAGATGTTATTAGTAATATATCACAAAGTTCTACACAAAGATGTTATTAGCAATATATCTCACAAAGTTCTACACAAAGATGTTATTAGCAATATCTCACAAAGTTCTACACAAAGATGTTATTAGCAATATATCTCACAAATTTCTACACAAAGATGTTATTAGCAATATCTCTAAACTTACTTCTCGTACGCCTCTCCAGTGGTTCTCAGAATATTTTTGTCCACGTCTACAAACATTGAAACATGAATCCACCCGTATTTCTGACACAGGGACCGTGTGAAATAGACCAAAGAGGCTTTGTCGAAAGGGTGGAGGTTGATTGAAATGGGAAATAAGGTGCCGTTCCTGGCCAGTGGGTCATTTCCACGGGGAGAAACTACGGGGATGTTCCAGATTTGTGACATGTAGCAGAGAGTGACTTGTCCTTCGTTAGAAACTGAAAAAAAAGGAAAGAAGAAAAAAGTTTTAGACCAACTGTTAAAAGTCTCATTGGTCTAGTCATGTGTCCAACTGTTAAAAAGTCTCATTGGTCTAGTCATGTGTCCAACTGTTAAAAGTCTCATTGGTCTAGTCATGTGTCCAACTGTTAAAAGTCTCATTGGTCTAGTCATGTGTCCAACTGTTAAAAGTTTCATTAGTCTAATCATGTGTCCACACTACAGACCAACTATTAAAATTTAAATGTTAAGAAGACAATAAGAAAAGTTCAGCTTTCTATTATATCTTTTCGAAATGTACTTACATTGTTTTTTTACGATTTCCTGGTAAATATTTCCTATAAAATTTTCATTCGTAAAACATTTTTATCTTTCTATCTTCAAATAATAGTTTAGATTTCTTTCCCATTCACCAAATAGATGCATATGGCTCTCTGAGTCAAATGTGGGCACAATTGATACAGTCAGACAGACAGGCAGGCAGGCAGATAGAAATATAGATGATAAGTCTTACCTGGCCCGAAGAATACATCAACTCTTTTTCTATAATATTCTTTGGCTGCCAAAGCTCCTATCTGTTGTGGTCCTGGCAATGTTTCCACAATCCTGTAACTTATGTTAAAAATCTGGCCAAACTCCGCCCGACTGTCCTCCATGGCTATATCCAGCAACGGCCGTAAGAAATTCACATGAAACGAGGTCAGGTTGCCAAGGGCGCCGGTGCTTTCCATAACGACAATATTTACTGGTATCTTAGTCACATTTTGCGTTAGAGCCAACGTGATTATAAAAATAAAGAAACATCGAACTGGTATTCCAAATAAATTATTTGAATCTAACATTTTTGTTGTTATTTTTTATGCATTTAACAGCCCGCTTTTATTTTTGCACCATTTTATTTGTACGTCGGGATATTTTCCCTTAGTTTGTACTTATATTATTAACGTACAATAATAATTAGGAAAAGGCTTTTGTTTAGTTAAATTTGACAATATATGTTTACATTGTTTTATTTTTCTTGCAGTAGTACATATATTTAAAGTGACTAAAAAATAAGAGCGGCCAAATACAAACTCTGTAAACCAGCACTCACGTTCTGTTCATGCCTCGTTAACTGTTTGAATTTACAACCAATCGGAGACTTTGTCTTCATTCAAGTCTGACCAATCGAATGCGTGCGACCGTTTGTTAACCTTTGACGGATGGGAAAGATGAGGGAGGGAGCGAAGCTGTGCTGGATTAATCTATAAGTAAGTAAACATAAAAAAACGCGAGTTTAGTTTAAGGGCATCACGGGAAGACATGGCACCACACAATTCATATAATAATTCGGTAATGAGTGTTTGTTATTAAATTCATAGACCTAATTAGTAATTCAATACATCAGATCCTGTTGATATACAAATACTAATAATTTAAAGAAAATATTATACTCTCCCATATATTCCTCAAGAATACACGATTTTAATTATTTACATTTTTTCAAAAAGGAACCAATAAATCATGTTTTATAATTCTCAAATCCATAAAAACGCTTTTTTTAAAAGACGTATTGGCTTTATTTGTATTTTCCAATAGAAATGTAATATGAAAATAAAAAAAAAGTTAATAATATTCAAATTCTCGATTGTCCGAGCCAGCCAATAAAGCTAAATGTTTTTTAACGAAAATATCCAAAACTCATTCAGAAACCCGCCCTAATCCCGCCAGATTTGTAAATTGAAATTAAATGTCAAAATTTGTATTCTATTTTTTTTTAAAGTTTATAATATTGTTTGCGTTATTTTTAGTACTTACGTAACATAAATCATTAAATCTTCGTGGGGGGAAAACCACCCAACTGGTGGAGGGGACCCGCCAAACCTGCCACCCCCACCCCTTCAAGCCCAACCCGAAATGACGCCCTTGATCTAAATTGGTGGAAAGAATAATCAGTTTTAAAATGAGATGGCGGCATTAGATTCAATCCTCATGCTGTGAGGGGGGGGGGGTGTTTAGGACATCAGGGGAGGCAATCCGGCACTAGAGCAGTGAATAGCGTGAGGAAGTAAATAAATCAAGATTGGTGCAGAAAAGTATCGGATAAGAAGTAAATCAGAAATGATAATTTTATTTGGAAACATGAAGCCGACATATAAATAATAAACGATGCAAGCTACTTACAGAGTTTTGTTTCACTTCACTATTTTTGTAATGGCCAAGTATTGTCTTTACGTTGTAGACTTTTAGGGGTGGAGGGATGTGTGACTTTGACCAACTTAAATGAACACCTCCCTAAATGTTATTATAGGATACACTGCACTGCACTCACTCTTTGCTGGATACACTACAATGCACACACTCTTTGTGGGATACATTACACTGCACTCACTCTTTGTTGGATACACTACAATGCACTCACTCTTTGTTGGATACACTACAATGCACTCACTCTTTGTTGGATACACTACACTGCACTCACTATTTATAGGATACATTACACTGCACTCACTCTTTGTTGGATACGCTACAATGCACTTACTCTTTGTTGGATACGCTACATTGCACTCACTCTTTATGGGATACACTACAATGCACTTACTCTTTGTTGGATACGCTACATTGCACTCACTTTTTATGGGATACACTACAATGCACATACTCTTTGTTGGATACACTACAATGCACTTACTCTTTGTTGGATACACTACACTGCACTCACTATTTATATGATACATTACACTGCACTCACTCTTTGTTGGATACGCTACATTGCACTCACTCTTTATGGGATACACTACAATGCACTTACTCTTTGTTGGATACGCTACATTGCACTCACTCTTTATGGGATACACTACAATGCACTTACTCTTTGTTGGATACACTACAATGCACTTACTCTTTGTTGGATACACTACAATGCACTCACTCTTTGTTGGATACACTACAATGCACTTACTCTTTGTTGGATACACTACACTGATGTAAATGAAAGTGTGGATCGAATTCGTGACTAATGTATCACTAGTCACAGCGCCCTCCACTTTAATTCGCTTTTAATAACTTGAACTCAAAATGTAGCACCACATATGATACAAACACGGTACATTCTAATATTTTTCGCTTGTACGATTTACAACATTCACTCGTTCATGGAATACGGTACATTCTAATATTTTTCGCTTGTACGATTTACAACATTCACTCGTTCACGGACTTCATTCGTCCTCAGACTGAATTCTTGAACCGTGTTAGTAATCTCAAAGATAAACTTTTAGCTGTTGCCCCAGGCAGGTTGGTCAACAGACTACTTTACAACACCCCCTCCCCCCTTCAGCCTTCTTTAAACTAAGATTGTTGACTTAATATTATTACGGTAACTCTTTGTTTTTGACGATAGTTTCAATATTAGTCATAGTTCATTACTATTGGCAATCAATTACTCCGATATAGGTCGCAGATAGAATCGAGAAAATTACTTTTTTAATTAATGAACGACATCACTATTGATAAAGAGGCGTGGATGTTTGTGGGGGGAAAGGGGGTGGGTGCAACATGACAGCACTATTAATGAAGAGGTGTGGATGTTTGTGGGGGGGAAAGGGGGTGGGTGCAACATGACAGCACTATTTATGAAGAGGTGTGGATGTTTGTGGGGGGAAAGGGGGTGGGTGCAACATGAAAACTATTAATGAAGAGGTGTGGATGTTTGTGGGGGGAAAGGGGTGGGTGCAACATGACAGCGAGGAATGTGTAAAATGTTGATCAACTAATGTGGAGACGGGATTCACACTTGACATAAACCAGTGCTGGTACAAAAACTTCAATTTTCACGTAAGAAAATTAAATAAAAAATTGTCGTTCAACAAGGAGACCTTTCATTTTAACCACTAGTAACACACAGACAATTAATTTACACAGAGACGAGGAGGAACGAAAAAAAAAACCTGAAGATTTTGCCTTCATCTAGCAAAACTAAATATTTTGTTTTTTTTTAAAAACGTAAAACTTTAATTTTTCTCGTCAAACAATTGGTTCGTTCGCTGCGTCGCTTGAAAAGCAAAGAGATTGTTATGCGGAGCGTTCGTTTAGCGAGGTACACGCCATTACTAGAAACAAGTAACCGCTCTAGTCAGTGGTTTCACTTAACGTCATCTTACATTTTTATAAAACACTACAAAGATCCATAACAAATAGAAAATAATAAAACATTAAAGGAGACTGATTCACATAGAGGATGGATGGTAAAGCGGTCGACAGTCGTCCTGAGGGTACCTGGTTCGTTCCCCGGTGAGGACCAATGGATATCTCAGGCCATAGTCTCCCGTGGTGCCTCCATGGCCATTGCACTACCGGCTATGGTGGGTATAAAATAAACACACTATAAAAACTGTCCCATTAGTGGATCTAAAGATTCTATCTCATCCTTACAGGGACTTTACACGCAGACACTGGTTCACATAAAACCCAATCCAGAACCCCAATACACCGACGCTAATAAAACATTTAATTTATTTGCGTTAGATTTTATATTTTTTTTTAATTCTTAAAATAAACAATGGATAGATTTTATTATTTGTTAAGTTGTTCATTTCAATCAAATATGTCATTCAATCGCCATTGAATCGTGGATGTTGAATGGTTTATTGATTCGTTAATGTGAACCAAGCGGCAATTAAAATTTTCAGAACTAAATATTGCTTCTTCAGATTTCCTATAATTAGCGACAAACTTATTACTTGACACTTAATACATTGATTACTGGGAGGATGCTATTCACAAATGTATGTTACATGCCACACATTGATTATTAGTGTGATGCTTTTCACATAACTATGTAACATGTCATACATTGTTTACAATTGACACTCACGAAACCACGTACTCTCTCCAATAAATTGTCTACATTCAGTGTTTGTTTTGTATTTTTATAAATTAACTGGTCGCACTAAGGAAGTGTTGACGGCTGTTTATATTTCAATGTGTGCATCATGTTTTGACATTCTTGTACATTGATCTAACCTTCTCAGATTTTAAGTAAATAGTTGACCAGTGAAGAGAAGATGACCATGGTCAAATAATTGATTGACCAATCGATATTTACTAAACGAAAAAATTTGTTGACCTACGAGCCTGTCCCAATCTCTGATTCGCTAAATTCGAAAATATTTGACATTGAAAATAGCAAATGGGTGATGTGGATACATCTGGATATCTGTATGTTTGTCTTCTTGTTCTTTAAATTTGACAATACCAACGAACTTTTACAGAGGACAAAAAGAAGAGGTTTAAATGGGGGGGGGGGCTTTCACATATTATATATTATACAGATATATCGCTATATAAATAGTCCTCGGTTGTGTGTTGAAAACTCTCGCGCCATTGTTGTTGTTCGTTTTCTATTCATAAAAACACACAATGACCTATTTACACCTCTTTGTTGTTGGTTTTTTCCGGACATGAAATACGAATGAAAAAGATTTCAATTTGCTGAATAAATATAAAAAAGCGATAATATATTATTTAATTCATCAGTTCGTGGGTTTTGGGAGATTTGTATATATAATAAACATTTCTATTAAAACATTTGTTTTAAAAAGAAGGCTTGCGCAATCGTAAATATCTAATCTGTGAAGGGGTTTTATTTTCATCATAAACTTAATAGCGTGTGTTCTTGTTCTGTTGTGTGTGTGTGAGTGTGTGTGTGTGTGTGCGTGTGTGTGTGCGTGTGTGTGTGTGTGTGTGAGAGAGAGAGAGAGAGAGAGTTTTCTTCAACCTCTGACAGGATCAAAGTATAATTTCCTCATTTGAATAAATTTAACCTGTTTACTACCTAATTATGATCACCTGTCTCCATGGTGTCAAAGATTGTCATTCTCGTCTCCACCAATTAACACTTTCACTCTCACACCTTACCCATGTATTTACTCTGGCAATGACCTCCTCTATCTGTGAATGAAGTTTTCTACGACTGTATTTTTTTGTATCATTGGCCTAATGTTATTCGACAGTTTGCCGTCTCTGTCAGGTCTGTGAAGTAGAATTTCACGGTTGGGTGAGTTGTAAGGTTCAGTAATGGTGTTTGTGTTTTGTTTTCTCCCTCTCCATTTTATGAGTGGGCGCCACCTCTGAGATCAATAGGCCTACCTGGTGGCATCTTTCTTCTTTATATTTACATACAAACATGGCCGGACTTAAGAGGAGCGGTAAACAATTAAGGTACATCCCATATATTAATCAGAGACGACCTTTCGAGTGGCGCCAACTGTTCCCTCTAAGCTTTGCGCGTGTATGCGCGCCTACATTAAAACCGCGCGCGCACTTATTTCATTTAGTAGGCCTGTACTCAAGAATGTACCAAGAATCACACATAGTTGTAAATTATTTTCAAAACCACACACAAACACACACACACACACAAACACATTCAGCGAGGATGATGCTGGTGCGAGGCATCACTATCATAAATGGTTCACTGAAGATTTTATAACAAGAGACGTATTTATGGTTCACTGACGCTTTCACAACACAGGAGTTCTATAAAGAAAAAACGAAAGTTGATTTAAGTTCACCCAGCTATTAATGGGGTACCTTATTTTAGCTGGGGAAGTAAAGGTGTTGTGCTAACCACACAATCACTTAGTTATAACTTACAATACGTAATTATAGACACGAATTCTGCACTTCATCAGCCCTGATGGTCATGAGGGCTAAAAGAACGTTACCACATATTTGTCTGCTTGTTTACACTTTATATATATTGTAATAATCTCATATTAACCACTGACACCCATTAACAGGATCTCTTTTGTTTAAAAACCATAAACCTTTAACCCAGCGGTGCCTTCTTCAATCATCAAGCTCATAATACATGTAGTCTATAGGATGAGAGGTTAATGAAACGCTCCGCATGTCTAGGGCTATACAAGGGTTGGATTCACTTCATTTTATCAAGTCGGTATTTTGTAATTACACTTGATACCTGGCTTACCCTTTGATATACATTAAGGTGGCATGTGCTGTCATTTCTGCAGTAAGTGTTGGCAGTGTTAGTAAAAGGCATACATCTTTATGTGACACAGTATAAAGATAATAGTAGCAATTAAAGTAAAACTTGCGTTGTAACTCTGTATAACTTTGTAGCCAGTAAAACATAAAATCATAAAAAAAACATAATTTTTAGGATAAAAAAAGATTTTTATTGTAAAAAAACGAAACAAAAAAAGACAAAAGTAAATGACATTTGTAATTGGCTAGAGGTTTAATTTCTACTGAATAGAATATTTTAATTTGCTTGCATAGGAAGTGTCATCATCTTGACCAATCAAAAGTCACGACTAGAAGAAAATCGAATGTTCAAAAGAATTTGCATGTACAATTATGAATGTTCTGGTAAGATGAGTGTCGATAATATAAACAAACCCCCATGAAAATAGCCAATGTCTAGTCTATTCATTAGTCCAAAAAATATTAATCATAGCCACACAAACAGCCAACAAGCCAAAACAGCCAGTACGTCATCCAACTAGCCAAACTGTAACAGCCCAACAATCAATGAGGCATTCATGTGGCCAGCAGTCAAACAAAACTCTGTAAAGGAAAATGAAAACAAAAACAAGACTGTCTCATTACCTACCTATATAATGTAGATCTATGGATAGGTGGGTGGGTAGCAAGGTAGATAGACTATAGATAGATAGTCAAAGCAGGTAGATAGTTTGGCAAGGCAGTTTGGCAGACAGACTAATATGGATGGATAGATAGGCAGGCAATTATGATAGATAGATTAAAAGATATATATATATATATATATATATATATATATATATATATATATATATGTATATATTTAAACCAATAGAAATAAACCATACTAAAACATTACCTAAACAAATGTTGTGTAACATCCACCAGAAAGTAATCATCAAATCAAAAAGCTGGTTATGAAAACACATTATCCAACTTGGCACAGATGTCAGGCTCAGTGTCTGCCACAGTCACCATCCTGGTCAAGATTTTTTGACATTTTAAAAAAATAATTATATATATATATGACGTAGGTATGTAAATAGAAGTAAAAACATTCAACGACTATGGATGGCCTCAGAAGGTTTAACATTATTATTTACTTTAAACATATTTTTTTTTTAAAATTCAATGTTGCACGGTTACAACATAAATAAACCCTTTGTATTCTAGTCCCATAGAGTATACATAGACTTCAGCCTAGATCTATAGAGTATTCAAATACTTCAGCCTAGATCTATAGAGTATACATAGACTTCAGCCTAGATCTATAGAGTATACATAGACTTCAGCCTAGATCTATAGAGTATACATAGACTTCAGCCTAGATCTATAGAGTATACATAGACTTCAGCCTAGATCTATAGAGTATACATAGACTTCAGCCTAGATCTATAGAGTATACATAGACTTCAGCCTAGATCTATAGAGTATACATAGACTTCAGCCTAGATCTATAGAGTATACATAGACTTCAGCCTAGATCTATAGAGTATACATAGACTTCAGCCTAGATCTATAGAGTATACATAGACTTCAGCCTAGATCTATAGAGTATACATAGACTTCAGCCTAGATCTATAGAGTATACATAGACTTCAGCCTAGATCTATAGAGTATACATAGACTTCAGCCTAGATCTATAGAGTATACATAGACTTCAGCCTAGATCTATAGAGTATACATAGACTTCAGCCTAGATCTATAGAGTATACATAGACTTCAGCCTAGATCTATAGAGTATACATAGACTTCAGCCTAGATCTATAGAGTATACATAGACTTCAGCCTAGATCTATAGAGTATACATAGACTTCAGCCTAGATCTATAGAGTATACATAGACTTCAGCCTAGATCTATAGAGTATACATAGACTTCAGCCTAGATCTATAGAGTATACATAGACTTCAGCCTAGATCTATAGAGTATACATAGACTTCAGCCTAGATCTATAGAGTATACATAGACTAGATTTATACTTGGATGTTGGGTCAAATGGATCCACAATCAGTGGCGTAGTGAGCTTAACTCGCGCCCGGGGCACAATAACTGTTTAGCGCCCCCACCCCATTCGAAAAGCATATAATATTATATGTAAAATATACCATTCAGCACCCCTTTGTGAGTAGCGCCCGGGGCATGATGCCCCCCCCCCACCATCACTACGCTACTGTCCACAACAGATTCTTTCTTCTGTAGAAGCTAATTAGGCGGCTGCCATGGGTCCTTCTGGTAAGGGTGGAATCTTTCATGAAGTACATTTCGTATTGAGCTCATACCATTTTAAAGTTTATATGTTGTTGTTTTATAGTGCCAACGTTCAGGAATTTTTGTGGTACGTAAGAGATATTTACTAGTTCTTAAGGACACGTAAAGAGCTAGTCTGGCGGACTTACATTGATAACAAACTGGCCCGTTTCATGGGAGTGCAATTTTAACCTCTTATATATGGGTTCTGTGCCAGAATGAATTTTCAACTGAGGGGAGCGTCATAGATAATCTAATACATAATCGGCTAGCCTGGCGTACGTGAGTATAACTTCCGCGGCTAAAAATAGTCTCACTCAAGGGGAGTGAACTCTTGCTTGGCTAAAAATAGTCTAGGGAATTCCAAGTAGTGCGCAAATTATGTAAAGTTGTAAAGATGGTCAAAGGGATACAACTCAATTACAATGAGTCACTCGCCGGTCCGGGTACCGGGCCATTGATCTAGTGTTAAAATAAATATTAAATCCATAAAATTTGCAAGGTGCAGCGTTTTTTTTTTCCTTTTTTTCTTGATTAGGGCGTTCAAGGGAACTTTTGGCCTAGTGCCCCAAAAACTTCAGAACGTCTCTGGTGCAGAGGATTTCCATAATAGCAAAATATAAATAAGTAATGGTGAGTTCAAACAAATAACAAAGTATCAATATATACACATAGATCAATAATGAACTTAGTTGATTCTTATTCGATCTGAGGGTGTGATATTTAAACGTCAGACTGTCGCGCCCGCTAATATCAGGCACCCTCCCACCCCCCACCCCCACCCCCCACCCCCACCCCCCACCCCGATAATATCCGCCAAGTTGAGCAACTTTTATCACACCCACTCACTTAAAGGGAGATAACTGTACCCGACAGGAGACCCTATATGCAGGAGCCCCCCCTGGCCTGTGTTGGAATGGCTTCCCCCTACCAGCTGTGGACCTGGTTATAAGGACATGCATGTTCGAATGCCCCCCCCCCCCCCAAACACATACCATTTTCTTGTCTCTGTGATTACAAAGTTTTGAGCCACTGGCAGGTTACACTGTTTGGTCATCTCCAGCAACAGCAATGTATAGTGGATGATTTCATCTTTCTTCTGGCGACTCTTGATTAATACCTGGATCAACATTTGTTCAATGAATCACCAACAGCTAATACATCAACAAAAGTTGATTGATCAAACTCATATACTTAATCAGTGACGGTCTTACAGAAGGTCATAACTGGGGTAATCGTCAATAGACCCACGCCTGAAGGAACCACCGGAACCAGAATTATGGATTTATACATCATTTTTTTATCCAGCTCTAGCCCCACCTAATGACACTCTGCCAATATCACCCGTACCCCCTCTGACTTAATGCATCAACAATGTCCAATAAATATTTTTTTCAAAAATTACTTTTAACATAATCATTATCAGGTGCCAGTATTGAAAGTTTATTGCATCATAAATCCCGCAAAGTATTATAACACATTAGTTTGCAATTATCTTCTCGTATCTTTGTGTGAAGTGACTTAGTAAAACGTCTCAGACATGCCCATCAAACCATCTCATTGGCCAGGGTTGGCAAGAAACGTGGCCAATGAGAGACACTTTTTCAGATTTGTACATACAAGTGGTGCACACCATAAAGAATTTAACAAGATTTGGTGAAAAATATACTGATTCACAAAAACTGATTCACTATAACCCAATTGGTGAAAACATTAAATGATTCACAAAATTGATTCACTATAGCCCAATTGGTGAAAACATTAAATGATTCACAAAAACTGATTCACTATGACCCAGTTGGTGAAAACATTAAATGATTCACAAAAACTGATTCACTATGACCGAATTGGTGAAAACATTAAATGATTCACAAAAACTGATTCACTATGACCCAATTGGTGAAAACATTAAATAATTCATAAAAACTGATCCACTATGATCCAAACGAATTCAGCGAATTGGCTGGATGGGGCAGTCATAGAATATTTAGATTTGCCCACAGAAATAAAACCAAATTAATAGCCAAAACAATAAAAATATGTCACAAATAAAAACTTAAAAAAAATTATTCTCTTTTAATCAATTCTTTTTTTTCAGCAGTTAAAATAGTTTTTTTTTTCTAATTGTCAATACTCCGTTTATTCAAACGCATTGATTTAATTGAAATTGTATCCAGTTCCCTTAAAAATACATTTTTAGAACTATTTTTGTTTGTTTAGTGTGATGAAACGGTCCATAAACCAGCAATTAACTTTTGAACAGTTTATTTTGAAACTAGCTCATCACATATTTACATAACCATGAGCTACTGAGATACATATTGTACAATCCAGCCAACAGTTTAAAGAAAAACGAGCTATTTTGATAAAGGCACGTTCAATGGACCAACACAGTTTACCCTGAATGGAATGTAGACCGGATCTTTGATGTTATCTTCTTCCTGAATGGCGTGTATGACGTTATCCTCCACGTCCATGGCCGCACCGATCTTAAACAGCTGCCCAGGGTCCAACAGGACGGACAGCCTCAGCAAGAAAATGTCCGATACTGGCTTCAGTATCTGTGTATCTATGAGAACCAGATTTGTGGTCATTTCAGATTAATAACTTACTCACCCCCATTGCCAGATTGGTGGTCATTTCAAATTAAAAACTTACCCACCCCCATTGCCAGATTGGTGGTCATTTCAGATTAAAAACTTACCCCCATTGCCAGATTGGTGGTCATTTCAGATCAACAACTTACTCACCCCCCATCATTGCCATAGGGCCCTTCACTTGCACATATTTATTTTATTAAACTTGACATATAGCCTAGTTTTGACCAGACCTTCAAAATATTCCTGTCTCACCATAAGGCTCACAAAAAGCTACGAAAAACTCACAAAAAGCTACGAAAGGCTCACAAAAGGCTACGAAAGGCTCACAAAAAGCTAAGAATTGCTCAAAAGAAAGCTGAGAACGGCTAGGATTGATTCTATACTTATGTTGATCTAAATATTTATATTTTCTTTTAATACATAGACATAAGATAACTGCAGTCCAATGAACTTGGTTGAAATACTTATACCTACCAATCAAACGCATCAAGCTGTTTTTGGTAATTTTTGTATTCAGTACCCAGTGAAATAACAGTTTCAAGTAACGGGGTTCTTTTTTGGAATCCTTTAATGTCCCTTTGCTGAAAGCAGAAATTTCATGAATAATTTTGAAGAGAAAATTAATGTTAAATTATATTTTACAATGATTGATATACATATGTTTTTATGAATGCCAGTGATTTTAAATCATCTACAGGCTGAACAAAGTGTTAATAATTTATTTTATAACATTAAAAGTACTTATTTTTAATTGCAATTTAATATACTTAAGGTTGTGCAAAATACTTTAAAGGTTTTTCTACACATATTTGTGTATGTATGTGTGTGTGTGTAAGTGTTTATTGACATTAATGAAGTCTCCCTCACTCCTCCCCTCTCTCTATCTTTCTCTCTCTCTCTGTCTCCGTTTAATAGTACTTTATAATTATCGCTGTTATAGAACTGAATTGATTGCTACAATTATCGTTCAATTAATTAATCTAATGGTAACTCATTCTAAAACAGTCGTTTCAGTCTTCCTGAACATCACTGACCGTTCAATTATTTATAAAACTAATTGTTATCCCACTGAACAAAGCTTACTAAATAATGCCGATTGCTCTCTTCTTTAACAAAACTGGCATCAATATGATTTCTGAATAAAGACAGTACTCAATCAATAAATTTGTGTCAACACCAAGTTGACTGTCATGCTATACAACATGCCAAGCACCAACAAAACAAAGATAACAACAGCAGCGGCCTTAGGGTGGGGTGAAGGTGTGTGTGTGGGGGGGCAACAGGGGCGAAAGCATTTGTTTAGGGCCTCTAATTTGAAAATACATCCAAAGCCCCCGCCTCTGCTGACAGTTGCAATCGCTCATTTTCTCACTAGCACTCACACTTTACTACTCATCACTCACACTTTACTACTCATCACTCACATTTTACTACTCATCACTCACACTTTACTACTCATCACTTACACTTTGTTTACTACTCATCACTCACACTTTACTACTCATCACTCACACTTTACTACTCATCACTCACACTTTACTACTCATCACTCACACTTTACTACTCATCACTCACACTTTACTACTCATCACTCACACTTTGTTTACTACTCATCACTCACACTTTACTACTCATCACTCACACTTTACTACTCATCACTCACTGTTCTCTTATGGTAACCAGCAACAACTCAATGGTGTCATGTAGTTCCATAATGTCAAGGACAGAGATCAATTTCAAAATTCCTCTGTCAGGGGCATTTAAATTATCTTCAAACCATCTAGTACTCAACTGTAGATAATATTACATTTTTGTAAAGTTATAATTTAGACGTAGTTAGTTACATTTACAAATCACATTAACTACGAAATTCATCGTAAACAAAAAAAAAATATTCAGATGCGTCATTAAGATCTTTATGGCCCTAAATAAGAAATAACTCCTTATGTCAATTTCCGCCCCCCCCCCTTTACACCTTTGATTGAAATATCTGTTGTTACTTTGTGTATTTTCTGTCAATATGAGCCGTTAATCAGGTTGACTAATAATGTCCTCGCTTGCTTCTGAATGTTCTTCAGTTGGCACATCGGTGTACATTACATTCAACCATATGATTGGGGGTGGGTGGGTTGGGCAAGTTGAACTCAACATAAATAAATTGTATTTTATTAAACGGGACCCGAAGGGGAGGGGGAGGGGAAATAAGACAGCCAACCAGATAAGACAAAAGTGTCAAAATATAACATTGTGTTTGATGTGTCTCTGTATTTAGTAGTGTCAAACATAACATTGTGTTTGCTGTGTCTCTGTATCTAGTAGTGTCAAAACATAACATTGTGTTTGATGTAACTCTGTATTTAGTAGTGTCAAACATAACATTGTGTTTGATGTAACTCTGTATTTAGTAGTGTCAAACATAACATTGTGTTTGATGTAACTCTGTATTTAGTAGTGTCAAACATAACATTGTGTTTGCTGTGTTTCTGTATTTAGTAGTGTCAAAACATAACATTGTGTTTGATGTGTCTCTGTATTTAGTAGTGTCAAAACATAACATTGTGTTTGATGTGTCTCTGTATTTAGTAGTGTCAAAATATAACATTGTGTTTGATGTGTCTCTGTATTTAGTAGTGTCAAAACATAACATTGTGTTTGCTGTGTCTCTTTATTTAGTAGTTTTATTATCTGTGATATTTAGCCAATATGTCTCCATATTTATATCCCAAAAATGTAACAGGGGACTTGTGGTCATCTGTTGAAATAAAGTCAGCTGGACATTGTGCTAGCCAAACAATCCCTGTACATGCCTACATCTCTACATCTACTCGGAATGAGTTTAAATGTTTATATTAAGAACACAACAGAACATTTTACTGGGTCAGTATCCATCGACCAATTATTTCCCCACTCCTAAATGGGCCAATTAGTCAAACAGTGAACTAATGAATAGAAGTATTACTGGTATCATTATTTTGTTGTTGCTATCAATATTTGTGTATGTTTATGTGTGTGTGGTGTAAGTGTATGTGCGTATATATATATATATATATATATATATATATATATATATATATATATATCATTGTGTGTATGTGTATGTTTTATATATATCATTTACATTTGATATTATTGTGGACCATTTTGTTTTTCCTTTCTCTGTCTCAATCTCTTTCTCCGGGTAGCCCAACAGAATGATAGCCCTCCACCATCTGTGTTTGAAGGCTCGCTCTTTTTTCAGGATCTTTGTCAGTTGTGACAGCAAGTTATCTGAGCAGGAAAAAGATATAAGAGATGTTACACACATAAAAAATGTCTGAGCGGGAAAGAGATATCCCAGTCAATTAGTGCTGTCTGGCGTGACTGAGGATACATAACAGTATTAACATGAACCACCCCCCCCGCCCCCAAATGGGTTTCCAATAACCAATTCTGTTCCATAACTCTATAACTATTATGGTAAACAGCGATATTTGAAAATACAGCTCAAGTTTCAGTAGCTGGAAGATTTCACCTCAAAGATAATTGGCGGATTTACACACACACACACAAAATAAGCGTATTGGACTTAATGTTAACTTACCTTCCCCCCCCCCTCCCCACCCGGGCTTAGGTTTAGAGTTTAGCTAAATTAATGCATCTTGACCATCAACTTATTAAACACACACACACACACACACACACACACACACACACACACACACCACTTTTTTAAAAAAATCTTCAAATGACCAAAAAAAAACTTTCCTTTCTATCTCCATGTTATTTTTTTAAGAACTAAATAAAATCATTAAAATACATTTTTATCAAATGCAAATCAAATTCTTATCAAATTTGTAAAATTCATCCATAACAACAAACGTTTTACTCAAACGTTCAAGTGTTTGTAAGAAAATAAGTCTCTTGATGGATGAAAAAAAACAACATAAAATGTAAGTTTGAATGTGAAATCATCCTTGCTTCACAAACTAACCCCCATATAGGCCCTCACTTGATAAACTGTTGTGTTTATTACATACAAACTATTAGCAGACGACTCACTGTCTGACATGCGCAGATCTACGTGTCGCTGGTGCCACAGGTCAGGCCCATTCAGAAACACATTCAGGGAAGCAATGTCTTGACCGTTGGTTCGGACACCTGGTGAATACATCATGATGTCCAACTTGGCATCTGGTTCCAGGTCCGCCTTAAGTTCTTCTTTCTTTTTAGGGCCCTTCTTGGCGGCCCCGGGCTTCAACTGTGAGCGGACAGAGAAATCAATCACTGTAAAGTGTACAGCCATACACCAGTTACATTTCAATGTTATATATAGTTATGAACAAGACACGATAAAAATAGACTTTTTTAAAACTAACAGTCTTCTAAAATATATGTATATTTAAATTTTACAATGCACGCATGGTACCGCTGCTTTGACCTACCAGCATGCACGCCAGGCCCGTAGCGTGCGGGAAGGGGGGGCAATGGGCGGGGCCCCCCTGCGTTTTGTCTAGCCCCCTCTGCATGTTTGCTCTACATATTAACATTTATTTCCTGCCCCCCCCTTCCTTGCCATAGGCTTTGCCCCTGATGTAGTAATCACGTACTAACACAGCTCTCGATCTGAAACATGTTGAATTATTGATGCAAGGGAAGTAACTCATTTATTAATGCCGTTCTTCATAATTAAGCACGGTTACATCCCTTAATTAGTTCTGAGAATTCTTTTTTCAAATAATATTTGTTAAGAATTTAAAAAAAAAAAAAATTAATTAATTGCAAAATTAGTTATAGAATCATACAAGGTCATAGAGCAAACCGGCAAACACATTATATTACTTCTAAAAGGCTTCCACGCAATACTGGCCCAATAAAATCAACCCCCCCTTACACAGAAATATTACTAGATTCTTCTAAACCGGCGAACACACACCCTCCCCCCCCCTCCCCCCCCCCCATCTTAGATACCAGTAAAAATGTTTTATTTGATAATATCTGTAAATTATTCACTTTCTTTGAGCACCAAACTTTCTTGGCTAAAGTTATTTATAGTTCATGACTTTTTTAGTCAGTACAGTCTGTGCAAGTAATGGTGAGTTATAAACTGCTTACGTCATCATCTCTGCTGGCCTTCCTCACCACGTACTCCAGACAGCTGACAGTACTCAGGTAATAGAACATGGATCTGTGATTCACTGAGCCTGTGGAACAAACCACATAGAGCTTTAAAACATCATAATGCCCAGGTAATAGAACATAGACCTGTGATACACTGAGCCTGTGGATATACTCAGGTAAAAAAACATTTGTGATTCACTGAGATTGTAAAATCAACACAGTTTTAAAACGTGGCCGAGCACGAAGTAGGTAGACCAAAGCCTTGATGTTGTACAAGTGTTAAGTCCAATATGTTCGGTCAAGTTGACAAAATCTGGTTGATAAAAGAAATAAAGCAAAAAAAAAATAATTCAACTCAAATTACATGGAGGGACACATCATTTTACTTTGCAGCTCTAAGGGACACATCATTTTACTTGCAGCTCTTAGGGACACATCATTTGGTCATCATTATTCCATACCACTCTGTGGTTTGGTTGGCGATAAGAGAATTTCTATAAAATGGCTCTTACCTACAGTATTGGTTGCTGGAGAGTCTACTATCATTGGTCCATCCAGCAGGAAGGTAAAAAGGCGACCAGACTTTGCAGGAAATGTAGGCGTTTGGGCAATCATGCGGTAACCTTCACCCCACCAGTGCTCCGCCCTGACATAAAGCTCAGAGGCCTACAACAACAAGAATGTCATCACTAGACTAGGGAATCAAGGACTTTGCTTAATTATTATGGTAATCTGTACATTTTGAATGGTCAACACTACAAGATTCGGCAGTGGGAACAGCTTTACGTACAGCAATAAGAATAACATTAGGTACAGCACTAGTTACAACAGATCCGATTTTTTCATGATTTTTTTTAACTATTTATTTACGTTTGACGATTTTAAACTGGAATACTGTTGTATTAATTCTTTACTTTCGGTTGAACGCAGAACCCACACCGCTATTATTTATATAGATCCCCACTTCGGGAATGTTCAAGTATTACGAAACGCCTTCGGGGTGGAGGGAAGGGTATGACAAAATGTGACGCAATGCTAGAATTTGGCCATAACAAGGACACGCGAGTTACTGTGAAATTAACAGTGGAGGTGGGGGGAGGAGTAATATGTGGTCTACCTTCACAAGTTCAATGACCAGGTCAAAAGCACCGTCCCTGTTCCGTGTAAACACACTGCCAACACACTCGCAGTGATTCCTGGAAAACAAAAACAACAACAAAAACAAGAACTTGCATTCGTAGAAATCTATAAATAAATTCAAACTAAATGTCCAGTTAAAGCAATGACCATTGATAGTCAGTCTGTCACTTAATATTCGTCGGCCCCGGGGGGGGGGCAGCCTTCTTATCATCCCTTGGCACAAAGTTTGTGAGAGAAATACAGAGTCCGGCCCGGGCGCCCATTAACGCTAAATACGCCACTGTGTTTAATTTACACTTTTGTCTCAAATCTGACTTTGTCTCAAATCTCGCTTTGAGTGATTCAGTTCTTATAACTATACTGAAATGATTCCGCTACATATTTCTTTCCTTTGTCTCGTAATTGTTTGTTTACAGTCAGTTTTTTTTTACAGTCTGTTTTTCACAGTCAGTTTTTTTTTACAGTCTGTTTTTTTACAGTCTGTTTTTACAGTCTGTTTTTTACCGGTCTGTTTTTTAGTCTGTTTTTGTACACTATGTTTTTTTTTTTACTTTCTTATCTCTTTGTTGTGCAGCGAGACAAATAAAAAAACCACCTGTAACGCCAAAGGTAGGCCACTTCCATTAGTAAGAATGACATTTCCACTTCAGAAAAAACTAATTCTGTCAGAGGCGGCCCGAAATTAAAGTCTTCAAGCACCACGACACCTTCAGACAAAAAAAAATTGTGTTTTTTTATTGAAAGGATAAAATTTTCTGGGTTTTTTTAGCATTTAAATAAAAAAGTTTATTGTGTTTTTTTGTTCATTTGTTTTGATAAGAATAAATGACATGTCGTGTTTTGTTTGGTTGACATCAGGGGTATATAATGTCGTTAGGGATTAAGTTTTTCTCTAATAATCTCCATGACCAGCAGTTCATCCTAAATACATAATCGTTTAAACCAGGGGTCGGCAACCTGCGGCTCTTTCGATGTCAAGTTGTGGCTCTTTCGATGTCAAATCGCGGCCTGATCAAATACCATAATATTGAAACAACAATTTTAGTGGCTCTTTAAAAATTGAGAAAATTGTAAATTATAACTTTTGGCTCTTCAGTCTCAAAAGGTTGCCGACCCCTGGTGGAACCTATGTGTGTCTATAGGTGTGTCTCACTTGCATGATTGATGCAAGGGAAATAGCCCATTTATTAGAAGTTCGTCATAGTTGAACACGGTTATAGCCCTTATTTATTAATGCTTCCACTCGCAGGTAGCAGCCAGCTTAAGTAGGCTTTTCAACTAGTCAAACATAAAAGAACTGAAGTATACGTATATTGTTTTAAAGAAATATTCATCTCAATTTTTATTTTACAAACCAAATAACTCCATATATAATGTTCTGTCAAATAGAACGGGATAATTTTGTTTTTTTTTTTTAAAATACATATAAAAATATATTTATAAAAATATTTTTAAAAAAATATTTTCTGAAAGTTACAAAACTTTGTCCATAACTTTTAAGTTACCTTAATCAAAATAACATGCGCTAACGTCAAAGAACCTTGCATTGGTCTTCTCTCTGCTGGACAACAGGAAACATGGCCATAATTTGCTGATAATGTTTATCAGCCTTACCGTCTTCCCTCAAGTGGACGAGAGAGAACATCAGCCTTACCGTCTTCCCTAAACTGGACGAGAGAGAACATCAGCCTTACCGTCTTCCCTCAACTGGACGAGAGAGAACATCAGCCTTACCGTCTTCCCTCAACTGGATGAGAGAGAACATCAGCCTTACCGTCTTCCCTCAACTGGACGAGAGAGAACAGTCTGTCCCCCTTGTCCGGGATCTCCTCGTCGCTCTCCACCTCCTCCACTTCCACGTCCTCGTCACCTTCACCCCCCTCCTCTGGGTTCTCCGCCGTCTCCTCTGGCACCTCTTCCAGCACTTCTTCTGGCACCGCCAATTTGGAGTCTTTGATGATTGACCTGCGTACAACCGAAGCCCGCAGGTCCCGCATGCCGGTCAGAGTAAAGTAACTGCCGTCAATCACTGGTAACCCCTTAACAAATTATAAACAACGGTAAGTAAAGTAACTGCCGTCAATCACTGGTAGTCCCTAAACAAATTATAAACAGCGGTAAGTAAAGTAACTGCCGTCAATCACTGGTAGTCCTTAAACAAATTATAAACAGCGGTAAGTAAAGTAACTGCCGTCAATCACTGGTAGTCCCTAAACAAATTATAAACAGCGGTAAGTAAAGTAACTGCCGTCAATCACTGGTAGTCCTTAAACAAATTATAAACAGCGGTAAGTAAAGTAACTGCTGTCAATCACTGGTAGACCCTAATCAAATTATAACAGCGGTAAGTAAAGCAACTGCCGTCAATCACTGGTAGTCCCTAAACAAATTATAAACAGCGGTAAGTAAAGTAACTGCCGTCAATCACTGATAGTCCCTAAACAAATTATAAACAGCGGTAAGTAAAGTAAGTGCTGTCAATCACTGGTAACCCCTAAACAAATTATAAACAGCGATAAATCTTTCACTGGTGCCAAATTACGAGAGAATGTACTACTGCAAAGTGGTTGCAAAGATTAATTAGCTTGACCAGTGTTACACTAATCCCTCTCGGCCAATGGTGGCGAACCTATGGCACTAAAATATCACTTCCTTTAATTTTGTTTTGAGTGTTGGCACTTTGCTATAAATAAATGGTTTTTGGTTACATTTTGGGCACGCGGCTCCCAAAAAGTTTAGCCCACCACTGTCCTAGGCTGTACCATCGCCTAGCGCGGGCACTCACATCACAACACAATGCATTTGTGGTTTTCCGCACTCAGCCTTCGAAAGATTAGAGGGAACATTGTTTAGCCTTCCACCATCCGGTCCACCGGGGAACACTGTTTAGACCTTCCACCACCCGGTCCACCAGGGAACACTGTTTAGACCTTCCACCACCCGGTCCACCAGGGAACACTGTTTAGACCTTCCACCACCCGGTCCACAAGGGAACATTGTTTAGCCTCTCAACATCCTGTCCACCAGGTAACATTGTTTAGCGTTCCACCATCCGGTCCACCAGGGAACATGACTCTTAAGCACCTTTAGGATATTAAATATAGAGAATTATGGTCTCAAAACTGTGTGAACACCATTAGGATATTGAATATAGAGAACTTTGGTCCCAAACACTTACGCTAACTACAGTTCTTTGTTCGGGCGGTAAATTTTCTTCAGCATCATCAAAACCTTTCGGTAACAAAAACGAGCCTTTGCGCCCGCTGCTGCCTCTGCGGCTGTTCCGGCGGGTCTTGGAGGCCGAATTCTGGCTTGTGTTGGCGTCACCCGGGCCTGAACGGTTGTTGCTGGCGTCACCCGGGCCTGAACGGTTGTTGCTGGCGTCACCCGGGCCTGAACGGTTGTTGCTGGCGTCACCCGGGCCTGAACGGTTGTTGCTGGCGTCACCCGGGCCTGAACGGTTGTTGCTGGCGTCACCCGGGCCTGAACGGTTGTTGCTGGCGTTACCCGGGCCTGAACGGTTGTTGCTGGCGTCATTATCGCTGGTGGGTTCCTTCAGTTTGGCGGAACTTCCTCTCACAGATTGGGGACCCTCTTGGCCTCTTGAAGATTTGCGTCGAAGGGAGCTGACATTGAAGAACTAGCAATATAACTTCATTTGAAAACATTTGATCATCTTAAATATAAATATTGCATGCAATCAGAGGCTTAACCAACAATATAGTCGCCCGTTTAGTAATTTAAAAATCCCTCTCAATTTTCGTGCCTCTACAAAAAAAGCTATTGTAGAATGGAGCAGGTACTGCCCCTGGAAAAAACATGTCACCATAGGCAAACCGACCAATCTTGAAACAATTACTTAACTTACATCGGATACTCGAAAGCGGGTGTCAGTAATAAGATATAATTTCAGGAGACACTGTTTAGTAATCCAGCACTATTAAAAACAATCACATTGTTAAAATCCTATGTTAATGTAAAAACTGTATTTCTATGTTAGTATGTAACTAATGTTTTATCTAACTTTTTTACCTTCTAGTTTTAGTCAGTGTTGGCTCTTTCTTGTCGGATTCAATATTAAATTTCGAAGGCTTGGTCTGGATTAACATTAAATTTCATTGTAAACTTCAAAATAAATAATGTATAACCAAGATCTAATATTAACAAAAACTTTAGGGCTTATTAAAACGAAGGGAGATAATATTTCACCATAAAATAAAATTGTTTTATCGCAGTTAAAAACATATATCTCATCCTGTTTTATTTTTTACTTCTGTTTTAAATACAATATCGGGAATTCCCAAGAATGTAAAACTAGTGGGTAGGGTTATTGTTACCAGCGGGCGGACCAGGTGCGTACCTGATTAATCGACTTGCGAGGGGGCCTGGCAAAGCTTAACTCAATTGCCTTCTTTTTATCTCCCATTTTTATGGGCCTAATTATTTTTTTCTCGTTCCCTTGGCCTCACACAACCTAAGCCAACCCAAAGGTCTGAAAGGATAATTTAAAAATTCGATAAATTTTTTATATCTATATCAATATAAGGTGCGCAAAATAAAATTATTATCGGGCTTTTTTTAAACAAACAAATATCATTGCAATACTCAAGATTTATTTTCGCAGCCTTTGTGATTTAATAATATTGTTGATAAACACAGTAGCTGGTGAAAGGTTTTCGGTGTCGCATTGAGCAGCAAGTATTAACTGTGGCGTACCTGATTCAGGCAATGAGCAGCAAGTATTACCTGTGTTGTACCTGATTTAGATAATGAGCAGCAAGTATTACCTGTGGTGTACCTGATTCAGGCAATGAGCAGCAAGTATTACCTGTGGTGTACCTGATTCAGGCAATGAGCAGCAAGTATTACCTGTGGTGTACCTGATTCAGGCAATGAGCAGCAAGTATTACTTGTGGTGTACCTGATTCAGGCAATGAGCAGCAAGTATTACCTGTGGTTACCTGATTCAGGCAATGAGCAGCAAGTATTACCTGTGGTGTACCTGA
Source organism: Bulinus truncatus (assembly GCA_021962125.1). Lineage (NCBI taxonomy): Eukaryota > Metazoa > Mollusca > Gastropoda > Planorbidae > Bulinus > Bulinus truncatus. Next base: position 2,190,320 of record JAGDYQ010000062.1, read on the forward strand.
TTCAGGCAATGAGCAGCAAGTATTACCTGTGTTGTACCTGATTCAGGCAATGAGCAGTAAGTATTACCTGTGGTGTACCTGATTCAGGCAATGAGCAGCATGTATTACCTGTGGTGTACCTGATTCAGGCACTGTGTCCATCCCAGAGAAATTCGTTTCCCGCCGTGTCGCTTCATCCGTTGACGGCTCAACGATTTCAATATTACTGTGGGAAGAAACAGATTCCAAACAAAATTTTAAAAAGGCATCAACCAATCACCGTGTTATTACCACACCAAACAGCATCTTCGTGTCACATGACCAACCTTAGTTTAAACCCCAACCTTCTCCTTATGACACCAACATCCAACATGATGTTATCATCTTATAAACACGAAACGTATATCACTGTTGTAGATTTATGGATTGGTGTATAATATAAGGCAAGATAACTTAGAGTAAGTAAAGAGTATGAAATAAATTTGTGAAGAGCATTTACTATTACTTTTAATCGGAACATTTGAAGCTACTGAAACGAGCTCAGCCTAATATCTCTTTATTGAAATCCCTATATCATTGATCGGAAATCACTATAAACTAGATACCTAAGGTGGGGTGGGGAGACAATTCATAGTAATCCAATTAATGATACCATTATCTTTGATCATTTGAATGCTGACTTATAGCACTTGATTCCATCTTCAAATATTAGATCCCGTCACATCACAATAATTTTAGACAGCCACCTGACATATGACACAAGATACCATCGTCTGACATATGACACAAGAAACCATTACCTGACATATGAGACAAGACACCATTACCTAACAAATGACAAAAGACACCATTAGATAACATTTTCTGATATATGACACAAGACACCATTACCTAACATATGACACAAGACACCATGTGACACAATATACCATTCCCTGACAAATGACACATGATACCATTACATGACAAATGACACATGATACCATTCCCTGACAAATCACACAGGATACCATTACCTGACACATGACACAAGATACCATTACCTGACATATGACACGAGATACCATTACCTGACATCTGGTCCCTCCTCATTACTTGAGTGTGAGTCCTCTGGACTCTCCTGTACTTCTAGCTTCACTACGGACGCCGCTTTTTTCTTTCTTTTCTTCTTCACTTCTTTTTCGGTTTCCTCTTCCCCCGTTTCCTCCTTGACGACTCCTTCTTCACCCACATCTTTACCTTCAACCATCTCTTCTTCATCCTCTTCCTCTGAGCTGCTCTCATCGGAGAACTCTGCCTCCCACTTCTGGGTGCCTTGGGCCAGTTGGACAACAATAAATCTGAAATGCGTTTTAAAGTACTCAACAATCGGGATCATACTATCAGTCATTTCGGCGGGTCGGTACATTAGCCGTAGTCAACAATAGGGATCATACTATCAGTCATTTCGGCAGGTCGGTACATTAGCCGTAGTCAACAATAGGGATCATACTATCAGTCATTTCGGCAGGTCGGTACATTAGCCGTAGTCAACAATAGGGATCATACTATCAGTCATTTCGGCAGGTCGGTACATTAGCCGTAGTCAACAATAGGGATCATACTATCAGTCATTTCGGCAGGTCGGTACATTAACCGTAGTCAACAATAGGGATCATACTATCAGTCATTTCGGCAGGTCGGTACATTAGCCGTAGTCAACAATAGGGATCATACTATCAGTCATTTCGGCAGGTCGGTACATTAACCGTAGTCAACAATAGGGATCATACTATCAGTCATTTCGGCAGGTCGGTACTTAAGCCGTAGTCAACAATAGGGATCATAGCATCTGTCTACAAGCAGGTCGGTACATTAGACGTAGTCAACAATAGGGATCATACTATCAGTCATTTCGGCAGGTCGGTACATTAGCCGTAGTCAACAATAGGGATCATAGCATCTGTCTACAAGCAGGTCGGTACATTAGACGTAGTCAACAATAGGGATAATAACATCTGTCAAATAGCAGGGCGGTACATTAGACGTAGTCAACAATAGGGATCATAACATCTGTCAAATAGCAGGGCGGTACATTAGACGTAGTCAAGAATAGGGATCATTACATCTGTCTATTAGCAGGTCAGTACATATAGAAAGAGTATTTCTTGTGGACAGGTAGGCTGGGCGACCCTAACCCTGGTCCCCACCTCCAAAAGGGCGCAGTCCAGTACAAGTGCCGATCAAATCTCGTGCTATAAGTACCATTGTAAGTCCCCCATACATATTAATATCAAGAGTGTGTGTACATTGGCGATAAAAAAATAGTATCCTTAAATATGTCAACAAATGGGGTGAGGGGGGGGGGTAAAAAAGTTTGGCGATTCTCGACATCGAGGGGAAAGTCGAGGTAAATAGACGTCAAAAATAGCAATATTTTAGAATATAAAGTCTAGTTTTGTTCGTGAACTCAAATTTTAATGTAAAGGAAGGGGTGAATATGGTCCAGTTTCTGTCGGTCCCTAAATACACATATGCATCTCTCTGCCCATGTGTCTCCCTGTCCATGTGTCTACATGTCCATGTGTCTCTCTGTCCATGTGTCTCTTTGCCTATGTATTACATGTGGTGTACCTGAACGGTCTCTCTGCCCATGTGTCTCTCTGCCCATGTGTCTCTCTGCCCATGTGTCTCTCTGCCCATGTGTCTCCCTGCCCATGTGTCTCCCTGTCCATGTGTCTCCCTGTCCATCCATTATCAAGTAAAATGTAAGCATTAATTATTGTCAGGGATGTCAAATAGCATTGTATCAAAATTTCAAATTAAAACAAATTTCTTTTATCTCGCGTGATAATACCTTATGTTTTTTTTACACAAATTGTATATAATATAAGTTATTAGTTTGACGTTCAACGTGTAATTGCCAGTCCCTAGTCTAAAAACAAGTCAAGTTCCCTTAACTCTAACGGTCCATCAGAGCAGATGAAAAGTTGAATTCATCTGTCTCTATATCCCCGGTGTTAAGTCATACGTTAAGTCAGTTGTTTGCTTACGTTGCCAGCCTCTGAGTCTCGAAGATGACCCGAGTCTGTTTGTTGACAATGCCGGTCGGGATGAGACTCCATCTTTCTTTCTCTTTGTTGATCCAGTACACTCCCCTACACAGAGTACATTAATAACATCGGTAACAACCCTTTTATATTTGTATTTGTTACATTGTGTTAGTCGAGTTACAAACATTACCAGCTAATCTGTACCAGTCCTCGCAAGGGTTTGACCCCCCCCCCCCCGGCGGGTGGAGAAATAGTTAAACCATGCGTCCAAGCACTCAATTCTTTCCCAGACCCCCTCCCCTCCTTTTTAACAATTTTCTCATCCCCCCCCCCGGTGATCGCTCCCTACCACCACAATCCATGGCTGGATTTCTGAGACCTGTCATGTCCGGCTCTGCTTTAGCTAATATATCCCTGCCGGGGAGGAAACCATAGACATTTATCCCCCGACTCTGCAGAATTTTTTTTTTCATCCCCGGCACTGGGTTTTTTCTTAAATCGAGCACTGCTGCAATCTCCTTCCCCTAATCTTTAACCCCCTCCGTCCCACCACTACTCGCCTTCCCCGACCCCCTCCTATCCCCCCTACTCCTATTCCAACCCACCATCCATCTACTGGTCACCCTTACCATATGTGATGGTCCCCCACCCATTTCACTCATCTAGTGCTCCCATGTAGTATAACTATATAGGTGGTATAGTTTTCTTCACAAATAATGGCAGTAGTTCACAGTCATGGCCTTATGGATAAGGCGTCTGATTCATGTTTTTTGTTTGGTACGTGATACGAAACAATTTCATAAAACCGGTTAGCAAAATTAACCAATATCTTTTTTTTTTTACCCACAATTGTGCCTCCCTTTAGGCCTCGAGTACGGCTAAGGCCGGCTTTGTCCGAGTTGTTATCTTGACGAGGACAGACACGGCCATGGTTGGGATTTTAAAATGGCACTGTATCTATGGTACAATGTTTATCACTGGGTTGATACAGAATTTAACAAATAAAAACTCAACTCTTACTGGAACATCATTGAAACTGTATACAGTGAGGGACTTTCAGCGAAAGTATTTATATAAATAATAGCGGTGTGGGTTCTGCGTTAAATCGAAAGTAAAGAATTAATACAACAGTATTCCAGTTTAAAATACAATCATGAAAAAATCGGATCTGCCCGAAACCAAAAAAATAACCTAGCCTACTGATCAAGCCTAAGGGGATATAACTCTATGTGAAGGTTTTGCAGGGTGCATCTAGTATATATTTAATATTCATATAAGTGTTAACATACAGCTTGTATGAGCACATAAAGTTGTGAGTGGTTTTGTTTGACTCACCAGGGATTCTTTCCATCGCTGGACAGAAAATGCTCCTCCGGTACGTCATCTGGATCCGGGTATTCGATCTCATCAGGAAGTAGGTCACGTCTGCAAACAAAGATCATGTAAAAGAACATAGTAATTTATTTAGGCTCATTCTATTTTTCAATGCTTACAAGATATCTGACAGTTATATATATAACAGACTTATAACTAACTTTAAAAGTTTCACCAGTGCACTCACTTTGTGAATACGAGGACGGTGCCGACTTTGACAAAGTCCGCTGTCTTGGGAATCTGAACAATGCACGTCTGTGTCGGATGTGTCTTGGACGTGTGGAACAGTTTGTAGAACAAGGTGGTGCAGCGGAGGATGTTCCGCTCATAGGTGGTTTTATCGAGCAGAATTTGTAGATCTAGCGGCTGCATCATCTGAACAGAACACGGAGACACAAATGTGATATACCAGTGTAAACTTTGATACAATAGTGGACTTACGAGCATAGACTGTTTCGTTGATACAATAGTGGACTAATTAGCATAGACTGTTTCATTGATACAATAGTGGACTAATTAGTATAGACTGTTTCGTCGATACAATAGTGGACTAATTAGTATAGACTGTTTCATTGATACAATAGTGGACTAATTAGTATAGACTGTTTCATTGATACAATAGTGGACTAATTAGTATAGACTGTTTCATTGATACAATAGTGGACTAATTAGCATAGACTGTTTCAATGATACAATAATGGACTAATTAGAATAGACTTTTCATTGATACAATAGTGGACTAATTAGAATAGACTGTGGAGCTATGGAAACTTTACAAAACAATTGATTTGTTTTATTTTAAACTGAGAATTAATCACTGCAGCAGTAAAGAAAACTAAGATACTATATTTGTTTCGTATAAAAATGAGCCAACTTCAGGCATGGAATTTTTTTGTAAATGGAAAAAAAAAAGGGACCAGCAATAAAAAAAAAGGTTAAACTTTTTAAGGAAAACTAAAAAAAAAAACGAGCGAAAATAGTTCACAAGTCTAGAAGATGAAAATACAGGTTGCTAAATTAGCGCATTGATACAAAACACTATATTTGGAATTATGGGTATCTAAAATAAATGAGGGATGCAAAACACGAAATGCTCAACACAGATCAGCTAAAATACTTGATGGATACAAGAGACCCACCTGCAGGAACATGCCCCAACCTTTACTGATATAGTAAAAGTCGGTACACTCGTCCGGTTCATCCCCTTCCAGGATTGTTCCAGGGCGTATCCCGCCGGGCCAGTCCTCTTCCTCCTGCTCACCCTCCTCATTTTCTCCAAGATGTCTCTCCTCCCCATCCTCACCCTCTTTAACTGTGTCATCTGATGGGAGAAAAAATCACCAAAGGTGTGTGTATCTACACTTGTGTAAGCATGAACCGTTGTAAAGTAAACTTACGATAATTTACACACCACAGAATTATACAGAATGTGCATCATTTTAAATTGAGTTTGTCCGAAAACCGCCACCATATGTGTGTGTATTATTCTATTGTGTATCAATGTTTAGGTGCTACACTATTACAAAGGTGAGTAACACAGACGGCGTTATTTCTTTTCAGTCATTAGTAAAGGACTCTTTAAATAGCGATGTGCTCTCTGTATGACATACATATATTATATATACTGAGCAACACATAGACATTAGTAGAGGACTCTTGAAATAGCGATGTGCTCTCTGTATGATATACATATACATATATATATATATATATATATATATATATATATATATATATAGACATTCTTGGGTATTTCGGGGCCTAGTCAAAGACTTATAGAGATTGGGAAGGGGGGTGGGTCCTATTTTAGTTATATATCAAGACAAATCGACAGTTTCATTTCATTACAGCGATAATCTATTGCTTCATATTATCATAAACGCTATTATATTTTTGTTAATTAAAAAAAAAAACAGAATTTGTTTAAGAATTTAAAACAGAGGAGTAAAAGATAAACACACTTTAAGAAAGAAAACATACACACAGAGCTACATTAAACTGTATACAGTACCGGCGCCTTTGTCTCCACCGTCAGCAGTGACCTCTATATCCGGGACATCGGCACTCATGTTCTTATCTCCCCAGACAACCTGTTTCTCGGTGGGCTTCTCCTCGCTTTCTGTATCAAACAGCAACAATGACAATAGTGAAGCACCATACAACATGGGGTGGCTTTTTAAATATGACAGTAGATCCGGGCTAAGTGTAAATGGATGGAGTGTTGATATTTAAACATATGATAAAATGTAAATGTCATTGATGTAATATTTTTGTAAACGGATTGGGTGTTGATATAATCAAATGTAAATGTCGTTGATGTACACGTCCCGGAGAGAAGCAGAGCGCGGGCCGGATCAAACAGCCTGACGGGCCTGACAAGGCCGGACAAGGCCCGCAGAGCCGTAGTTTGCCCATGACTCACTTGGAATGTTTGTGTTAGTCAAAAGTCACGAATTGGTTCCCCTTATGCTTTAGCAAAGCCGTAACCAGTACTGACACAGGTTTTTATTTGTGTGTGTGTGTGTGTTCTTAATTACACTCCGCCTCTGAATTACACCTTGGCCCATCAGGCTTGTTACTCTCTCCTTAGCCACTCGACCAACTGTTTAGTTTCATCACCATAGTAACGCACAATCAAATTGAGATTTTTAAAAAAATGCATTTTATAAAGTTTGGTTTATAATGTGTACGAAGTAAAACACAGTATCTACTTTAGATAGCAACAAGTGTTCCGTGCATTTATGTCATTGGGGGAGGAGGTCATGTGTATGCAAGTCATGCAAATTAGGTAATGTGCATTGAGTCAAGTTTAACAAAGCCATGTGCTTTAAGTCATGTATATGTAAGTGGGGTTTATGAAATTACTTAGATGTAATTCATGTGCATGTAACTCTTGTGCGATCTAAGTCACGTGCATGTAAGTCATGTGCATCAAAGACACGTTAATGTGAGTCATGTGAATCTAAGTCATGTTTATGTAAGTCATGTGTATCTAAGTCATGTTCATGTAAATTATTGAAAACGTATTATACCGCTCTCGACATCGGGCATGAGATTTTTCATCATGGCTTCAGCTTCTTCCCATTCCCGGTCATACCTGGAACTGTGCCAGTTGGCTGGTGGGCCAGGCAGTGAACCCTGGAATATCAGTGGAAATAAACCCAGTGAACCCTGGAATATCAGTGGAAATAAACCCAGTGAACCCTAGACTATAAGTGGAAATAAACCCAGTAAACCCTGGAATATCAGTGGAAATAAACCCAGTGAACGACAGTCGATACATAGCTGTGAACTAGGCAGGTATAAATAAATCTCATTATACAGAACCGGCTGTTATAGATAGGTAAACTGGACAGCTGTCTATGACCACCTTTTATAATGTGGCCTCAAGTTCTAATTCAATTTTTTACCTCACATGTCTAAAATGACCAGCTGGATGGAGAGGGTCAGAAGGGACTTTGTAGTTCAAGATAACTAACCGAGAGACTCCTCTATGAGACTCCTGCATAAGACTCCTCTATGAGACTCCTACATAAGACTCCTCTATGAGACTCCTACATAAGACTCCTCTGTGAGAATCTTACATAAGACTCCTCTATGAAACTCCTACAGAAGACTCCTCTATGAGACTCCTACATAAGACTCCTCTATGAGACTCCTACAGAAGACTCCTCTATGAGACTCCTACAGAAGACTCCTCTATGAGACTCCTACATAAGACTCCTCTATGAGACTCCTACATAAGACTACTCTTTGAGACTCCTACATGACTCCTCTATGAGACTCCTACTTAAGACTCCTCTACGAGACTCCTACATAACTCCTCTATGAGACTCCTACATAAGAAAGTCTTGTGAAACCACCACTTGAAACTCCTCAAACCCTCAGGCTAACTGTCCTCTGTGACTAACGACCGGATTGCCCCGGTTATCTCTCCCAAGTATCATGTGATTCTCGATCAATCACCAACACGCATTCTTGACCTTATTAAACAGCATGTCACATTTCACAAGCCCACAACATAACACCCAATGGGAATCACACTTCTAAAATAAATTCTCTTTTAGTGGTTTATACGATCTAGAGATACACATCTTATCTTTACATGAACTTTACAATATTTTTCCGAGACTTCTATTACATAAATAACATATATACTAGTAACTGGCGCAATCTTATCATTATAAAATGTGGTTTAAAATGTTCTAAAAAAACTAGAATCATTGAACTCATCCCTAACTTAACATAATATTGAAAAAAAATGTATTAAGAGATTTAATACGACTTAATTAAGGTAGACATATTGACTTGGCGAAATGGGTGATCTATATTTCAGTGGCTATGACTGACATATTGACTTGTCGAAATGGGTGATCTATATTTCAGTGGCTATGTCTGACGTATTGACTTGGCGAAATGGGTGATCTATATTTCAGTGGCTATGTCTAACATATTGACTTGGCGAAATGGGTGTTTAACCAGTAAAGGGGTGATAACTATGAAAAGGACAGTCGTCCAAAGGTGACCTTTCTTAAGGCCCCTAAAACATAATAACGTCCCTGGCACAAAACCATGTCCATTGTCCTCATTATTATCAACAATTTTCTGTAAGTATTTTATCAACAAATTATCAACTCAATAACCGGTAACGAACTGTGACACGAAGAGTTGATTGCATATATTACTATAGTTATTTTGTGTGGCTTAACACTTAACATATTTCTTTTCAATTTTCTTTTATCAATTACTTTTTATTTATTAAACTCCTGATATATCTGGGCGGCTGTTTTTTTTTGTAAGGAATTATAATCAGAAACACGTTTGGCTTTTAGAGTCTATGTTTCTTCATCATCGTAACCAAAAAATATCATTATCTTCACCGGCATCGGCAGCAGGAACAGGATTGGCAGGAGCAAGCTGTGCAGGAGGAGGCTTGAGAGGAGCAGGATTGGCAGGTGCAGGCATGGCAGGAGCTGGCTGTGCGGGAGCAGGATTGGCAGGAGCAGTTCTTTGGGGGGGGCCTTTTGAGTCTTTCTTAATTTCTTACGTACACGACATTTATATATATATATATATATATATATATATATATATATATATAGAGAGAGAGAGAGAGAGAGAGAGAGAGAGACAGAGAGAGAGAGACAGAGAGACAGATATGCAGACAGACAGATAGACAGATAAATAGATAGATTGATTTTCTTACATCTGGAACATTCATTTTGAACATGGGGTTGAGGCGGGTAGTAAACATCCCCTCCCTATCTTTCACCAACAGTGATGATTTTGGTCGCTTGACCATGACAAACTGGCCTTCATCTTTTAGATCTATCTCGGCACCAGCCAGAAAACTGGAATAATTCTGGAGTGCAGAGAATAAACAAAAAGCTAATGTTCACAGCGTTTTGAACCTAACCCATATATATTTATAATGTTCACAGCGTTTTGAACCTAACCCATATATGTTTATAATGTTCACGGCGTTTTGAGCCTAACCCATATATATTTATAATGTTCACAGCGTTTGGAGCCTAACCCATATATATTTATAATGTTCACAGCGTTTTGAGCCTAACCCATATATATTTATAATTTTCACATCGTTTTGAGCCTAACCCATATATATTTATAATGTTCACAGCGTTTTGAGTCTAACCCATATTTATTTATAATGTTCACAGCGATTTGAGCCTAACCCATATATACTTATATCATGTATGAAATGTGTGTAAAAACAATTTTACATGCATCGCTATACTTTCGTATGGTTAAACTAGTGATAGAACAAATTAGAAATAATGTCCATATCCAGAGGCGCAACTAGATCAAACTTTCAGGGGGGGGGGGCAAAAAAAAATCACTTATATTAAAAAATCACATTATTTTGTATATTTGTATTTTATTTTAAACAAATTTTGGTCTAATCTTTTAATTTTTTTTATTTCAAAAGGGGCAAAAGCCCCCAATGCCCCCCCCCTCTCTAGTTGCGCCACTGTCCATATCCTAGTATTATGATTTAAACATTACTAGAATATCTGAATAATTTAAAACAACACTCGTTTAGGTCTTATAAAGTGTTTATGATTTAAATAATATCATAACACACACGAAACAAATCAAACATAAAACAGTTTATGATTGCTTTTTTGTAAAAAAAAAAAAATCTTTCTGATGTAAAATACACATCGATGCATCCACAAAAATGTTCAATCAAAAAAAATAAATTCAACAAATGATTAATTCCCTCTATATCACTCATTACAAACGAATCAATCCCTACAAATTATTCGTTACAAATAAATCATTCCCACCAAATCACTCATTAGAAATAAACCATTCCCACCAAATCAATCATTAAAAATATATCATTCCCGCCAAATCACTCATTACAAATAAATCATTCCCACCAAATCCCTTATTAAAAATATATCATTCTCACCAAATCACTCATTAGAAATAAATCATTCCCGCCAAATCACTCATTAGAAATAAATAATTCCTGCAAAATCACTCATTACAAACGAATCACTCCCGACAAATCCCTCATTAAAAATAAATCATTCCAACCAAATCACTCATTACAAATGAATCACTCCCGAAAAATCACTCATTAAAATGATTAAATATAACTCATTCCCACCAAATTACAAATAAATATATCCCGCCAAATTACTTATTACAAATAACTCATTCCCACCAAATCACTCATTACAAATAATTCATTCTCGCCAAAGCACTCATTACAAATAACTCATTCCTATCAAATCACTCATTACAAACGAATTCATCCCGAAAAATCACTCATTACAAATAACTCATCCCCACCAAATCACTCATTACAAAAACTCATTCCCACCAAATCACTCATTACAAGTAACTCATTCCCACCAAATCACTCATTACAAATAACTCATTCCCACCAATTCAACCATTAAAAACTGTAACAATGAACACCACGTCTTACATATTGTGTATATCTGGACAGAGACACCGGTAGTTCTCCCAGATACTTCCTCTTGGATGTTATCTTCAGAACAATCTCCCAGTCGGACAGCTCTTCAAAAAGTCGGAAGTAAGCTTTGACCCTGGTCTCTCTAGGGACCAATCGCCTCATCATTCTAGAAGAACACATGTATCTTAACTTTTAAACAAAATTGATTCATCCTTACCTTCCATCTCATCATTCTAGAAGAACACGTGTATCTTAAACTTTTAAACAAAATTGATTCATCCATACCTTCCATCTCATCATTCTAGAAGAACACAAGTATCTTAAACTTTTAAACAAAATTGATTCATCCATACCTTCCATGGCTAATCATACACGCTAATTATTATTCCGTAACGTCAATGCCCAAATGATACTATTGCACTATTAGTCCATATTAAATGCCTTTTAATACTCGTGTATTATCCACCCCTAACTTTAATGCCCAGTAATACTCTTGTTTTATTTATTCATAAATTCAATGCCCAATGATACTCTTGTATTATTCATTCATAACTTCAATTCCCAAAATTACTCTCGTATTATTATTATACATCCATAACTTCACTGGCCAATAATACTCTTGTAGTATTCATCCATAACTCTAATGCCTTTAATTACTCTCGTATTATTCAGCCGCATCATTATGACCTGTAATGCCATACATCGCTGTAATATTGCTCATCCAGTCGAAGTGGTATCGGGGGAGTTGCTCTGTATGGACGTATTCGAATACAGAATATAAATTGCATTCTTTCTGACCAAACAGCGGAAGTGACGAACATAAGAAGTCCATCTGGTCCGATCTGGTTCAACTGTTTACGGCCAATAAAAGCACAACACAGGTCCAACCTACAAAAAAACAAGCCAATCTTATGATTGTTGAGTTGTTCTGTTATCAGGTCCGTCACTAGGATAATGCTTTAATGTCACCCCCTGTTGGATGGGCCCCTCTTTCCAGTTTTAGTTCCTCTCAAATTTGATGCACCAAAAATCATGTTAATGGCTCCGTCTGTAAAGATGAGATCTTTAGCTCTTAGGTTATGTTGCGATCATTTTCCCACCATTGCATGGGATGATCTCGGCCATCGAGGAACAAATGAAGGACATTGGGGAACTGGGGATTGAGCCCTCTGACATAGCCACTGAAATATAGATCACCATTTCGTCAAGTCAATATGTCAGACATATAGATTACCATTTCACCAAGTCAATATGTCACACATAGCCACTGAAATATAGATTACCATTTCACCAAGTTAATATGTCAGACATAGCCACTGAAATATAGATCACCATTTCGACAAGTCAATATGTCACACATAGCCACTGAAATATAGATTACCATTTCGACAAGTCAATATGTCACTCATAGCCACTGAAATATAGATTACCATTTCACCAAGTTAATATGTCAGACATAGCCACTGAAATATAGATCACCATTTCGACAAGTCAATATGTCACACATAGCCACTGAAATTTAGATCACCATTTCGTCAAGTCAATATGTCAGACATAACCACTGAAATATAGATCACCCATTTCGCCAAGTCAATATGTCAGACATAGCCACTGAAATATAGATCACCATTTCGCCAAGTCAATATGTCAGACATAGCTACTGAAATATAGATCACCCATTTCGCCAAGTCAATATGTCTACCTTAATTAAGTCGTATTAAATCTCTTAATACATTTTTTTTCAATATTATGTTAAGTTAGGGATGAGTTCAATGATTCTAGTTTTTTTAGAACATTTTAAACTACATTTTATAATGATAAGATTGCACCAGTTACTATTATATATGTTATTTATGTAATAGAAGTCACGGAAAAATATTGTAATTTGCATGTAAAGATAAGATGTGTATCTCTAGATCGTATAAACCACTAAAAGAGAATTTATTTTAGCAGTCTTGGAAATGAAACTTTTTTATCGCTGTCACTTATAAACAAATAGTTTTCACAGATTCACTGACACATTAAGTCAGTAAGCACTGACATTATTACGATAACTGACCATTTGACATTTCTTGGTATTATATATATATATATATATATTTGTTTAAATCTGGGATTAGTAGGGAGAAGACTTACGGTCCATCGTCCAGAGAGTGTTCGTATTTACTTAACATTGCTCTGACTGGACTGTCCTCGTCACAATAGTCCAGCGCTGTCTTATCGTCCTATTGAATAAAAGAAGAAAAAGATTTACCACAGATTACAGACATTCACCGTGATGAATTCACGTTTAAATATTTATAGTTAACTCCCTTGTGTAATTCGTATTGTCTCTATCGCAATGAATTAATTAATGTTAACTAAGTAGAACTCTTTTATTTTTAATAAAATATTTTAGTAGTTAGAAAATAAAAATATTATCTAAATACAATATTTTTTTAATCTTTATGAGAACCACTAGATATGAAATATTATCAATTAACTGTCAGTACACTCCATGAAATAGTTCACGGAAAAGTGAAAACCCATGAAAAGTTAAAAATAGATTAATATTGCTTTGTGTACATTTAATTACGTATAAGAGTTTTACTATAATCCCATACAGCTCAGATATTACAATTGAAAACAGTTTTTAGAGAGGCGTCGATAGAGCGAGGGATTGATTGAGTTATGCTTCGATTGACTGATGCATCGATAGAGTGAGGCATGGATAGAGTGAGGCATCGATAGAGGGAAGTCGCGATAGAGTAAGGCCTCGAAACCCGTAAAGTGGCAATGGTCGACAGTACAGATAATGTATAGTTAATCTCTGTATTACTGTGCTTTCATTCAGTAAGGACGGTACATTTCTTATCAGTAACAACTACTTGGTACCACTCAGTGCGGCCCTCTAAAAAGATATAATTGAGCCAATAATGATTTGGCATAGGAGGCACCAGAAGACCATGAGGGAATGGTGTGTGTGTGGGGGGGGCGTTTCAACGCATAAGATCTCTCTGGCACTCTGAGTGTGTGTGTGTATGTGTGCGTGTGTGTGTGGGTGTCGGTGATTTTAAAACTGACACATCACTCAAGGTAAATGTGTTTTATGTCAATTTTTGTGAATCAATGTCCCAACGAACTGTCTTTACAAATGAGTGATAATTCACTTTTCACCAGACTGTGTAAGCTGTGTGTGAGCTCTGTTGCCAAAACTTTAAACCCTTGTACATGAGTTACAGAACTACGCCGTCTAGGCCGCCGCTTGAAAATATTGGGCTCCCTAGTTATTGTAGACTACAGGGGCTCCCTTCAAAGAGGGGCCACATATTGAGTCATATTACTAGTTCTCTTATTGCCCGACTTGTTGCTGGCTAATTAAAAGGGACTCCCCCCCCCCAACCACCCACAGAAGTGTATTGAGTAAAGCACAAGTGTTGGTGACATATAAACTGTTTTTTTAACGCTGATATTGCCTTGGCGATGTAAGGGTAGAGAACTGCCAACACACATGAACGTTATTTTATTTTCAAGAGTAATTGGTGATGGATAGAAAGAATGTGAAACACGTTAACCCCTATTTCCATACTAGGGCTCCGTCCATCAATTACGTCAACAATTTAGGACTGGGGATTGGATGGGGGGGTCTGAAAAGGTTTGACAGTATGATACAGGCCCGTAGCGTGTGGGGAGCAAGGGGGCCGGGCCCCCCCCCTGCGTTTTCTCTGCCCACTGCTTGTTTGCTCTACTTAGTAACATTTATTTCCTGCCCCTTCCCCTGCTATGGCCTGGCCCCTGCTGTAGAATGCCTGGCCCCTGCTGTAGAATTTTCACGCTACGGGGCTGGTATGACATGGGTTGGGAGGGTGTGTAAGTTATTGCCCTTGAGTGCCCCCAACCAACTAGCGAGCCAACCAAGGCATTCCTTAGCATACAGCCGGAAAGGCAAGGTGTCCTTTGACCTACCAATTATTACTACCAACGGCAGGTACGGGTTATGCCAGCCTAACGGCCAATACTAACATACACTTATTACACTGGGCAACAGCCAAAAAATCGTCAGGGGTTTTTCAACTGATTTAGACTAATTTTGGTGTTCTGAGTCCGAATATCACATTGATTTTGCTCGGTCAGGTCAACTTTTTGAGATACAGCCATAGACCTACCTGACGAGCTATATGTATTCTAATATCAGGGGTTATGAGTTCATTCATTTCTCTAAATTAGCTGCATAAAAATTAGCAGCAAAGTAATCACAATTATAAAAACAGAGATAATTATATTTTATTTATAAATCACCAATCTGGATTTTCACTTGATTATTTAATGCATCAGCACTTGATAGGGCACAGCCTCCAGATCCCCGACCTTCCATCTGCCCGTCGTCCAGCTGTTCACTGCGGAGAAATTCCTGGCAGCGACGATGAGGCCACCACTTTAGACGAGGAAGGAGATACAGAAGAGGAGTATGAATCACAAGATGGTCCGCAACCATTTTCACAATGTGAGCTTAATGATCTGGTTCGGGATCTCACCTTGTCGAATAATTCCTCCGAGCTGTTGGCCTCCAGACTCTCCTTTGTTAGAAGGCATGAGGACTACATGGGCTACTTCTGCCAGGAGGAAGACCTTGTGTACTGCCGAGATGTCGCCGGTCTTCTTGATAAACTCGGCGTTTCTCAATACGATCCGAGAGATTGGCGACTCTTGATTGACAGCAGCAAGCACTCTTTGAACTGTGTACTTCACAACAGGAGCCAGTTCGCCTCAATCCCCTTGCGCACTCCACAACTCTTGAAGAGAAATATGAAGCAGTGAAGTATGTGCTCGACAAAATCCAATATGAGCAGCACCAATGGATCATCTGCGTCGACTTGAAGATGGTGAACTTTCTACTTGGTCAGCAGTCCGGGTTCACGAAGTACCCATGCTTTATATGAATGTGGGACAGTCGCGACAGAGCTCAGCACTATGTAAAGAAAGAGTGGCCGGCGCGAGAGCAGTCAGTACCTGGGGCGAGAAACATCATGAACGAACCTCTTATTGATCGGGAGAAGATATTGATCCCAAGCTTGAAACAGTTTACGCGCGCTCTGGACAAGGATGGGAGGTGCTTCAACTACATGTGCCGAGCATTTCCTCAACTGAACATTGAGAAGCTGAAGGCCGGCATTTTCGACGGCCCACAGATACGGCATCTCATTACGGACAAAGAGTTCAAAAACTCCATGAACACGCTTGAGTGCGCCGCCTGGAAATCGTTTGTGCAGGTGGTGAACAACTTCCTGGGGAACACGAAGGCAGCATACCACGCGAGACTCATCAGCAGCATGATAGAGGATTTCCAAAAACTCGGGTGTTTGATGAGTATAAAGATGCACTTCCTGTTCTCACACATGGAGAAGTTTCCTAAAAACCTTGGGGCGATGAGCAGGGAGAAAGGCTCCATCAGGACATCCGCCTAATGGAGGAAAGGTACCAGGGGAGGTGGGACGCAGTCATGCTTGTGGACTACTGCTGGTCGCTGAAGAGAGACAACCCACCAGATGTTCACACACGGGAATCGAAGAAACGCCGATTTATGCCTTGAACTCTGAACTTTTGTTTCACGTAAATCTCATTGTTATACTAATATTATGGTAATCATGCTTATCAAATTTGGTGGATCAAGATGTATGTTATTTAAAAAGATATTTTTGATAACAATCAAAAATAATTTTGTGTAAGGAGGGAAAGCTTTGTACTAGACATAAGAAAGGCAAGTATTATTCTCTGATCAGTGAAATATACTTATGGTGTCTAAGATATTAATAAGGTGTATTTTGTATGAATTTTAGTATGGACTGTAATAGTTTACATTTATTAACTCCCATTACAACTTTGAAACAAGCAAGCGGAACCGCCTATTTTTTCCAGCTCGGCTCCGGCTCCCTAATAAGGGAGTATCACAAAAGACAAAATGTGTGCAATTGTGTAACGTAGTGTTGTTTTCGTCGACGGAAACTAAAACCTTCGTTAACGAAAATGTTGATTTTTTGTCAACGAGAACTAAAACTAAAATTAAAATAAAATTAAAAGCAAGACTAAACCTAGGCGAAAACTAAATCTGGTAGACAAAAGACTGAATAAAAACTGAAACTAAAACTCACCAACGAAATAAAAACTAAAATTCCCATTTATCGTTCTTTTCCGGTACTGCGGTCTGCGGGTGAACCATCTATTCTACGAAATTATTATGACCTCGGACATATCTAATTTCTTTGATGATCGCGCATGCGCATCAACTGGGCGATAATATAAGCAGGGTTGTTAACAATACTCTAAAAGTGTATCGCCAATACCGATACCAATACTTCATGAAAATAGTATCGCCAATACCAACACAAATACTCAAGTAAAAATGTATTGCCAAAATTGATACCGATACAATACCAATACTTTTGAGAAGAACAAAATGTTTTTATTTAAAATATAATGAGTGCAAGTTTCTCAAGTTTTTAAAAAATGTAAAAACAATAGAACACATTGTCAAAGGACAATTTTAATGCTAATCACTTCACCACTTAGCAGCACGTAAGAAGACCATCACATGACACAATGTGATAGTGTGACTTATAATGTGACAATGGAGTGAATGGACTCAGTCTCAGTACACTGAGCTGTCATCTCTGTGACTACTATTATTATGCTTCAATCTGTTTCAACAATTGGTCATGAACAATGATGTCATTTGTTATTGGTGTTTACAAGACTAAAACTAAAAGGGAAACTAAAATGAATAAGACGAAAACTAAAACTCTGGTGTTTTAGTTTTAGTCGACGGAAACTAAAATTGGGCTTAAAACTAAACTAGACTAAAACTAAAATTATTACAGAAAAAACGAAATAAAAGCTGAAACTAAAATAGGACCTGGGACGAAAACAACACTCCCATCGTCAAAAATTGGAAAAATATACGCTTTGTCGGTTTTACTAAAAAAAAAAAAACCATTTCGGTGCATCCAGAAACATATCATTATTTTCGACCGAGGTTTCACTAGTCGCCATTTTCATAAGTAATAAAAAGTAATTACAATAAGTCAAATTAGCAAATAGTAAAATGATAAATTATTTAAAATATTTTAAAGACTTCAGTATTTATATCTATTATTTATTAATTCGAAGTGGCTATTCGGACCCGGGGCCCAATAAACTCCGATTGTTATTCGGACCCGGTCCCAATAATGTCCGATTGTTTTTCGGACCCTTGGCAAATATGCACTTAGCTTAGCTATATATAAACTTTATTATTGTTTTTTTTTATTTATTTTACGATAATTGTTTGAATAGTAATTTTAGTATGATTAATCGTTACTCGGTGTCTAGGGTTCCGACTAAACGGACTCTGTATTTTTTTTTTCGGGTTCCGTCTATAGATGTGCACATGCGCAACAATGGCAATAATTTGTGTTCGGGTCCGTCCATAGATATCTATCAAATCTATGGGTCTGTATAAGTCAACATAGTCGGATTAAACAATTTCATTCAAAAAACAAACATTAAAAAAAAAGGAAAAAAAAATTGTGTTCGCTAAAACAGTATCTTTACCCCCCAGAAACCCTTTAAATTAACGAAAATCGTCTCTCTAACACTCGTTAAATCGTCTCCTTCTTGACGGAACGCGTATAATCGTATATAACATATATTTATATTCGGAATACATTCTAGACAATGCTAAGGCCTAAAGTTGCGCATTGATATTCGGACCTTCCCGATACTGCCCAAGCCGAATAGCCCATAGATTTATACATTTACTATAGATAGTTGGGGAAGTGAAGAGCGGCTGGGCGCTGTGCTAACCACACAATCCCTTCAAATCCCGAGGTTACAGAAACAGATGTGTTCTACACTTTGCTTTTTTTTATAGATAAGATGAATTACTTTTATTACCTCAATTATTATATTTAAGTCGTTGAGAACCGTTAGATAATATTTGAGGGTTGGAGATGTGTTTTAGTTTGTGTTAAAACTCTATATGTTGGGAGTTGGGAGGGAGACACGTTCATTTTGTTATGTTTGTCAAATTTGGTTTCAATGATTACATTTAAGCGACAGGATTTGATTTTTCGTTTTTATAAGTTTATATTTAGGGGGGGGGGGGGGTTTGGAGTTTAAAAAATGTGACGTAGTTTTAGTGGTGTGGGGGGGGGGAGCATAGAAAGTTTTACACTTTTTGACAAGGAGGGGAGGAAGACGAGAGGTTGGGGGGGGGGTTAAAAAGTGCCCAATTTTGTTGACGTAATCAATGGACGAGCCCTTAATGTACTTATTGTTGACGCAGTAAACTATACTAATAAATATCACCTTGTCCCTGAGATTGATGTCCGCCCCTGCATACAGTAACCAGTTGATTGCCTTCAGGTGTTTACCCCGTACAGCGAAATGGAGAGGCGTCGATCCATGCTGAACATAATAAAGAAATAAAAAAAAAATGTATACTTTATACATTCATGGGCGTGTTCTTTGTGGTAGGCATATATATGATTTGGACGTTCGTTATAGGAAGTGTCAATTTAATTGAACATAAGTAAAAAAAAATAACGTCACATAGACTTAGTCTTCTGAAGTAATTAACATGTCATGAAAATATCAATGTACACAAATATAGATAAAAATAAAAGTGCAATGCAGACTTATTGAACATGCATGGTGTACTCACTGGGCAGACTTATTGAACATGCATGGTGTACTCACTGGGCAGACTTATTGAACATGCATGGTGCACTCACTGCGCAGACTTATTGAACATGCATGGTGTACTCACTGGGCAGACTTATTGAACATGCATGGTGTACTCACTGGGCAGACTTATTGAACATGCATGGTGTACTGAGTCTACTGAGTCTATTGAGTCTACTGAGTCTATTGAGTCTACTGAGTCTACTGAGTACTGAGTCTACTGAGTCTATTGAGTCTACTGAGTCTATTGAGTCTACTGAGTCTACTGAGTCTACTGAGTCTACTGAGTCTATTGAGTCTACTGAGTCTATTGAGTCTACTGAGTCTATTGAGTCTACTGAGTCTACTGAGTTTATTGATTCTACTGAGTCTACTGAGTTTATTGAGTCTACTGAGTTTATTGACTCTACTGAGTGTACTGAGTGTACTGAGTGTACTCACCGAGTCCTGGACGTTGACACAACTGTCTTTAGACACCAGCAGTGGGGCGATCAGTTCCCTCCTCCCCTGCATCACCGCTGTGTGGAGGGCAGTTCTTCCAGCCTGAGACCAATCAAAATACGGTCTTTCAGAGTAAGTCACAATTCACGAGCCGAATATACAATAATACCAATAACACAGTAACACATAAACACATTAATACCAAACTCCATAATAATAATAATATCGATTACCTATAACTGCATCAATAGCACAACAATAATAAATCTGAAACAGTTATCACAATATACTCAATATACTCAACCGATAGGGCCTGACATAACAAAATGAGTTGTGTAAAAGCAACAATACAATAACAATACAATAACAAGACCCCACACATCAACATGCCTACCACCAGCCCCGTAGCGTGAAAATAAATTCTACAGCAGGGGCCAGCAGGGGCGGGGACAGGTAATACATTTTACTAAGTATAGCAAAAAAACAGAGGGGGGGAGGGGTAGACAAAATGCAGGGAGGGGGGGCATCACCCCTGACCCTCCCCCCCCCCGCACGCTACGGGCCTGCCTACCACAACGAGCGACACCACGCAATTTTTTTTTTAATCGAAGTAACAATAAACCTGTTAATTACTTTTCAGTCAAACGTAAGATCCTCTATAGGTTGTTGTTTATTTAGTAATCGTAATTAACATGTACATTTGTATACATTGTACACTTGTGTATAAATGTAGCCAACAAACGTGGCGGTGTCTATAGAAAGACAGAATATTGAATGTCTGATTGGTTTAACGACCAACCTCGAACTGGTTGATTCCAGAGCAGTAAATTACAACGCTATATTCTTTATAATAAAAAAAAATGCAAGGTAAGCAACTACGGAAATAGATAACCATAGATATGTAAGACTAGATCGCTTATGCTTATTTAATAGAGACCGAAAAAGTGTTGTATTCGAGACCCCTACTTTAAAAAGAGAAGAGTACAATTCTGTACAGTTCTTTATTTTTTACCGAAAAAGATTTCCTTCCTTTTAATTAAAAAAAAAAAAATCCCCATTCATGCTAGAGTTTGGCGCTTTTAAAATCTACTGATGTGTCCGAAAAAAATATATTTGACGGTTAGTAATAATATAATCAAACAACCAGGTACACAACACGAAGGCATTTTATTCAAAGCTAATTGAAAAAAAAAGTTTTTGAAAATTTGTCAAGGAAAACAATGCAAAATGTCTTCTGCTATTTATTTCGGTTACTTAAGGTTTCTATGCGTACTACGTCATCAGGTTATACAGAATTGTACTCTTCTCTTTTTAAAGTTATGGTCCGCACAATATATGTCTATGCATAGCCCATAAGCGATCTAGTCTCATATATCTATGTAGATAACTAATTCATTTAGACACGGTTAATTTTCCTGTTTAGCACCAGCATCGCATTTAAATTACTACTGTAATGGGTGGGCTTCCCTTAGACTGTAATGGGTGGGCTCTAAGGGAAGGGTCGCCCACAGTGGCGTAACTGGGGGGGGGCATTGGGGGCATTTGCCCCCTCCGAAGTAAAAAAAAAATTAAAAAATT
Source organism: Bulinus truncatus (assembly GCA_021962125.1). NCBI lineage: Eukaryota > Metazoa > Mollusca > Gastropoda > Planorbidae > Bulinus > Bulinus truncatus. The sequence continues at coordinate 2,212,373 of JAGDYQ010000062.1, forward strand.
AGACCCAAATTTGTTTAAAATAAAATACAAATATATAAATAATGTGATTTTTTAATACAAGAGATTTTTTTGCCCCCCCCCACCCCCTTGAAAGTTTGGTCTAGTTGCGCCTCTGGTCGCCCATACGGATAGACAAACTAGGAGACTCCTATTGAAGCTCAAATTAGGATGAAACGGATATTTCTGTTATTTTCTGTACGACGTTGAAAAAAAAAAAGTCAGAGACTGATAATAAGCTGAGCGCGTTCGCGCGCGCACACATTACGACCGGATGCACCAATGTTTCAGTCAGTAGGTCCATACACTGTTATGCTGCGCAAAAAAAAATGTAATTTCCTTTCTAAATCTGCTGACAGCTAATATCATGTGACGTGTAAGATCAGGGGGAAATTAGGCTGGACATTGGTCTCAGACTGTCCCACTTAAACCTTCTCTTGTGTCCCAGGTTCCCGCCAGAAAAAAAAATCAAAATCTGGTCATATTATATCTACTCAAACTTATGCCCCCCACCCCTTCCCAGTGGCGTAACTTGAGAGGGGCGCAGGGGGGGGTGATACGTCACAGACATCGCTTACTTTTGCAACCAGCAAATGATTATTTTCATTGTAGAATTTTTTGGCACGGAAATTAATATAGCCCCCCCCCGTGTGTGCAACACAGTCCACACCCCCCACCCACCCCCAGGCGCCACTATCACTAGCGTTCGTCAGTCTGGGTAAACAATCGTTGGGCCACATATTTCAAACACACTGTGTTAAATGTAATCAAAGAATATTACCTACACAGTCCGCCGCCGCACACACCCCCACCCCACCCCCCTCCCCCCAGGGTGCAACTAGAACTAGCCACGCTATCGATCCCTCTCCCCACTCATTGTCTTTTACAAATGTACTGACCGGATCTCTGACGCTCGGAGCTGCCCCGTACGAGACCAAGATACGAACAATCTCTGCCTTGTTCAGTGCCACCGCCTTCTTCAGGGGCGTCAACCCTTGCTGAATATAGAAAAATACAAAATGTGTGTGAGGGTGGGGGGTGATTGGGGGGGGGGTATTGAAAAGAAATAAAGTGTGCAATAAAAATCACCAAGTTGTTAGTGAACAGTAAATAGTCAATATTTTTATGACAAGCGATATGATGCTGGTTAATATTAGGCAAACTTAAAACTAGGTTAAACTTGTGAAGTAGAACAATATCATCTGTATGATCACAGCATTTTTTTCTTCTTTTTTAATTTTAACTTGTACTTTGCCAATAACAATAATAAAAATGATTCGATTTACTGTACATTGAGAGTTAGATGGAAGTAAAACATTGCGTCTGGTATTGGCCACATACCACCGATAATGGAAAAAAAATTTTTTGTGGATTGAAATTTTCGCTGCAACTAGTTAATACACTTTGTATTTTGTTTCTCTTGACGTAACTGTATTGATTGACATGCTGTCATTATAATAATAAATAAATAAACTCGTGGAATCTGATTCCTTGGTGGCTTGCGTTTTTCGTTGAAAAAGAAACACGTTAATAAATTTCAACATTCCAGCGAGTTGAGATATATCTATCAAATTTGAGTATATAACAAACCAATGGAATACGGACGGATTGTTTATAAGAACTAATGTAAATCAAATGTAAACGTCAAATCTGTCAATGTCTGGTCTATCGTCTATATCAGACTTCCTGTCTGCCAATGTCTATATCAGACTTACTGTCTGCTGATGTCTATCGTCTATATCAGACTTACTGTCTGCTGATGTCTATAGTCTATATCAGACTTACTGTCTGCCGATGTCTATAGTCTATATCAGACTTACTGTCTGCCGATGTCTATAGTCTATATCAGACTTACTGTCTGCCGATGTCTATAGTCTATATCAGACTTACTGTCTGCCGATGTCTATAGTCTATATCAGACTTACTGTCTGCTGATGTCTATAGTCTATATCAGACTTACTGTCTGCTGATGTCTATAGTCTATATCAGACTTACTGGGTCCTTTCTTTTGAGAAGTAGAGACGGTTCGTTATACGTCGCGAGTATATTTTTGACCGCTTCCGTCTTGCCCTCGCCGATGGCCTCGAACAAGTCGGCCAACACTGATGTATCAACACTGACCACAGTGGGCGCCTTGCTGGACTGGACTGAATGGCGCATGATTGGGGGGGGATGGGTGGTAGTGCTCTGTAAATAAAAACTGACCAATCATTAGAATAGAAGATTTGAAAAAAAAAGATGTACAGTTTGACAACGACCGCCACAAAAGACTTCGTCCATGGAGTTTCTTAGGATAACGTGGCAAAGTCCGACCATAATTGCCCATTATTTACATATTAGCCATCGGTCAACAGTAGGATCACGATTCAACTCTGACCTAGGTTTGTCTAGGGGGAAAAAAATATCATCCGATTCCGCTTTGATCCGTTATTGTAAATATATATATATATATATATATATATATATATATATATATATATATATATACAGTGGATTCCGCTTAATTGGGACACCGCTTAATTGGGACAGCCGCTTATTTGGGACAAATCTCAAAGAAACCAAACCAAGAAGCCAATAGTAAATTTGTATGTTTAATTGGGACAGCCGCTTAATCGGGACAAAAAGCCTCGGTCCCGATGTGTCCCAATTAAGCGGAATCGACTGTATATATATATATATATATATATATATATATATATATATATATATATATTGATATAGGTAATATAAAAATGATCTGACATTTAAAAGTTTATTTCAGATATCATTTTTTTTAAAACTATAACAAAAAAAAAGGGGATAGACAATAAAATTGATTTCAGTTTCAAATTACTTACATTTTTGAGTAAACAAGATACTATGTTTAAAATTACGCTCACGTTGTCATAGACAATAACAGCCAGACAACTGGTCAGACAAAGTTTCAACCAAGTTATAAATAATTTATGATACTTTATCTCTCTTTATGTTGACAATGACGTCTATGTGTCGGTTTATTTTCCTATTTTTTGAAACAGGTTAGTTGTTTTTGTTCCCCTCCTAACGTTGACACGATTCCTAACCAGTGCATTTTGTATTTCATTAATCGGGTTTTCCCGATCATTTCTTTTTCTCGTCTAAAATAATTGTAATCAGTGAAACTGGTGTGAGAGAATGAAAGTTTAGCTTTACTACATTTTATAGACTTTTGAATGAGTTTCCCTTACTCTAAAGATCTACAGTGGTTTATTGCTTTTCATTTTTGTCCAAGCTATTTAATTTCACACACACCCGCTCCGACTTACACAAAATAAGTCATAAAAAAAACATTTATCAATGAGTGTACATGTTAATAACCTATTGATTGACATCGTCTTTGTAATTTCGGAAAATCAGTTATTTCCCTCCATAACACTGGCATTGTCATTGTTTTCATCTTGTAGAACACACACACACACATACCACACACACACACACATACACACACACATACACACACACATACACACACACACGCACACAAAACATACCGTTATGTTCAGCCGATGTTTCTGATCTGTCCAGCTCAATATTGCACGTTCCCCCCACATCAAGTTGTCCCCGTTCTATCAGACAAAACCCCCTTTTATTATTGTTGTGGTCTGGTAGCGTTGTTGTTGGCGGACTTGCCCCGTGGACATTTCTTGATTACATTAGTTTAGTCCGAAATATTTCTTTCCCAATGCCAGTGACCGACCTCCCCTGTCCAGCGGTAATGTAAATATAGGTCACGTGAGAGGAATACGACAGCCTGCTTTGAGAGTGCTGGTTGTCAGCCCTTCCACTTGACCGTTGGATTATGGGGGGCGCGACTAGCAGCGTCGGATCATTTAGGGACTTTTGCGCTTCACTTAAGTGTGGGCCTAAGGTGTGGGGCTGAGATGTGGATCAAATAAATGGATCTAAATTGTAATAAAAGGATCTAATAGGTGGATTCAAGATGTGGATTTGATATGTGGATCTAACAATTGGATCTAATATGTGGATCTAAGATATGGATCTAATATGTGGATATAAGATGTGGATTTGATATGTGGATCTAATACTTGGATCTAACGTGTAGATCTGAGCTGTGGAACATATGTGGATTTTTTTTTAATTACATCTAAAATGTGGACCTAAGGTGTGAGCGAGATGTGGATTTGAGATGTGGATCTAAGAGTGACTATAATAAGCTGTGCATGTAGCTGTTAAACTAGGATGTGGGACTTAAGATACAAATCTGTGAAGTAGTTCTCTAGAAAATTCACCTACATCAATCTTGGCTGCCGTCTGATTATCTGTGGCCCCTAACAATCTCCGCGATTTGGGGGGGGGGGAAGGGGGAGGGGGGACCGTTTCTATAACTGGGTCACTTCTGATCACACTCACTCTCCACATTGTTGAATTTCTTCACAGCAGAATACTGTACTCGACGTAAAAGCTGGGAGCCTGACATGAGCTCGTTTGCACCCTCACATTTGAGACGGCTCTGCATCGATTTCTGCCAGCAATCAAAGGCACACATTCAGAGGCGGAGACGTGAATGAAGGAACCTAAATATCCGTCGCTGTTGTTTTCTTTTTAAACTAAAAAAAAACCTGACCATATATTTATCTTTTATGGCAGGGGTGGGCAGACTTTTTCTACGGAGGGTCACATTGAAAACTAGATTGTTATTGGCGGGCCGCATATATATTTTGTCTACTTCAATTACAATTTACAACCTATGGAAATATGAATTAAAGATAATAACCTTTTATTTGTCATTTGATTTCACATTCACGCTTTATTTACACATGAACATTACATTTTAAAATTACGAACATGTACATGCATACGGGCCGCACAATAAAGCCAGACGGGCCGTAGTTTGCCCACCCCTGTTTTATGGGATATTATGTGTGTATGTGTGTGTGCGTGCGTGTGTATGTGTAAGTGTGTATGTGTTTGTGTCATTTTAGTGTCTTTGTGTCTGTGTACATATGTGTGTGTGTCATTTTTAGTATCTTTGTGTCTGTACTGATGTGCATTCTAGTAGTCTTTACTTTTTTTGAAGTATACGTACGTTTGTGTGTTTATGTGTGTGTTAGTTTAGTGTATGTACGAGGAAGGGAAGACAGAAAAAGAAAGAGAGACAGAGAGAGAGTGGGTGAGAGAGAGAAAAAAAAGAGTGTTTGCAAATAACCCCATTTAACTATCGGACAACATTTGGACGTTTCTCCACGACATGTTACAGCTGCAGATGAAGACACTAATAAAATAATGCAATGAGCCTTCCATGGGCCGGGGGGGACGGGGGGGCGGAGGGGAGGGGGGCTCGTAGGGTCTATACAAACATGGAGAATTGAATTCAACAGCAACGTCCCACCCCCGCCTTTCACCCCACTCCCCCCTTTCCATTCTTTCCCAGGCAAGAAGAGGCGGTGAAACGCAAGGACGGGTCTTTATAATTGACGCGAGGGGAATGGTGGGGGTTGGGGGGGGAGGGGGCACAGATCGATAATACAGATATGTTCAAGACAGTTTTGGCTTCTGTCTAATTGACCTGATCGTGAGATGGACAGTGTAGATCGAAGGTTGTTCAGCCCGCCACCACGAGATGGGTCATTTGGTATTCTATGCAGCAAGTTCATTCGACTGAAGCTGTTCAATTTTTAACTGCTGCAACTGTACACCAGATGTCGAGAATAATTCACCGACACAACCAATGGTAATTGTTACTTGAAAATAATTTCTACAATGAATATTACATGAAAAACGTGTTCCATCGAGCTATCTCTGACACAAACACGTTGTTTTGCTATAACATAACGAAGTTGTTTATTGGTCAACTCAGCAATCTATTACATAAGGTAGCTGTTAATTGGTCCAATCAGATATCTATTACACTAGGAAGTTGTTTATTGGTCCAATTAGCTATCTAAAAGATAAGAAAGTTGTTTATTCGCCCAATCAGATATCTATTCCATAAGGAAGTTGTTTATTGGTCCAATTAGCTGTCTATAAGATAAGAAAGTTGTTTATTCGTCCAATCAGATAGCTATTACATAAGGTAGCTGTTAATTGGTCCAATCAGCTATCTAAAAGATAAGAAAGTTGTTTATTCGCCCAATCAGATATCTATTACACAAGGAAGTTGTTTATTGGTCCAATTAGCTATCTAAAAGATAAGAAAGTTGTTTATTCGCCCAATCAGATATCTATTCCATAAGGAAGTTGTTTATTGGTCCAATTAGCTGTCTATAAGATAAGAAAGTTTACTTTTTTTTTAGACAGAGATTTTAGGATGTTTGGGTGGGCCCAATGCGAAGTTACTTGTTTGGCCCCCAACGCATAAGGTTTGATTGGAAGTCTTACTTAAGTAGTGGCGGCCTAGGGCCTAGATGGGGCCCATCCAGAATATGAGTTGAATGAAGCAACTTAAATTATGTAACTTTTAAAACTTATAAAATTTTTAACCATTTAAATGTGTGTCTGTGTATATGTCTGTGACTGTTGGCCACTGTGTGCGTTTGTCTGTGTGTCGGTATCTGTGTGTGATTGTATGCCACTGTGTGCGTTTGTCTGTATGTCGGTATCGGTGTGTGATTGTGAGTGTGTGTGTCTGTGATTGTGTCTGTGTCTCTGTGTGTCTGTGTCTCTGTGTGACTGTGTGTGTATGTAAGTCTGTCTGTGTCTTTATATGACGATTTGTGAGTGTGTGTGTCTGCGTTTGACTGTGTGTGTGGGTGTCTGTGTGTGACTGTGTGTGTTTGCGTGTTTGTCTGTGTCTTTGTGTGACTGTGTGTGTGCGCGTGTGTGAATTTTTTTATAATCATTCTGTTATAAAAGCTTTTTAAAAAATTCACATGAAGACAAAATATTCAAAATGTGAGAGAAAATTGCTCTAGACATGTTGAAGTAAATGGCCAATGCTAAAAGTACATCTTGGCCTTGGGCCTAGAACGATGGGAGTATGAGGGAATATTTCTAAGAGTGCAGCTGGCCGTTTGTTGAGTGCAGCTGGCCGTTTGTTGAGTGTAGCTGGTCGTGTTTTGAGTGCAGCTGGTTATTAGTTGAGTGTAGCTGGCCGTTTGTTGAGTGCAGCTGGCCGCTAGTGCAGTTTAAATGTTCATTGCTTGAGTATATTCGGCCATTGGTTGAGTGTATTCGGCCATTTGTTTAGAGTAAATGGCTGAAATCTTTAAAAAATACTGGCAATTATGTTTTTGATCATGTGGGTGTAAGTTTTGAAATATACAATAAACCAAGCATTTAAATTCAGATTAATTCGGCTATTTACTGAAAGATGAGATACAGAAAAGGTCAATCAAACGCTCGGACAGACAGTCATTCAGACTTATACACAGACAGATCTACTGATAGGTAGGCGTTCAGACAAACAGACCGATCGACTGTGAGATAGATAAACGTTTTAGACTTATACAGACTTATACACTTACCGATCAATTGGTGAGATCGATAGAGAGGCACTAGGTAAACTGTACTTATACATTACGATGTTGGCATCAGACTATTTTAGATATAGTGAAAATATGTTTGATAAACAAAACTTTCAGTGAATACTGTCATTTGCCGAAAAGTCTTAAGCTATCGAAAAAGAGGGAAATACGGGAGTTAAACTTCCGATGGGAGGACAGAACTGACAAAAGGACTGTCCTCCCTAAAAAAAAAAAGGACGGTTGTTTGCCTCGTTTTTTTCCAAAAAGATAGCGTTAACTTTTCAATTATATAACAATTAGTCCGTTAAATCACAATGTGGCTACAGTTTTAGGTTTATCTCCTGGACTGCCTGAGATTTAATCCCTTTTTTTCTGTAGCGAATTATTTATTTAGTAATGAGTATATTATATTTAAATTTTAATTCTGTTTATATATATATATATATATATATATATATATATATATATATATATATATATATATATATATATATAAACAGTTAACGTTATAAAACAAAATCAACGATCCCTATAAAATGGATTTTGATTGAATCAACAACAAGAAGCCTAGGGCTATTCTCCTTTTCGGGGCTTATGGCGTTCGCCCCAGTTTCCATCCCCAAAGGCACTACTTATACGGACCTTAAAAAATGTTTTATAGTAAGTGAACCAACTCTAATAGCAAATATGTTTATTATTTTACTCTACAGTGATTCTCAAATTGGTATTCGTTTTTTTTTTTTGCGACGCACCGGTAAAGAAGTATAAATGGAACAAAGAAATATAAGAGTTAGATCCCATCTAATAAAATAACGAAGTGGCTACGGTAATATCAAGCGCTATTATATTATGGTTAGCGGGAGTACTCATTTTTTTTCGGGTACGGCAATTATATTAGGGTTAGGAATAGGGTTAGGATTAGGGTTAGGGTTAGGGTTAGGGGTAGGGGTAGGGGTAGGGATAGGGGTAGGGGTAGGGTTAGGGTGTGGAGCAATATCTATTGATGTAACCCGGAAAAAAAAATACGAACTCCGTCTTGATGTTACCGTAGCCACTGCGATAAAATAATAGCGATTTGGGTTCTGTGTTAAATCGAAAATATAGAATTAACACAACAGTATTCCAGTTTAAAATACAATCATGAAAAAATCGGAACTGCCCGAAACCAAAAATAACCTAGCCTACCACCGATCAAGCCTAAGGGGATATAACCCTATGCAAAGGTTTTTGCAGGGTACAGCTAGTTGAATATATTCTCCGTTAATTTATTGCTAAAATGTTGGCGTCCACACTTCAAATCAGCTAAGCGGGTCGCGGTCTAATCTTTATAAACTTTTTTTTTAACTGGTTAAATAAAACAAATTATCCAATGGGATTTATTATAACAACGCTAAATATTTTTAACTGTTTTTTTTTTTTAATGTTACCAGCATTTGCTTTTAAAACATACAACGTATGTTCTGTTTCGAACAGACGAGAATGTGTTTTTCAAATTGAATTCCAAATCCAGATCACAGCCAGAGCTTGTGTACAAAGATCAGTTGCCGACCAGACAAATTTATTCTGTCTTTTGTAAATTTAAGGGAGTTCAATTTCCTTGTTCCCTGTAACTCTTCATGAGTTTAATTCTTCATCCTCTTTCTCCTTTCTCTTTTCCATTATTATTTTGACATATTCTCAAAAACATATAACAATATAAATACCCACAGAAATAACTTCATATATTTCTACCAAAACCGTCGAAATTTTCAACCTGTTATCGCTGTGATAATTGGGTACGGTACATATTTATGTTAAAAATTTAGAAAAATTAATTTTTTTTCCTTGAAAATTTTAGGCTAAACGAGTGTTGACCTCGTATACGAAACTGAATCCAATTATGTAAGGCATCATTATTTACGGTGATTCGAATCCCAAGTAATTTTGTTCATACTATAAATCAAATCCTTTGCAATAATCTATTTCTGGGATCTCACAAATTAAAATCTTTTTAATTGGTTTAGACTTTAAAAAAAAACAATAAATCATAAGTCAAAATATAGATGTAGACTGTGAGTACAATCAATAACAAGTCAAAATATAGATATAGATTGTGAGTACAATCAATCGTTATTGTCATTAAAAAAACACATAAAAAAAGAAAGAGAAGATTAAAATTAACGTTGGAATTACGTGTATTTACGTTGGAATCATTTACGTTGGAATCATGCGGTATTTCTTCAATTCTACTTTTAAAGCAAAGTATATACATGACAGTGGCAGAGAGGGAAAGACACTTATAAAAAAAACCATATTCTAAAAAAAAAACAACTATTGTTTGGATTTCAGGATATTTGTGTTCGTATTTGAGGACACGAGTGGGTATTTTATATCATAGAATTAAGTTGGTCTATTTTGTTATCTTCATTGTCAGACCACGTGATGTTTGTTACGTCATTTCTTCATGACACGATAGGGAAAGAATGACAAGTGTGTGTGTGTGTGGGGGGGGGGAGACGGAGGAAGAGTGTTGGGGGTGGGGGAGAAGTGAAGAGTGTGAGAAAAGTGGAGAAAGTGTTCATTAAAAAATTTGTGTCTAAAAACCGTTTAATTTAACAAAGTATACCACACAAATGCCTCAACATGAAGTACACTCAAACACAGAGACATAAATAAGTGGAAGTGTAATCAGCCAGTCTATAAGTTATAATTTAAATAGAGCGAAACACTAGACTTTCGACCTGAGAGCCGCTGGTTCGATCCTCTGTGAGAACCCAAAGTGAATTTTTGGCCACGTGAAATAGATGGTTGAAAAATTTCTTTAAAGTCCACCAAGCTTTAAATGGGTACCCGACTTTAAGTTGGGGGAGCTAACCAAACAATTCTTTATAACCCCTGGTTACTGAAATAGATGGATTCTATCCTTTATCCTACCCGATGGCCCTATAATGAAACTTTAAATTTTTTAGCTATAAAGTTTTTTTCATTGTATTAGATCTCGAACCAAGACATTCCCCTCCCGGTGAAACCCGCGGTAAATTGAGGATAATCCTTTGCTGTTGTCCTGATCATTGACCCAGATGGACGATGGCGTCTGACAACATTCCTAAAATCTTATTTCAATCACGCCAGGTCAGGAAACTTTTAAGCAGGGAGCAGACTTGACCAGACGGATGGACATATTTAAACTGAAATAAAAACAAAAAAAAAAGTGGGCAAGGGTAAAAGGGGAAAGAACTCTGACATACGTAATGACAAGAGAAAGATGGCGAATGACAGGAGAAGATGGCGAATGACAGGAGAAAGATGGCGAATGACAGGAGAAGATGGCGAATGACAGGAGAAAGATGGCGAATCACAGGAGAAGATGCAATGAGTGTTTAGAAATGTTGGATTTGAACAAAATAAAATGAGAGACGTGAAATAAAAGTTGTAGGTAACGGTGAGGGCTGAGTGGACTTAAAATGTTGGCTTAATCTTGAACTATTTGTATACAACATAGCTGGACAAATATATAGATAGATTTGGTTGGTTAGTTGCTTGATGTACTGATTAATTGGTTGATAAACAATGAATAGACTGATAGACAGACAGACTGACAGACTGACAGACACAGACAGACAGACAGATAAATAGATAGATAGATAGATAGATAGATAGATAGATAGATAGATAGATAGATAGATAGATAGATAGATAGATAGATAGATAGATAGATAGATAGATAGATAGATAGATAGATAGATGATAGACACTAATTAGTGGACGGACTCAATACAATTTCCGATTCTTCTAATCTCCAGTTTACTTCACCTACCCCTTCTCCTAACCTCATTTAATCTCCTGTCCGGTCTGGCCTATGACCCCCCCCCTCTACTCCCCTTCACCCCTATACATAATGCAGACCTCTCTGTGACCGGAACATCCGTCAATTTTCAGCGCTGATTACCCTCCTCCCCCCCCCACCACCCCTCATAATCACACCCTCGACGGACACATGGTAACTGGTGGGAACCTCAACAACTACATCTTCAGCTTGGTGTTGTTCATGTGACACCTTTTCATTGTTGCAGTGACGACACTGAATTTTTGTTTTTGTTTCGTTCACAAAATGTGTTATTTAATACACCCAACTTTTTTAACGCGGATAACTGCACTGCTCTATATAATTCATGACTTATGATCACCTTTTCACCATATACTGAACAATGAACTAAGATTTATGTAGGTTATGTGTTAATGTTTACAACAAACATCAATGTGTGTGTCTGTTAGCGTGTGAGTGGCTTGAAGATAAAATATACTGCAAGTACAGAATTTAAAAATTGCTAATTTTTTTTAATTTATTTATTTTCTAAATGTGCATTTAGATTAAAATTATAAGACATCTTGGTGGGAAAAAAACCCTCTACAACAATTACATTTAATCCTGGTTAACAGTAAACAGTATCACTGGTATTATCCTGGTAGGTATGTACTGGTAGGTATGTACTGGTAGGTATGTACTGGTAGGTATGTACTGATAGGTATGTACTGGTAGGTATGTACTGGTAGGTATGTACTGATAGGTATGTACTGTTAGGTATATACTGGTAGGTATGTACTGATAGGTATGTACTGTAGGTATGTACTGATAGGTACATACTAGGCTATTTCATTTCCCGTTGTTTTACTTATCCCAGGATGCCGGGGTGGACATTGTTCTCATTCCGGGAAATCCCGGAATACATATATATATATATATATATATATATATATATATATATATATATATATATATATATATATATATATAAATTTTAAGCAGCATTATAAATAAGCTTTCATTTGTTGAAACGTTAAATAAAACAACAACAGAATTAAGACCCTCCCACTCACCCCCAACCCCCACGTACCGACCCATCTGCACTGATTTTAAAACGATGTATCCACAGTACATGTCAATTTTTCTACTGTCAATAATGACTTTCACTTGTAAGACAACCATTAGTTTTTGTCGCCCCTTTTTATACATACTAGAAGTTTACTTATTTTGTAAACAACAACGAGTGAATTATTTTACCGGTTGCAACCTGCTGGGCCCCCATCCTATAAAGGCCTGTGAAAAAAAAAACATCTTAAACTATAACAAATTTTATTTCCTAATATCTTTTTTTTGTTCTGTGGGACCCAAATATTTCTTCTGAACCCCCGAGGGGTAGGGAGGCTACAATAAACATATTCCGTCCCTGGGTATGCGAAACTTCAAACGGCATTGCCTATGGTTTTGACTCCCTTTTAACAAAAGTTTACTTTGTAATGTAACACTTCATTACATTATGAATGGGAAGATTATATTACAGAGATGAGTTTATATATCTATCTTACATTGGAGTTTATCTAAAAATGAGAAATAGATTTAAATTTAAAAATCACAATCAATCTCCTCAGCAAAGTTTCGACAAAATTCTATTTTTTCTTTTAATCGAAGGTGTGAGATTAATTTCATAAATAATAAACGAAGCTTTGTTTTCAAATAGAATTTTGTGGATTTTGATTTATACAGCCTCTATATGGAATACCCCTCCCCCCCCCCCCGAGGGAGTGAAATTTAATGGCTGGCGCATCGGGCGCGTGTCCAGAGCCTCAAATCTTAAAGGCACCCATCAAATCCCTTTTTTTCTTACTTCTGGCTTTACACTACCTGACTATTTAAATATGACCGATCTTCTGCTCCTGGGACCCCAGCCGACCTTAATCCATTTCTGACCCCAGAAACTATTTATAATAAACTATAGGTCAGTGCTCCATTTCTTCTCCCCACTACTACCGGATACATCAACAAGTTGTAAGACGGGACTACCAGCTCCATTTCTTCTCCCCACTACTACCTGATACATCAACAGGTTGTAAGACTGGACTACCAACTCCATTTCTTCTCCCTACTACCGCCTAATACATCAACAAGTTGTAAGACTGGACTCCGTGCTCCATTTCTTCTCCTCACTACCGCCTGATACATCAACAGGTTGTAAGACTGGACTCCGTGCTCCATTTCCCCCTAACAAATGTCCTATCCCTGTTAGTATTCCCGCTGTTTCTTAATCTCTGTCCTTCTCACCCTCACTAAGTGACACACCCACCACACACACACACACAATCACACATACACACAAATTACACTCTTTCTCACATATTTCCAACTCATTTTCTTCCATCCCTCGTTATTTCCTACTCTTTTCCAATCCATTTTCTCCCAACCCAAACATTTTCTTTTTTTTTTTTAAAGGTCTTGTTTACGAGAGTGGGGGAAGGAAGAGGGGGGAGGAGGGGTGTCAGGGGGGGAAGGGGCATTGGCGGCTCAGCTTGAAAAGATCGATATTTTCATCGCTATTCTGTCGTTCGTTTTGTGAGAAGAACCCCCCCCCCCTTCACCAGCAGGCTCCACGTTACACGTGAAATCTCGGCTACGCAGTTGCCTTGTAACTTTGAGCCGCGCGCACATACACAATTCTCAATACTTAGCCGCAGCCTTTCCGCTTCGCCATTATGATTCTCGTCGTGGACGGTTCTAATCATTCTGTGAGACGGCTGGATGTGAGCAGAAAATTCGTGAGTCAGATTTGATTAGCATTTGGACTAACGCATGTCATTCGCACGCAAGATTTTACAGTTGATGGGATGTTTTTGTTCGAAACCCTCATTTCATTCAAGGTAGGGTGAAAGTAAAAAAAAAATCGAATCAGGATAAACATTGATTTAGCATATCTTTAGTTTTATAAACAAGGCAGTTTGTTTATAGTTTATATTTAAATATGTTTCCTACTATGAATTTAGGTTGCCGTTTTACATTGATTGTGGGAAAAAAGTATTCAAAATACTACTAAAAATATAATTTAAAGTGTGTGTGTATATATATATATATATGTGTGTGTGTGTGTGTGTTTGTTTGTGTGTGTGTGTGTGTTTGTGTGTGTGTGTGTATTGATTGATGAGACTATACTTCGACATAAAAAATGTCATTACACTATTACAGAAGAGATACCTGTGAATTGTAATTATTGTGTCTTGCTATTGCACACAATATTCATTGAATAATTGAATAACTTTCGTTTATCACTAACATTTCCCGCCTGAAGATGTAATGAAATACCAGAATACTTGGGGGGGGGGGGTCAGCCCGGCACAAATAAAGGTTTGCACATATTGCCCCCTCCCCATTATTATCTTTGACTAATCCATCCGGCACCACCACCACCACCACCCCTAACTGTGAAATCATTTTAATCAGAGGCCACTGATAAGTGAGTAACAAGATGTTTAACACAATGTGTACATGTACTTACATATGACAACATATTAAGCTTTACTTTCTTACATGTATATGGGCCAAACATTACAAATAAAAAAAAAGCCAAATATATGCCCACTCCCAGCCCTTCCCCCCGGGCCTCCCCAAACAATGAAACAAGATTCACATCTGGAAGTGGTTCAACAGTTGGATGTATATTCTAGTTATAACAGTTGCGTCCCTTGACAAATTCATTAATGGTATTTTTCTTCGAGATCGGTGAATCCCCTTGACACTTCAGGACTAAGTCAAACCGGACATTCCTACAACGGTAGAGTGGGCATTGATCTCTCTACTACATTACATTTATTACTCATTTTGAAAGTTATAATATACTAGCTGTACCCTGCTAAACCTTTGCATAGAGTTATATCCCCTTAGGCTTGATTTGTAGACTAGGTTATTTTCGGTTTCGGGATGATCCGATTTTTTTCATGATTGTACTTAAAACTGGAATACTGTTGTATTAATTCTTTACTTTCGATTTAACGCAGAACCCAAATCGCCTATATATATATATATATATATATATATATATATATATATATATATATATATATATATACATAAACGGATCTAACCCCTCATAAAGTGGACACAACACAGTGGTACCTCAGGTTGAGAACATAATTCGTTCCTTCACTCAAACATTGAGTAACCCAAATATTGAAATCATTAACGTGGACTTCTCGTATTGAATAAAGAGAAAGAAAACAATCAAATAAATTAAATGTACAATTTAAAAAAAAAACGTTTTGTGTATTTTTCTTACCAAGAAAATTATTATGGGAAATTTCTCAGTTTTTATTTTGCTGTTCTGAATAATTAGTCCCAGGAGTTTGTTATCACTGTTTCTAGGCAGCCGACTGGGAATCTTTCTGCACCAAGAAATTAGCAAGGGAAATGTGTTGTTTCCGTGGCAGTAGAATCTTTCTGAAGTGGGCTATCGCGTTATCCTTCGCCGGGTTTACTGGCCTGTTGGCAGCAAGTTTGATTGGGTGACGGCTCACAATGAAGTCTTCGAGTCTGCCAATGTGCTACAAATTTCTTTGATCCTGGCAGTTAAAACGGTAACTGGCTACTCATCATCGGACGATTGCTCCTCCTTTTGTCTTCGACGTTAAACCTTTCTCTCTCTCTCTCTCTCTCTCTCTCTCTCTCTCTCTCTCTCTCTCTCTCTCTCTCTCTCTCTCCTCTCTCTCTCTCTCTCTCTCTCTCTCTCTCTCTTTCTCTCTCTATGACCCCAGATCGTAGCCTGAGGCACTGTTCGTTACCTGAGACAAAAACACAAGTTGTTGTTTGTTCGTTACCCGGATTATTCTTGAACTGGGGCGTTCGTAACTCAAAGTTTCATTGTAATGACGAAATTCGCCTCTTTAAATTTTGGTGTTTGTTTTCAGGTTTGTTTTTTTAGTTTTTCATTAGCTACTTATTGGTGTCAAAGTTCATCGTACTACTTTATGTAAATGTATAGCGTGAGATCATTCCAAGCCTCGGTTCTCCGTGTCCCAGGTCTCTTACAGGCTATTTTTATCTAGACCATCCAATTAATCAGACTCAAAAAAAAAATTACATTTCATTTGCTTAGTTGTATATGCAGGCACCCTTGTTGACAACTGTCAACACGTAGCCTGTGACATTCAAGCCAATAATATAATCAACTTGTACACTACTACATTCTCCCAGTCTATAACTGCCATTGATTCCTGTTATGTAATCTAGTTGTACACTATTACATTCGACCCAGACTATTACAGACTTTGATGCCTGGTCTCTGGTATTGATTAGACCGTCGTCTGACGTTGACAGTGCAGACTTCAGACAGTGAATGTTGTAAAGTACAGACTTCATCCCTTAAGACAGTGAATGTTGTAAAGTATAGACATCATCCCTTCAGACAGTGAATGTTGTTAAAGTACAGACATCATTCCTTCAGACAGTGACTGTTGTAAAATACAGACTTCAGACAGTGAATGTTATAAAGTACAGACTTCATCCCTTCAGTGAATGTTGTAAAGAATAGACTTCAATATATACATGTGACTATATATAAATATATCAGTATGTCTTTGTATGTATGCTTCCATCTGTATTTCTGACAATAAGTCAACTAAATATATGACTAGATAAAAATATATCAGTCTGTCTATCGTTCAAAATCTCTCCCTGTCATCTCTTTATCTTTATCTCCGACTTCAGCATCCATTAATTAATTACCCTTCGTCATATTTCTGTTTTTGTCTTTCTTTCAGTTTCATTTTTCTCACTGTTATCGTTCATGCCCATCTGATGTTTCATTTATCTTTTAACGTTCGACACTATTACTTTGGTCCAATACCGTAAGTAATCAAACCTCACTTTAAAAGAATTGTGTTCCAGTGAGACACTCGTATATCAAAGCTGATTTCCCCATAAGAATTAATTGAAACTCAAATGATTGGGACTAGAAAACTAAAATTACTCTTATAGTAATTAAATACGTTTCCACGGCCATTTAAATTGTATGTAGTGATTCTATGTGATGATTGTATTGGACGTAGTTGGTTGTTATAGACAGAACAGTGGCTGTCTGTTCGCTCATCATATTCTGTTTTCTTTTAATGTGGCGTAAACACGGGTTTTATCCAGTGGCACTTAATTTTTTGACGTCTTTGTAAGAACTTCGAGTACCACAGTTAGATAGATAGATAGATAGACAGACAAACAGACAGACAGACAGATAGATAGATAAATAGATAGATAGATAATATTTCTTCTTTGGAATCAACCATCACTCTACACGTAGGTGTATTGAGTTACATGTCACACATGGCAGAAATATATGCTTTCACTAACCAAACTCTTGTATGCTCACACTCCTACACCTACACAGAATTATCGATACTCAGAAAATCCTCTCTATACGCGCTCATCAAACAATTGAGTCCAGCTATTTAACCAACAGCCAAGATATTACAACTAGGCCGGCTATCGAACCAAGGAGATGAAAGAAGGACACTGTAGAAGTAGCCCACAAGTGGAGAATGGGGTCTAAGAGATAAACATCTCCTTACAGGGACCACAGATCGAACCCACAGTCCAGACTGACCCAGCTTTCGAACCAACAATCCACAAAACACAAGTGACGCAGCTATCCAACCAACAGTCCACACCAAACAACTGACCCAGCTATCCAACCAACAGCCCACACCAAACAACTGACCCAGCTATCCAACCAACAGCCCACACCAAACAACTGACCCAGCTATCCAACCAACAGCCCACACCATACAACTGACCCAGCTATCCAACCAACAGCCCACACCAAACTGCTGACCCAGCTATCCAACCAACAGCCAACACTAAACAACCGACGCAGCTATCCAACCAACAGCCCACACCAAACAACTGACTAAGCTATCCAACCAACAGTTCACACCAAACAACTGACCCAGCTATCCAACCAACAGCCCACACCAAACAACTGACCCAGCTATCCAACAAACAGCCCACACCATACAACTGACCCAGCCATCCAACCAACAGCCCACACCAAACAACTGACCCAGCTATCCAACCAACAGCCCACACCATACAACTGACCCAGCTATCCAACCAACAGCCCACACCAAACAGCTGACCCAGCTATCCAACCAACAGCCAACACTAAACAACCGACGCAGCTATCCAACCAACAGCCCACACCAAACAACTGACTAAGCTATCCAACCAACAGTTCACACCAAACAACTGACCCAGCTATCCAACAAACAGCCCACACCAAACAACTGGCCCAGCTATCCAACAAACAGCCCACACCATACAACTGACCCAGCTACCCAAACAACAGCCCACACCAAACAACTAACCAGCTATCCAACCAACAGCCCACACCAAACAACTGACCCAGCTATCCAACCAACAGCCCACACCAAACAACTGACCCAGCTATCCAACCAACAGCCCACACCAAACAACTGGCCCAGCTATCCAACAAACAGCCCACACCATACAACTGACCCAGCTACCCAAACAACAGCCCACACCAAACAACTAACCAGCTATCCAACCAACAGCCCACACCAAACAACTGACCCAGCTATCCAACCAACAGCCCACACCAAACAACTGACCCAGCTATCCAACCAACAGCCCACACCAAACAGCTGACCCAGCTATCCAACAAACAGCCCACACCATACAACTGACCCAGCTACCCAAACAACAGCCCACACCAAACAACTGACGCAGCTATCAAACAAACAGCCCACACCAAACAACTGACCCAGCTATCCAACTAACAGCCCACACCAAACAACTGACGCAGCTATCCAAACAACAGCCCACACCAAACAACTAACCCCCAACCGCAGTCGAGTGTTTTACACTGGAGGGGGGGGGGAGTGAGCACTGAAAAACGTGTTGTCGCCTCTTTGTCACAATGTGTCACCGAGTTGGCAGGTATTGACTAGTTCACACAAGAGACATGTCATCAAAAGGTCTGCAGCTGACATTATCACAGACATTACTGGAATGTAAGGTATACATTCAATGCCAAGAGAATTTTTATTTTCATCCCTAACAGCGAAGGTTGACTTGTGAGGTGTGGGTTTGAGTCATTGACTTCTTGAGAGGTTTAACTTGATAATACTTTAGTAGTGTGTTGGAGCCATTGACTTCTTGAGAGGTTTAGCTTGATATACTTTAGTAGTGTGTTTGAGTAATTGACTTCTTGATATAATTTAGTAGTGTGTTTGAGTCATTGATTTCTTGAGAGGTTTAACCTGTTATACTTTAGTAGTGTGTTGGAGCCATTGACTTCTTGAGAGTCTTAACTTGATATACTTTAGTAGTGTGTTGGAGCCATTGACTTCTTGAGAGATTTAACTTGATATACTTTAGTAGTGTGTTTGAGTCATTGACTTCTTGAGAGGTTTAACTTGATATACTTTAGTAGTGTGTTTAAGTCATTGATTTCTTGAGAGGTTTAACTTTGATATTTGTGAGGTGACTGATATCGATCACCACACAGCATGTATTGTTAGTTAAACGCTCCACTAACAGCCATTGTGGTAATTAATGAGGAATGTATGTTGGTGTTGAGTATTCCCATAAGCATCATGTCTATAAATAGATTCACTCATCGTGAGCGATAGTTTGAGCAAGCTTTCACTCTATATACCAGTGGTTGGTAAACTGCAGTCAGTTCTGCTGGTTGTTCCGTCCAACGTATTAGCTGTACATATTTTTATCGTTTAAATAAACACTCCATCTGCTTTAGGTCTAGCACGGGGGTCGGCAACTTTTTGAGACGGAAGAGCCAAAAGTTATAATTTACAATTTTCTCAAATTTTTAAAGAGCCACTAAAGTTGTTGTTTCAATATTATGTTATTTAATCAGGCCGCAACTGGACATCGAAAGAGCCGCAACTTGACATCGAAAGAGCCGCATGCGGCTCGCGAGCCGCGAGTTGCCGACCCCTGGTCTAGCACATGTCTCTCTTTTTTATTAATTTCGGTCCGCTAGTAAAAAAAAAGCTTGCCCACCCTTGCTCTTTACAGTGTTTAATTTACTTCAGTTATGAATATAGGCTAATACAACATTTGGCGCATTTATCTATATATCGATGCATTAAAAATTATTCAGTGTCCATTTTTTGTATTCATGACAATGTGAATATATATTTTTTTTTTTAAATATCAATACGCCTTGATATTGTAGCAGGAAAATAAAAATCAATAACAACTTTATGATGTTGTGTCTCTCTATGCGTGATAAATGACCTACATAGAGTGAAGAGCTAATAATATCATCTTTACTTGGACATGTTACGTAACAGACATATTATGTTGCTTATGGATCTGAGATGCCCAGCTAGAGATCCTATATCTAACTGTTTGTCACTTTCTACATCCCTACCCTAGCCAAATGGTGGTACAACTTCGGGAGACTGGACAGTGCAAGGTCATTCTTAGGTATTAAAGTACCCCAGTCCGAGAATTTTAGAGATATATGGCGGGCCTAGGCCGTGATGACTTTTAGAGATATATGGCGGTCCTATGCCGAGACGACTTTTAGATTTATATATATATATATACATATGGGAGTCCAAAGCAGAGACTTTTAGAGATACATTTTGGTCATTGGCCGAGACTCTTAGAGATTACTGGGAGCCCTATATAGAGACCTTTAGAGTTATATGGTAGTGTTAGGTAGAGTTTTAGAGAAACATGGGGCATTGGACTTTAGAAATAAATGAGAGTCCTAATAAGAAATGTACAGGACTTACGTTTTGTTTTTTTTTCCTCTGTATAAGAGCGCACCCCCACCCCCACCTTCCCCCCTTTCATGTAATCCAGTGTCTTGTATTTTACTCCATCACTCCATTTGTCTAGTTCATTATTTCTTTCATTCTCTCACCCGACTCCTTCAACTGCCCGATGGTCATGTCCAGTCTAGCCAAATTTCGTGATTCACCAGGATTCAATACAAAAAAAAATATTTCCTTGCCCAGTTCATTTTGTGTGTTTACTTTAGGGGCATTTCCTTTTTTCACACGCTCAAACATTCCTTGTACACTTTGATGTTCTGTCCTTCAACTCAAACATTCCTTGTACACTTTGATGTTCTGTCCTTCAACTCAAACATTCCTTGTACACTTTGATGTTCTGTCCTTCAACTCAAACATTCCTTGTACACTTTGATGTTCTGTCCTTCAACTCAAACATTCCTTGTACACTTTGATGTTCTGTCCTTCAACTCAAACATTCCTTGTACACTTTGATGTTCTGTCCTTCAACTCAAACATTCCTTATACACTTTGATGCTCTATCCTGCAGCACACGTTTGTTTTCTTTACTCCTGACTTAGTCTGTACATGTGAATGGCATTGAGAGTCAGCCATGACTTAAGTAACAAATGTCTTTCTATAAGACAAACTCGGGACCCTTAAGTGTCTATGATAGTTCATCCCTTTTTTGTATACATTATTGGTAATACTGATGTCATGTACCGCCGAGATGTAATCTATATATCAAGATTAAGTTTGTGTGTGTGTGTGTGTGGGGGGGGGGGCTTAATGAAATACAAGACCTAAAAAAATGATTCTCTGAGAACCACAGTTTACAATGAGCAGCTCTAGGAGCCACATTATTTGACCAACTTTGATATGCCATAGTACAATGCCCACCACTCATTCATTCGAACGCTGCTGTGCGTTAAAAATATTGATTGTGCGCACCACAACAATGTACAGGCGAAATGAAGTGATACATTGAGAGCTTAGTGTTATGTACGTAAGTGCGCTCGGTGAGTGTCATGCGCACACACACACACACACACACACACACACACAGATATACATAGATTATAAGGATAACTGGTTCCCAAAGAAGTGAACATAGGTAGTTTTTACATGAGCTTAAGAAGTTTAATATGTAGCTTAAAATTTCAGAGACTTTGTGAGTTGTCTTCCCCTCCTGTCATCCATAGTTATTTCCCTTGCATATTAAAGTTTGACAGATTTTGGAATATATCTGGAATTTTTTTTAATCCGAACTGCGTCATTATAATTTTTCCACCGAATTTAGTCTGTGAAATAGTTTTGAAGTTCCTTTTTGTTTATTTTAAATTACCAAGCAATCAATGACCAGATTAAAACAGTGTGTAATGAAATCGATAAAACAACAAAGGGCATATTGAAGAGTTGAGTGGCGAATCGCTCTTCATTAACTTTCAATGAGTTGTCCGCTGTGCCAGTTAACTGAATCGTAATCCATGTGGTTAATACATGATATATAAAACTACCTCCATTGTAATATTTTCAAGGATAACTTGTAGTAAGAAATCAATAGATCGAAAATACATTACTTATGTAAAACATGCTGGTTTTTTATTGACATAAAATGCATTTCAAATCATACTGTGCGTATGAATAGCCTAACATGTCAGATTGTTGCCTGTAATAATATTTAAGCTATAATACCACGAACTCAGAAAAATTGATTTTTATGAAACGTAAAATACAGTAAAATAATCATTTTTCAACACACACACAAATTTCGATTAATTATAGATATAAAATAGTATATTCCATATTTCATAGAGCCGTAAGCCATGTTAAATATATTACAATATTCAATTCTCTTTACGTGTGCAAGTTATTTAGTTTCATGATTGTGTAATAAGTCGAAGATTTTTTTTTCCATTATTTAGAAATCATGTTAACAAAGCAAAATTCACTAATGAGTTATTTCTATTGTGTATCAATAGCTCCATGTTTACTTCAGATGTACAATTTGAAATGAGAGGGAAATTAAAAAACAAAAACTCCTATCTAGTGCAAGAAATAATTGGCACCTCAAGATGAACTGTTCAAGTTGCACCTGTCAATATAAGATATTTTATATCCTCAGACCTGTCTATAAACCTTTGTTGGGACGTTTTATAGGACCTTTCAGCTGACAGTTTTATGGAGCTCTTTAGTGGACAGTTGGGCTCATGACCTGGATCTGCCATTTAACAAATACCAGTCTGTCGAAGTAAGAGGTGTACTTACCAGTCTATAGAAGTAAGAGGTGTACTTGCATCGAACCTAAACTTGACTATATACCATCGAGGCGTCTCAGTTTAAGTCTTTAGCTTTTATTTATTTATAACATGTTTATAGTCTTTCTTTAAGACTGTATTTATACATTAGTGTTTCTGACTGTGTTGTAGCTTCTGAATATTTTCTTTTATATAAAAATATAACGGAATAAAACCGGTTGCACTGCCCTATATATTTCACTGATGCAGATTACCACTGGAGGCGGAAGAAAGTGGGCGTCCCTGAAATATAGAGCGAGGGGTGGGGGGATGTATGTGAATCTAATTTTAAATACACACCATTGGGTCTACTCTAAATACTAAGAACATTGAACAAATAAAGTCAAAATTTGAAACCTTTCGGAAACTCTACAAAACTAATCTATATCTGAGCTCATATATTTGTATAACTTCGTTTATTAATTGATAGCATACATAGCATAATATGTAAAAGTTGATGAATTTCCTTAATTCATGATTGTTTTCCAAATGTCAAGTTCTACATAGTCGACTCAGAGGACGGATGGTCGTGTGGTAAAGCGCTCGACTGTCGACCTGGGGGTCCCTGGTTATATTTCTTCGGCGATTACCAATGGATAATTCAGGTTATGGTTAAAGCCCCCGCTATATTTTTCGTAGTGCCTCCATGACCATGGCACTATTGGTTCTGGTGGGGATGAAAGAAGGGTACAATAAAAATAGTCCCATTATTGGTTTATATGATCTAAGAGATCTCATCTCATTATCAAAAGGACATCACACACACACACACACACACATAGTCAACTTAAGCATCATGGTCGAATAATTACTATTAAGTATTGTTACCAAAATATAAAGTAAAACAGAAAAAATACCCCATACATTTATTATTTTATTAGTTGCAAACTTTTTGTCATTTAAATTTCATTTTTATATCATTTCAATTTTTAAAAGACTTCCAAGCACTTGATAAATATTCAATCGTTAGATAGAAGATCTATCAACACTAAAACGAATACAATATACATATAATATTTTCTTTCCTCCCCTCACTCAAATTGCTTTTTAATGATATTGAGGGAGGGTGGGGCACAGATTACATATTGGGGTGGGGTAATTTTTCTTTCTTTTTATTTCATGTAATATTTGTTTAGTTGTTACAACAAGCGCTCTCCATTGTTTACTGATGCGTCTCTTTCCAATTGACTCAGCTGGTTCACCTTCTATTTACTCTGGAAGTCAGTTGCGAAAAAAGAAATTAGGAATTGTAAAAATAAAATAATTATTATGTAAACAGCGAAGAGGATAAACAGAATAGGGTGGAGGGACAACTTTCTCACAGAGACAGATAGAGAGATAGTTTGAGAGACAGATAGAGAGATAGTCTGAGAGACAGATAGAGAGATAGTTTGAGAGACAGATAGAGAGATAGTTTGAGAGACAGATAGAGAGATAGTTTGAGAGACAGATAGAGATTTAGTTTGAGAGACAGATAGAGAGATAGTTTGAGAGACGGATAGAGAGATAGTTTGAAAGACAGATAGAGAGATAGTTTGAGAGACGGATAGAGAGATAGTTTGAGAGACAGATAGAGAAATAGTTTGAGATACAGATAGAGAGATAGTTTGAGAGACAGATAGAGATGTAGTTTGAGACACAGATAGAGAGATAGTTTGAGAGACAGATAGAGAGATAGTCTGAGAGACAGATAGAGCGATAGTTTGAGAGACAGATAGAGAGATAGTTTGAGAGACGGATAGTGAGATAGTTTGAGAGACAGATAGATAGATAGTTTGAGAGACAGATAGAGAGATATATGAGGTAACAAAAAGAAAACACAAACTGTGCATTGTCTTCCTCAGTGTTACAGGAATGAGAGACAGGGAGACAACAATAGTTTTGTCTGGGAAGATCAACTCCAGCACCAGATCGATAAGGAGAACTAGTTTTCTTCTTGTTTGGTTTTTTCTTTCGATTCCTGGCCTAAAAACAAGAAGATATTTACATAAATGTATGTTCATAATTCAATATTGTTCTACATTCCATCTGAGTTATCCTTATGTGTGCTAGCATATAAGTAAGTGATTATGTTAGGGTAGAAAGTTTGATAGTTGGGCTAACATATAAATTAAGTTTAATGTGATTGTTTGGGTGAAGAGAAATGATAGATGGATGAATGCGACAGGAAGTTAAGTAAGATGTACAATGAAATTACAAAAAGATGACAGAAGGACGGATGGACAGACAAAAAAAGGATGGAAAGATATAGATAGATAGATAGATAGATAGATAGATAGATAGATAGATAGATAGATAGATAGATAGATAGATAGATAGATAGATAGATAGATAGATAGATAGATAGATAGATAGATAGATAGATAGATAGATAGATAGATAGACAGACAGACAGACAGACAAACAGACAGACAGACAGACAGACAGATAGGTAGAAGGATAGATAGATAGATAGATAGATAGATAGATAGATAGATAGATAGATAGATAGATAGATAGATAGATAGATAGATAGATAGATAGATAGATAGATAGATAGATAGATAGATAGATAGATAGATAGACAGACAGACAAACAGACAGACAGACAGACAGATAGGTAGAAGGATAGATAGATAGATAGATAGATAGATAGATAGATAGATAGATAGATAGATAGATAGATAGATAGATAGATAGATAGATAGATAGATAGATAGATAGATAGATAGATAGATAGCGGTCTCTATTTTATTGGTAACGCTCCTACTATAATAATCGGTGTTTCTAGTTCACTTTGTTTGCTGTTAGAGATAAAAGAATAATCTGTTTTTTGTTATTAGTTGTTCCTAATTTAAATCCATGTATGTAGCTTTCGGAATGAACTGAGTCACGGCTGTACCAAGAGCATAAATAAACTAATCAAGGCCGTACCCAGGATTTTGTTTGGGGGAGGGGGGGCTGTGCAGCTTGGGAGGGGGGGGCTGTGCGGAGAGTTTTATATAAGGAAAAATCGGAACACAATGATAAAGAAGTATATTTTATAATAAAATTTATTTTAGATTTAATTTGGGGGTGGGGGGGTGCAGCCTTGAAACTAATAATGCCTAACATATAAACAATACATACATTATATAGACTGTTTGTGACCATGATGTTCAATTAAAAAAAAAGAAGTCTGTATTCACAACGCGTGGTATCGGGAGTGGCTATAACCCAATGTGTTTTAAGCTGGGCAAGTATTAATGATTACTAGCTTTGAGTATGTGCATGCTTTGTGTTTATTAACACGGCGTTCTTTGGATATGTGATGAGTACCCGTCATAACAGAGGCGTGGTATGAGTTTGCTAGTCACAACCACACGTGTGTGTTTGTATGTGTGTGTGTGAGTCTGTGTGTGTGTGTGTGTGTAGATGTGTTACGCTTTATCGATGTTTGATCTGTGTAACTTACCCTGCAACCAATTTTTAACGTGTTAATGACACATTTTGTCAGTATTGAATCAAGTAAAACTGGAGATAACAATAATTTACAAGGAAAATGAAAATTAAAACAGATTTATGTTTCCCATGTAGCAGGGGTTCTCACAAAGTGTAGAAAATAAACGACACAGGTAAGTGGTTCGAAGTCTTTGTCATGATGTAACACCTTTTTAATTTTACTAGTAAATTATACTAGTACATTATACTAATACGTTATACGAGTACATTATACGAGTACATTATACTAGTACATTATAATATTACATTAAACGAGTACATTATACTAGTACATTAGACGATTACATTATACTAGTACATTATACTAGTAGATTATACTAGTACACTATACTAGTACACTATACTACTACAATTTAATAGTGCATTATACT